>QXEO01000536.1:2155943-2514002 GCA_007115705.1 Dactylis glomerata
TGAGCACAAGGGCTATCGATGTTGGGACCTCGTTGGCCGCCGGATGTGCATTTCTCGTGACGTCAAGTTTGATGAGTCGCGATCCTTCTACCCCCGTTCCTCCTCCTCAGCCTTCTCGGTGGAGGACATATTTGTTCTATTGTTTCCCGCCACACCACCCTCTATGTCGATTGATCCTCCTCCACGTCCCATCCTTGCCGATGCTTCATCTTCCCCACCGCCACCCTCCTCCCCGCCGAGTCCTTCTTCTTTCTCTTCCGATCCTCCACTCACCTCTACGTTGTCTCCTTTTCCTTTCCACTATTCTCGTCGTTCTCATGTTGCGGATGCTTCTTCTTCTGATATGCCTTCTTCCTCTGATGAGATGACTCCTCCTCTTCCTGCTCGCCAGCATCGTCCACCTGATCGCTACTCTCCTAGTCACTATGGTCTTTCTATTTCCCTCGAGTCGACTTCTTATCGGGATGCTGAGAGACATCCTGAATGGCAGCTCGCCATGGCCGAGGAGATTGCTGCGCTTGAACGCACTGGCACTTGGGATCTTGTCTCTCCTCCTCCCGGTGTTCGTCTCATCACATGCAAGTGGGTCTACAAGATTAAGACTCGCTCCGATGGATCTCTTGAGCGCTACAAAGCGCGTCTTGTGGCTCGTGGCTTTCAGCATGAGCAGGGTCGTGATTATGATGTGACTTTTGCACCTGTGGCTCATATGACCACCGTGCACACTCTTCTTGCCGTGGCCTCTGTTCGCCACTGGTCCGTGTCTCAGCTTGATGTTCAGAACGCATTTCTCAATGGTGAGTTGCGTGAGGAGGTCTACATGCAGCCTCCTCCAGGTACTCTGTCCCTGATGGCATGATTTGTCGCCTTCGGTGCTCTCTTTATGGCCTGAAACATGCCCCTCGCGCCTGGTTTGAGCGCTTCGCCTCTGTCGTGACTGCTGCCGGTTTCTCCCCCAGCGCTCATGATCCCGCGCTGTTTGTTCACACTTCTCCTCGAGGACGGACCCTTCTCCTCCTCTATGTTGATGATATGATCATCACTGGAGATGATTATGAGTATATTGCCTTTGTTAAGGCCCGTCTTCGCAAGCAGTTCCTTATGACTGATCTTGGTCCTCTTTGCTACTTTCTTGGGATTGAGGTTTTCTCCACTTCGGATGGCTTTTATATCTCCCAGGAAAAGTATATCTAGGATCTTCTTGCTCGTGCTGCTCTTGGCGATGAGCGCACTGTTGAGACTCCTATGGAGCTCAATGTCCAGCTTCGTGCTTCTGATGGTGACCCTCTTTCTGATCCCACGCGCTATCGCTATCTTGTTGGGAGCCTTGTCTATCTTGCTGTCACTCGACTCAATATATCATATCCGGTTCATATTCTGAGTCAGTTTGTTTCTGCTCCCACCTCGGTTCACTATATTCATCTCCTTCGTGTTCTTCGCTATCTTCGAGGCACGATCACCCGTCGTCTCTTTTTCCCTCGCTCTGGCTGCTTACAGCTCCAGGCCTACTCTGATGCTACATGGGCTAGTGATCCTTCGGATCGCCGCTCGCTTTCCGCCTACTGTGTGTTTCTTGGTGGTTCTCTCATTGCATGAAAGACAAAGAAACAGACCGCCGTCTCTCGCTCGAGTACAGAGGCTGAGTTGAGAGTTATGGCCAGTTTGACCGCTGAGGTGATTTGGTTACGATGGTTATTGAAGGATTTTGGTGTGTCTGTCACTACACCGACTTCCCTATTGTCAGACAGTACAGGTGCTATCAGCATTGCGCGAGATCCGGTGAAGCATGAGCTCACCAAACACATAGATGTTGATGCCTTCTTTGTGCGCACTGCTGTGCAGGATCATATCCTCGCTCTTGAGTATGTGCCTTCCGAGTTGCAGTTGGCAGATTTCTTCACAAAGACCCAGACCCGAGCGCAGCATAGCTTTTTTCTCTTCAAACTCAGTGTTGTTGATCCACCATGAGTTTGAGGGGGGGTGTTAGACATGCATAGTCTGCTTCTTGTATTTCCTCGTAGTATAAGGGGCTCTTTGCATATTACCCACACCTATACATGTATTGGCCTTTGGCCCCCTGTGAATGATAGTTGCTTATTCCCAACAGGAACATGGGCTTTGTTACTATTCAGTGGATGAACATCTGGACGAAAGCTTGCTCCCAAGCTACTAGAATCGCAACTGGCTTTAAAAATATTCATAAGGATCTGGCTCTTCTTGGTATCGAGGTATGATTCCGTTGTCACATGCTCCTTTAAATGTCCAGCTTTGGTTATTGTTGTATTTCACAATTCTATTCTTTTGATTCTGTTCAGGAGTTTATTTGGAGGACACGCCTTTATGGCTATTATCTGAAGGGTCTTGATGGTGTCTTTTATGAGATTTGGAAGCGGGTCATTTTGGAAGAGGTTAGAGCATGTCTAACAGGCCCCTCATAACGTACGACCCCCTTAAAATTCCGGCGAGATACGGGATGCGGGCGTTTGCAGCCATCTAGCAGGCCCCGTATTCGGCCGAATATGGGGCCCAGCATTTCCACCCCGCCGCCCCGTACTTATAGTGGGCGAGGGTGCGAGTGGGGGCCAACCCCTCACTCGCAACCCTAGCGCCGCCGCCGCCACCTCCACCTCCGGCGAGCAATTCCGCGTCGCCCGCCGCCGCAGTTCCACCGCCGCCGCCATGAGTGGACAGCGCCGAGGTTCTGCACCGCCCGCCGCTGGATCGGAGCTGGAGGAGGCGTGGAAGCGGCAGTGCAAGTACTCCGTCGCCGGATCTCGGCGTGCGGCGTGCAAGTACTCCGCCGCCAACATGCCGCCGTCGCTCCGGGACTTTGCGGAGGGCGGCCCCTACTACAAGGCGGACCCTCCGCTGAAGCCGATGAGCGGCGCCGACTTCGACAAGTGGCGGAGCCGGTGGGAGTAGGAGCGGGCGTGGAAGGAGGCGTGGGAGAAGAAGCACGCCTGGGAGGGGGAGGGCAGCTCCAGCGGCGGAGGAGGCCGCGACGAGGAAGAGGCGGCGGAGGAGGGGGAGGACCCCCTCTTCTCGGAGGCGGTGGCCGCGTCCAAGAAGGAGGCCGCCGACAAGGCGAGGAAGGAGGAGGAGGCGGCGGCGGCCATCGCCGCCGTCAACGAGCTGATTGCTCGGGAGGCCGCCGCCACCACCCCCGTCGTCAACATCGACGACTAGATCAGTGTACAAGTCGCGATCCAGTAGGATCACGCTATTTTGTAAAAATCTATGTCTATGATCAATAAAAAAGCCGTTTCGAATTTTCCCGGGGTTTGGTTTTTTTGAATTTACGGGGTGAGATAAGGGCTCTGCTAGACGGATCACCGATGAACTGTGTGGTCGCGACCTATTTTTCAGATACAGGGCTCTCTACTCGTGTTTTACGGGGCAGAAAATTAGGGGGCCTGTTAGACATGCTCTTAGTATCGTATATCAGTCTTATTCTGACTTGAGGACATATTTTTTATTATTATGTTGTGAATACTCTCTCTCTCTTTCTTTATCTCCATCCTCACTGATGTTTTTTTCTTCCTTACAGAACGCTAAGGATTATTTCGCTAAGGATTATTTCACAAAGGCTTTGAAGGAAGTTTATGACTTGAAGATGTTCCCTTCATGCGAACGTTTTATGAAGCATGAGAAGACACTGGCGGAACAGGTGGGTTACTTCATTTCACAGAAGTTCATTGTTAATTTATAACGAAACAGGCTTTCGCCCCGCTTTATAAATAAAGCAACCACAACCATACAGAGTTCAAGTATTGCGACAAAGCAAAAACAGAAAAAGGTTTGCTGGGGCCAACAGCACAAACATGCCCAACAAGAGAAAGCATAAAGATACAGCTCCCACGTGACGTGTAGAGCAACTCAACGGCTGGACTGCGTAGATAATTGGCGTGCCGCCAATAGAAGATCCTCCAGCATGCTGTCCAGCCGTTCCCTGTCCCGCTGCCTACAGAGCGGATACCACTGCTGCAAAAAGGCCAAAAATTTGAACACAGAGTCAGATGCCCGCCTTAGGAGGATATGCTCAATCACCATTTTATTACGAATAGTCCATAACGTCCAGGACATCGCGGCAAACACAAGCCAGAAGAGGCGCCTCCTCCCACCGGTACGGTTTGCACGCGCCTCCAGGAATTCTCCAAGGTCGAAGGCCTGCCACTCAGGACCTAGGGCCTCGGCAATGAAACTCCATAAGAAGCGGGCAGCAGGACAGGTAAAGATAATGTGATGAGTCGTCTCCGGGACGTCACAAAGGGGACATAGGCCATTCCCTGGCCCATGACGCTTTGCCACCTCCACCGAAGTGGGAAGGCGATCCCGTAACAACTGCCACACAAATATCTTGGTTTTAAGGGGAAGTGGGGCCTTCCACAGTGGCGTCGTCCATGCCAAAACGGGCCCTCTACATAGGGCCCGATAAGCGGACTTAACCGTGAAAGTCCCCGAAGGAGACAGGTGCCACGAAACATTGTCTGAGGAAGGCGAGAGAGAGTCGGGCAACCTAGCACGCAGCGCTTCCCACGCAATAGTTTCCTCCGGGCCAAAGGCCCGGCGGAACGGAATATCCCACAACCTATGGCCAGCGGCGGCCACGAGCAACAATGGGTCGGCACAAATGGCAAACAGTTGTGGGAAATCCCATCTAAGAGGTCGTCCACCTAGCCATGAGTCAAGCCAGAACAGGGTCCCCGCTCCATCGCCTATGGAATGGGAAATCCCCGTCCTAATCTCATGTTTGATGTCTTGAAGGGATCTCCAAAACTGAGACCCCTCCCGACGTTCACATGCCATAAGCGGG
The DNA here is from genome assembly GCA_007115705.1 of Dactylis glomerata. Classification (NCBI taxonomy): domain Eukaryota; kingdom Viridiplantae; phylum Streptophyta; class Magnoliopsida; order Poales; family Poaceae; genus Dactylis; species Dactylis glomerata. Next base: position 2,160,757 of record QXEO01000536.1, read on the forward strand.
CGGCCCCTTAGGTATTTGGCCTTAACCAACTGTAGCCATAATCCGCCGTCATCCCTAAGGATTCGCCATACCCATTTCAACATCAAGGCCACGTTCATGCGCCGAGATGCCAAGATGCCTATGCCCCCGCATTCCTTGGGGGCGCACAGATCGGCCCATTTAACCATGTGGTACTTTTGGCGCCCATTACGCTCCTGCCAGAAAAAGCGCGACAACTCCTTATCAAAGTCACCGTGCACTCCCTCAGGGAGGAGGTATAACCCCATAGCATACATGGGGAGGCTAGCTAGGCATGAGTTGATGAGAACAGTTTTGCTTCCCTTAGAAGTAAACTTTCCTCGCCAAGGCTCAGCCTTAGACTTAACCCTCCCTACTAGAGGGTCCAAGTCCTTGATGAGGATCCTAGTATCCCGAATTGGCATACCCAAGTAGTTAACTGGGAATGACGCTAGCCTGCAATTCAGGTTATCAGCGATCCGCTGTTGATCCTCAGGGTCGAACCCCATGACCACAACCTCGCTCTTATCGAAGTTGATTTTGAGGCCAGACATGGCCTCAAAGCAGAGAAGAAGGAACTTGAGGTTGACCAGATCAAGTTCCGACCCCTCCACCATGATCATGGTATCGTCCGCATATTGGAGGTGGGTAACCCCACCTCCAGGAATAAGATGCCCTACCACACCAGAGATGTGGCCGGAAATCTTAGCCTTCTCTAAGATTTCCGCAAGGACGTCCACCGCAGCGTTAAACAGCAGAGGGGAGATAGGGTCCCCCTGCCTCACACCACAGGAGGATCTAAAGTAGGGGCCCACCTCCCCATTAATGTTAATAGCAGTATTGCCACTCATGACAATCTGCATAATCCAGCTAATCAACCTGTCATCGAATCCTCTCCGACTAAGAGCCTGTCGGAGGAAGGCCCAGTCCAAACGGTCATAAGCCTTCTGGAAGTCTAGCTTTAAGAACACGCCCCTAAGGCGACGGACTTTAACTTCATGGATAATCTCATGAAGTGCTAGGATCCCATCATGAATAAACCGGCCTTTTAGAAAGGCAAATTGGCCAGGATGCGTCAGGCGCTCCATAAGTGGAGCAAGCCTTGAGGCGCACACCTTCGAGAAGATCCGTAGTATGACGTTGATCACTGTAATCGGCCTAAATTGGCGGATATCCGTGGCCCCCACAATCTTGGGGATCAGGGTAATCACACCATAGTTAAGCCTAGACATAACTAAGGTTCCAATGTAAAACTCCTGGAACATTGGCATAATCACATCCTGAATCTTCTCCCAAAATTTCTGGAAGAAGATAACCGGGAGCCCATCTGGCCCCGGGGCAGAGTCGGCCTTCATCTCCATAATCGCCCTTCTAACCTCGTCGGGCGAGAATGGGAGAGTCAGCTCCATATTCTCATCAACAGAGACCCTAGCCCTATCTGGCCAGAAGTCCTCAGCTAACGATACCCCTGAGCGGGGCCCTGCTGTGAATAACTCCTTAAAAAAGGAGTAAATATGGTTGGAGATATCTCTGGCATCCTCCAGAAGATTACCATCCTCCCATAAACAGGGAATAGCGCACCTCCGACGTCGACCATTAGCAATGGCGTGGAAATATGCCGTGTTAGCATCCCCTTTTAGGAGCCAATTCTGACGACTCCGTTGTCGCCAGAACACCTCCTCCCCCTTGTAAATCTCCATAATGGAGGTCTCAAGGGCATATCGCTGAAGCCACTCCTCAGCGGATAAACCAACAGAATCCGACGCCGCATCCAGCGCCTGAATCCTCCCAAGGATGATGGTTTTACTCTGCCGCAGCTCCGCACCAAGATTAGCCCCCCAACCCCTCATGAACTGGCGAGACATCTTAGCACAGTGGTGCCAGACGTCCACCGCATTGAACACGCGCGGGGTTGAAGTCCTCGCGGCCTCCCACTTGAGGTTAACCGCCTCCACGAATCCTGGCTTGGATAGCCAAAAATTCTCGAAGTGGAAGCGGTTCGGCCTTGGGGGAGGCCCACCCCCCATCGAGAAGAGAAGGGGGGAGTGGTCAGAGCCAATCCTGGTAGCCGCGCGAAGCGAGCAGAGTGGGAAGGCCATCTCCCATTCTACCGACACGAAGACACGATCCAGCACACTCCGGATCGGATCTACCCTATTATTACTCCAAGTGTATCTCGCTCCCACTCTCGCAATTTCCCTAAGAGCAAGATCCGCAATGCAATCATTGAACATCCGCATCCTAGGGAAATCAATATTCGCCGAACTTCTATCATCCGGGGATCGAATTAGGTTGAAATCACCCGCTACCACCACCGGAGTGGTTCATTGTTAATTTATACTATATATATGTATATATATGTTAATATTTTTATTTTCTGTTGTAGTTTCACATGTGCACAGCTGGCATTACTAAGGAAGTAAGTCTAGTATGGTGTGGTCTTGGATCTAGTGGTGTAATGATTTGGATAAATTCTCGCATCTTATGTCACATTAATTTCTGTCTCTAGGTTCCAGATTCTATAGCTCGGGGGCTGATTGCACAACAAGTTAGATGCAAGGTATGTATTAATGCCTAGCAATGATGTTTATGCGATAGGTGGTTGTTAAGTTTTCCGTGTACTTACTATAATTTATTTTCAGTTGGCGAATGTGCGGGGATATGAGCATTACGCCAGGAAGAAGCTAAAAGTTGCAGAGTTCATTGGACTGATTGGCCTGATGCGGGACTGACTGCATCCTGACGAACCTGACGGATCTATCTGCATCTTCAGTAAACGAAGGGCTAAAAAGTCTCTGGATACCGTTTCGACCTGATCCAGCGGTGGAGATTCAAATTCTACTTAATTCGTGCGCTAAGCGTGTTTGTCAGTGTGATAGCTGTTAGCTAAAAGTACTTAACTTAAGAGTGGTACTGCTCTTCGAAAATTCTATATGGAGCTCGTCCTACAGGTAGCCAGTTATCTCTTCCATTCGTTCCTTCTAGTGATCCGTTCCATTGTTGTATTCTGTCAGCATATATGACAACTACAGATCGCTCGTTATTCGTATCATCCGTGCGTATATCAACAGGTGGCACTTCGTGGCCCAGGTAGAACACTGCCTCACCCGTGAGCATTGTTTTTATTATCCATAAACAGTCTTGAGAAAGCTCTTCGCAAATACATGACGTGTTCGACTAAGCACCTAGTTCAAATCGAGAAATAACACTAAACCCTTTGACCCACAAACCTGAATACTTCTACTAAAATTTTACAAAGTAAATCCCGCATCCAAATCAGCGAGAATTAAACGAGTCACACTAGCCAAATAAGCAGCAGGAACGAAGTATTTTAACTATAATGACATCTTCCGTTATCATAGATTTCATAGAAAATTCACCGCCAAACGTGTGACATTATCATTGCTTTGCAATATACATGTCTGCCAGGGGTACCACAAATTATTGTAACATTTGGCTTGTAACTGAATATTGAACCGGATCGCAGTGCCGTATGAACTTGGTCAAGGGATGGTTGGGATGAAAATTGGCCAGATCCTAGTTGGATCAGCTTAATAATCTTCTCTGCAGCAATTCCTTAGCCTATATCTTACAGTTGGCACTGGCTGCAGCAGGCGTCGACGAGGCCGACGTTGCCGGCCGGCCGGTCGGCCAGCCTAAACTGTATTTGGTTACCTGTATATTGCAGGAGGACGGAGAGGTAGGCGAAGACAGCGAACGATGAGGGCAACGTAGAGTACATGAAGGGTGCCGTGTCGCCGGCGGCAGTGAGGCGTTGAGGAACGGCGTCGTGTCGATGAGGCGTCGAGGAAGGACACGTGTCGCTGCCGGCGGCGAGCTAAAGAGGAAGGGCACCATGTCACTGCCGGCGGCGAGACATCGACGACGAGTTCCGGCGAGACGCCACGATTGCCAATCCTACGCTACCACGTACGTGGATTTCAGCTCCCCATGTTCACGGCTGCGGCAGTGTTCTACCTGGGCCACGCAGGAGGTCCGTTGCCTCCATGCCTCCATGAACATGGGGAGTTTTTTCTTGTTTGGTACGCACCGCAGGAGATCCGTTGGATTATAGTTGAATGGCAGATTTGATGAATTACTGTAGGGTGGAACTGTAGAGGAGCCGCGCTGGAGATGGCCCGTTTTGGGCTATGTTGGCAGTTTTGTTTCGTTCGTTTGGTTATATTGAAAATCAAACGAATAATTTTTCGAAGATGATTGAGTGCGTAATTCTTTTTATAGAATACAGTGTAGATAAATCCATAGACTATATGGTTGACTCTTACGATTAAAATAAAGCAGGAAACAATATTCAAATCCTCTAAAATTCATATAATCCAATGAATCAAAGAGGCCCTATTGTTTCTGGCGAACTTGATAGTGAGATGTCTATGGTATTCAGAACGAGAGGGGTCAGTGTTTCAGTGCTAGCTTTATTTTTTACATAAAGATTGTTCCAATTCTAGCTTATTACAAAGGCTATATCACCCAATTGTTATCTACTGGCACTTCTTTGATCTGAACAGAACGAAGAAATGAACAACACCTAATTTGGTCTGGATGTAAAAAATTAATAAACATCGTGCAGTACCCAAAGATGAAAAAAATCAATAATTCTGCATGAGCTGCTTGTCCATTTACCGTATGCAGCTTCAGTTATTTCCTTGATGAACTTCAACTTATGACTGTTCAGCACAAACCTGCCTTCAAAAGTTCGTTTACCCATACCTTAGAACGTGTAAGATGCAGTACAACTCAAGCTCAGAGCAAACAGAAGAAAATTCCATAGCAATCTTATTAGAACTTGGTGGTTACAGAGTTGCAGCTTGCAACAGTTACAATTGGAGCAATACCCTATTCTTTACAACCAGAAGTCAAGAATAGGGGAACCGTTAGTAAAAATAGATGTAAAGAAGAGTCACTATTGATCAAATTATTTACATCATCCTACTTTACATCTCATGAATGACTGATGCTACATGGCCGGTTGCCAGAAAATGGCAACAGAGACTGACAGAGACTATACTATTCATATATATATACACATAAATGGGCTTTTGTTATTACAGATTCCGTGTGTAAATCTACTTTTACAAGTCACACCTAGTCTTCTGATCAACTACGTCATGTGATGGTTCGCTTGTTCCCGGATTTTCGGAGTGGCAAGGAGCTTTTGGCTCTTCCACAGCTTTTGGTGGATCTGAACTGGTGGTTACTCCGTGATTTCTTCACGCGTCCAGTTCCATAGCTGACTCTGTCATCCCAGCGGAGTTACTAGCTGCCCAAGTTAAAAGTTACACGAAAGGCAACAAAAAAAATGTGAAGTTCACACAATTAGCAAGGAAAGGGCCATTTTTTAGTATCTGGCTGAAACATTATACTAAAACACGAGATATGAATATTTTGAGCATGTTCTACTAAACGAGATGTAAATATTTTGGTCATGGTCAGTAGAACTAAATCAACCAGCATTCTTTGTGTCTACACTAAAGTTGCCACTATCAACTAGCTTGTGTGCAGTTCTGATTTTGTTGGAAAAGTCATAATTTCTACTTTAAACTCATTCGATTGATTTTTCTTTGTGAATATGATAGTTCAGTTATTTTAAAATAGCCTGTTTGAAAACTAACTGTAGTAGCATAGGGTGGATTTACTTGCAATGGACTCAAATGTAACGAGTTGGATATGTCAAATCAATGTCAAGTCGTCAAAGATATTGAGGGGTAGAAATATTTAAACAAATTCTTCTCACCATTTATCTTTCCGCGTGTGATGAGTAGCCGAAGGTAGTCTCGAATCCCTGTCAACACTGTCTTTTCTTGAAGAGCATCTAATTCTGGAGTGTCCTGATCATGCAATGGCACTGGAAATGAACTATAATCTGTTCCAAATGTGGTGCCCTGCTCATAACACATAAGTGCCTGTGTTCCTGGAGAGGCAGGTCTGGAATCCTCCTGGGTGTTAGCGCAAGGTACTTCAAAGGCACCACCATTCCGCTGATCTATACAGGTCGCAACATCAGGTTGACAAATAACAGCTTTCTGAACTTCCTGACTCTTGGTCTTATCAGTGTTTAGGTCAGCATTTGTGTAAATGCCATTCTCTACTTCCATCTCGACTTTTTTATCTGCAAATGTGAAAATTATTTAGCTGAAAATACATCTGGAGTGACAGCACTGCTGTCTGAATTTTGTACTCAAACGAACATGCTATTTCAACTTTGCAACAAAACGATGGTTCAAACTAGATATGTCTTCAGTGAAGCAAAGCTATTCTTCCACATGCGGAGATAACTTTTTAAAATAAAAATAGAGAACAGATAGCATTTAACTCATACAAATGATATCTCAGAATTTCTGATAATAATTATCTTATTTTATCTAATGTTAACAGCTATACAAGTTTCTGAAACCCCTTAGCATATTAGTTGAGCAACCAAGTTGAAGTACATTTCTTTCTGAAACTTGCAACTTAACAAACACAAAGATGTCTTTTTCCTGGACATCAAGGTAGTTCCATCTTTTCCACATGAATAATTGAATAGTTTGCATGATTCCCGTGTTTATTAATAAAAGTTATGAATATGAAATGGATAAAAAAATTGTACCAGCTATTGTGAGGAATGCTTCCGTTGCCTTTCTGCATACAATCACCAAATGATTGGCAAGATCATTCACATCTGTAGGATGGATAGTGTTTGCTAGCGGAGACCTATAAAAATGGACATCTCATCAAAAGGACAAACGATGCATGAAATAAGGTATCAAGGTACAACTGCACTGATATTTATTCCTTTTAACTTGTTATTATTTCTTTCTTAACCAATTATTTTAGAAGACATTAGCTCCTATCTTAAGCTGTAGAGTGGGAAGTGAAAAATATGTTTAAATTGTAAAACTATCTTGCTTGGTCTACTGAAAATAATACTCCCTCCGATCGGAAATAAGTGTCGGTGACTTAGTACAAACTTTGTACCAAGTTAGTATAAAATCACCAACACTTATTTCCAATCGGAGGGAGTATTCGTGCAAGCTATACATCGTTGCTACCAATTTAGGTATGGAGTTCAGTTGGATCGTTTTGTTCCAAAGTTATCCGATTTTATTTTTTTCACGGGGAGGTTATTCGGTATTCAAAAAAACTAATCCAGTATTTTTGTACTTACTTATAGACCATCTTAGATTTACTCGGATAAGAAATATCGCCTTCAAGTCCAGCAGAAGAAGGAACTTGTGAAGCATCCATGTGGTTAACCTAATACACAGGAAACAATTAGGAACCCATGAAATTTAGAGCTTAAGTTAGATAAATCAGTAAGAGCGATCAAGCGGATGAACAAATTTGACACAACTATCCGGAAGAGGATAACACCAACAAAACAGATGTCTCACAGATCAGAGTTTAATCTGGCAGATCATTTGAACATTGCAGAACCAGCTAATTTTAAAATTACCTCTGGACCAAAGGGATCTTCTGGATGTCTTTTTCTACGTACCGGAGAATATTTACACCCAGAGGATCCCACGGCACCATTCAGTGTGCTGTTAGCTGCTTGTTGGATATTATTTCGGTCAGATGCATTTTCCCCTTCAAGTATAGCCTTTAGCTCTTCACTTCCTTCAAAGTTCTTGCAATCGAAACATTTACAATCCGGGGAACAAAGGATATTTGCTTGAAAACATTCACAGTACTTCTTGAGACACACTGACTTTTTGCAGTGACAACCTTTATGATGTTTTGAAAGTGAAGGTGCTCCAGCATCCTGATGGCAGCTAAAACTAGTTAAATGCACGAAAAATAATCATGTAAAAATAGAATCCAGTAAACTTAATTATGAATTAGATAATTCAATCAAGGAAAAAGAAAAAAAAAGTACAACAAAACTATGAAGCATATTATAACCAATTTAACTAGATGAGTAGGACAAAAGGGATTTGGTTCAGAGACTAACATATAATGTGAAAAAAATTAATGTGAGCCATTGGCCCTTTCCACCTTTGAGGAAGCAAACGTCAAAGCAGGAGGCAATGAAGCAGAAGTGAGAAGTTAGCTTGAGTAATGAAAACATTGGTTGAATATAATCCCCCCAAAACCCTAGGTATCATCTGCAAGGTTTCTCTGTGAACAGTGAGTCATGGCCTGAGTCGAAAGGTGTAGCCAACAAACAGCATGTCCCTATTACTTGTGATGGAATATGCCTACTGGTCGCATCCGCACCTTTGGGCATGGTAATGATCAATTAGACCATATGTGACACCCAAGTATAAAGCGTTGACCATCGAGATGAGAGAAAAAGGAGCAGGGAGGTTGCGCTAGTTTTCGAAACACAATGTTGTATTGAGTTGAGCGACAAAACAGTGAGATAATTCTTGAAGTGAATTATAACCCAACAATAGTGTTCCTTCTACTGGCCTCCAGTCTACTTGTACTTCTTTTTCTGACATAATTATTTTTGTTCTGCAGCAGCTAAAATCAACTGGATATTTTTTTACAAAAAACTTCAGAATTTAGTTTCTGCACTTGGTTGATAGTTGGCAGAGAACGGACGCTCTATTTGTATAACCAGAAACACTGCACACTGAATTGGATATAGATTATCTATAAAAAACAATTCGGTGGAGTTTCCACATGAATACCACATAATTCAGAAGCATGTGCTTGTATGTTGACACAATAGTAAATGATCATACAAAATAGTCTTTGTATAGACAATGTCCTGTGCTTTGTAGTATGGAGTACTACCAATTTAGTACGAACTCGTCAAGTTTAGTTCATATAAATATGCTCATTTTAGCTCATTCTGAATAGGTTCTTAGCATCTCTTCTAGGATTTGTTCGAATTTACAGGCTTACAGCATGCTTACTAGGTGTATCTCCAAAGCATATCTTGTAAGTTGTGACATTTAATTATTACATCCTGTAAGGATATCAGAAAAACGCTGGTAGAAGTGCAGAACTGCGTTCATTTCTGTCCATAACTTGGTACCTACATTCTACTACCTCCATCCTCAAATAAGTGTACTTCTAGCTCTTGTCCTAAGTGAAATCTTTTAAACTTTGACTAACTTTAGTATGGACTGTCACTGTCCTTAGCATCTCTTCTAGGATTTGTTCAAATTTACAGGCTTACAGCATGCTTAGTAGGCATATCACCAAGCATATCTTGTAAGTCATAACATGTAATTATTACATCCTGTAGGGAAATCAGAAAAACAATGGTAGAAGTGCAGAACTGCCGTTTCATTTCTGTCTATAACTTGAAGGGTACCTACATTTACTTCCTCTGTCCTCAAATAGTGTAATTATTACATCCTGTAGGGAAATCAGAAAAACAATGGTAGAAGTGCAGAACTGCCGTTTCATTTCTGTCTATAACTTGAAGGGTACCTACATTTACTTCCTCTGTCCTCAAATAGTCATCCATAAAGTTGGGCAAAGTTTAAAATATTTTACTTAGGACAAGAACTAGAAGTACACTTATTTGAGGATGGATGGAGTACTGTTGTGTGTAAGCTATTGGCTAAGGAAGAGAAAATGATGCACCTAAATCATTCTATCAGAGGAAAGAATGTACCTTTCGAACACTAGTAGTAGTTGAAACATTTTCAATCTTAGGTTGAAATGCCTTCGGGTTCCGTTGCTTAGTACTGTTAATAGCCTCCTGCCTAGCGTTTTCATTTTCAACTGTGTTTCCACACTGTTTACAATTGCAGCCGTCACAATAAAGGCCTGCTGCAAAACACTCACAGTACCTAATAAATAAATATCAAATTAGTGACTGCACCTTCCATTTAAAATATGTTACCCTTGATAATAAATGAGTGCATTTATAAACTGTATAGGGTTAATCAACTAACCATATCAGACAATAAACCTTAGATACATAATATGAAATGTTGAAACTACCAAAGTGTTAATTTGGCAGAAACTTGATAATACAACCTATCATTGACGAAATAAGACTAAGCAAGACCATCTGAATCTGCGAGTTTTGTTTCAAAACTAACCGATCTTACTAGTTAAGCTTGATGTATTTATGTTTCACACTTTTCCCAATGACTACAAACATCATTTTGGACCAAAGGTCAACAGAAAGCTTCTACACACATCACCATGTGATATGCTACCTGCAAATTGTCCAAAATGAGGAGAAGGCAAATGGAGGAAACTATTTTACTAAAATGTATCATCTTACTCCTAACTAGATGACATTTTACAAGGTTGACGAGGTTTTCATTCAAACACAAAGCTAAATTTATTTCCATGCCAATAGAACATTTGCAAAGATAATTAGTCTAAACTGAATATTCCTAGAAAATGCTCTTTTTTTAATTTTTCCTGTAAAAGAAAGAAATAAATGCTCATGTGCTAGAAAACTCACAACTTTAGACAATGTGAGTTTCTGCAATTACACTGCTTCTTTCTCCTTGGTGGAGTAACAATCTTCACTTCGACCATTGGTTTCCTAGAAAAAACAAATAAAAATAGATCATTAACAAGAAGTTTTTACAAATACAGAACTGTGCTGCATTTGTTATTTCTGACCAAAAAAGTAATACACGACTCATGAGTTACAAGCAACAGAGTGAACCTCAAATAACCAATAACATCATAAAACTTCGTTTCGCTTAAAAATGGGGAATGGGGGTGGCTCTATTGTAAAAATGAGATTTTCAGCACGGACTCTTTTTATCTACACTTTGAGGCACAAGACCCCTAAAGGGCAAAAAGAATACTAACACAAAAGGAACGGCATCATGGTGAATGAAATATAGCCAACATGTCTTCTCAACACACACCACTTCATGTGGCATTATAGTACTGCAAATTCGAGATGCTGAAGTGATAAACGTCTAAAGCAAATCATTCAAACCCTAACAACCCCATAACAAATTCAGCAACCGCAGCCTTGTCAATAACTACTGTGTCAAATATGCATCACTTCTATAAACATACCAAACCCAAACATCAAAATTTCTCTAACCTCAGTAATTTGGACTAAATTAACCTTAGCCTTTGTAACTGTAAGACAGCATTCTTTACACAGGTCAAGCAAATTCGAAACGCCCCAATCGAGCTGCGTTGTTCATACCAACACGTGAACAAACAGCAGCACGAGATTTCAAATTGTGAAGAGAATTGCTTACGAAGGCGTGAAGGCCACTGGCCACGACCTCGGTGTGGGCATCATAGGCTGCGTCGAGACCGCTGGCCTCGGCTGTGGCGGATGCGCTGGCGCCTTGAGCTCAGTTGCAGGGGCGGGCGCCTGCGCCGGAGGCTGCACCGTGTGCTGCTTCTCCGGCTCCATCAAGAAACAAGAAAATTCCCGCCTGTTTAGGTCAGGGAACGGAAATTCCCCAGGCGGGGTCTCCGATTGAGGCGCCAAAACTACTCCGGAAGACCTCAAAACGAAGCTTTCCGCGCCACTTGGCGGAATTGGGGGAGTTTGGATCAAGGGAGCCAAGAACTCGAGTTCTTGGACGGCTCACAACTCAACAAAGAAGCCAACAGAACCGAAAAGGGGAGGGAATGATAGGAGCCGAGAGCGGGAACCAAATCAAGAAAGCTGAATCCGGGACGGATATGGAGAAGAGGAATTCGGAGGAATTCGTGCCGCGGGCGGATTTGGGAGGGGGAGGTGGAGGTGGTGTCGAGGGGGGAAAGAGCTGATGGGCAACGCAGCGGAGGTTTGTTTGGTCTCTCCCAAGTTTTTGAATCTCATGTGTATATTCCGACTTACTTTCCTTTTTCTTGCGCATTTCTATACCTTTTTTTTTTGCTGTTTTACTTTTTTTTGCTGCAAGTTTTTTTAGATATGCAGGATTTCATCTGGGTGTTAGAAAGATGCATAGTCAGTACAGCGAATCGGAGCGGTAAATTTTTATTACTAAATTTCCAGATTATATCTCCCATTTAAATATTTTTTACACAATTACACTATTTAGCATATTTTTATCGAGACCATTTAGTGAAATTTTTGTTAGTTTTTACCCCTTTTCATATATGGGAAACAACCAACTTGGTGGGTCTTAGTTGACAGTCAGTGTACTCGTTGCAGTTTTAGCATCATTATTCTTATGACACAAGAAATGATAGAGCTCTCGTGATCAGAGTAAGCTCAGACAAAAGGGTGTAACTCCTGGACATGGCGTTTTGGCTTATAGGAGCAAATGCTTCTATTATAAAATTATATTTTAAATGTATTTCAAAAATATTAAAAAATTCGGATAAAATATTCTGAGTATGCATCTGAACATACTATGTCCATTCACGAAAGTTTTGGTATGAAAAGACATTTTTTATGGCATGTATAAAAAGACAAAAAAATATTACGTAAATAGTAATTTTGTACCATAAAAAATTGTCTTTTTTACATAGGTCTCAAAAAATATCTTTTTCTTACAAAACTTGGTGAGTGAACATAAAATGCGTAGATGGACGCTAACAAAAAAATTCAGAATTTTTGGACATTTTAAAAAATGATTTTTGGCTAGTGGATGCATCTACACCTAGGAGCCAAAGTGGATTTCCGGCAACTCTTGGCTTTTTTTTCTCTCCAAACTGGTCCACATCGGACCGATTCGAACTAAGCCTTCATCTAGGCTAGTTTAGCTCAGGGGAGGCAAACTGGACAGGCAAAATAAACTATTTGAGAAACTTCGAGGAGGCATGCCACATCTACATGACAAAAAAGGAACCCTCATGGGAGATCACTCAACAAAATCTTATAACGGGTTAAAAAGGTCAAACTTTCACTAAATGAGTAATTTAGATTAAAGGCTATGAGGTAATTCGTGTCAAAACAATGAAAATGGGGGATAAGAAGAATTACTCTCTCTTTTTTATTACAATTGACTGATAGAGATTAGTTTGGATATTACCATGATATCTTTCACCAAACTTTCAAAATTCGTTTTGTATGAATCTTGACCGTAGATTTAGATTGATGAGTAATGAAATATGTACTACAAAACGGGTGGACCATTGTCAAAAAATAGATAAAGTTTTTTTTCCATTGAGAAAACAATGAAAGATATCAGCTTAATCAATTTCCCAAAATGAATAAATAGAAGAGATCATTTTAGTTTTGTCATTCTCTATTTATTTTTACCGCTATGCATCATTGTTGATTTTGTTTTTCCCGCTCGAATGGAAGAGTTGTCATTGAACTTGTTTGGTTGTACAATAGGAAAAGTAACAATAATTCCTCTAGTTTCATTCCATAGTTGTCACTGAAACAAAGTGAAATTTCCATTTTTTTAGACCAAAGAAAAAATCCTATGAAATTGGCATACAAAGCATTATGTACAAAAACTCCAATGTCTTCCAATCCTAAAAACCAAACAAGCTCCATGGGAAAATTTCTTGTGTAATGGAATCCTCCACATTTTTTATGAAATTCCATTGAACCAAGGAGGCATGCGGTTTATTTATTTATTCTCTTGTTTTCTTGTGATTTGTTTTTCTTGAATAACTTTGGGTTTATATTTCTACAGTATTTTATCATATTATATATATATATATATATATATATATATTCGTTTAAATACAAACATCCAAAAAATGCAACAAATCAATCCAAAAATAGAGTTGACTTGTAGAAGTTGTCCAAGGATACAGTAGACTTGGTTAAATTGCTTACTAGGCGCATTCAAAAAATCGTGAAACATTTCGTAAAAATTAACATCATTAACAAGACTACCACAAAACCTCAAGCTTGATTCGATCCAAGTATCGAGAAAGCTTCTTTGCACGACATAAATCAGTAACATATATTTTCTGTCAGGAAGCATGAGTGACATACTTTGTCGGAAATAAAAAAAATATACACTTATTCAATGTGATAAATGTCCCACTACAAAGGTATAAATTTCTTCGAGGTGATACAAATAAAAATGCTACAGATCTCCCAAAACTTGTCAAGTACAACATAAATAAACAGAACTAAAACGTAGACCATTCATTCAGAAGTGCCATCTGCGGTGCTCATAAATCCACCCAAGAAACCAGCGCCATTGCAGCTCCCGCAAAGAATTTCGCGCTTTCCTCTGCCAAAGTTTAAATGAATCGACAGAAAAGGAGATCGGGCAGTTAGTTAAATTACTTGTAATAGAGATGCATGATTATAGGACCATTGTCAGTTACACCAAGACTTATTTTACCTGCAAAGCCAGCATAATCCTCCAGCTTTGAATCGGCCACCAAAATGGTCTTCCAAATTCTCCCCGCCTCCCTTGCACTGGGTGCATGCGATTGCGCCTGTAATTGGCCATACGATTATTACAGCCAATGGAAGGAGCTCTCAGGGTATCAATGCACAAAAATGATCATCTTGTATGGAGAAGAGCTCCACTAAAGTGCAATTAAAACTCTCGGATCCACTTGAAACATTGCAACATGACTGACACGGCATATAATTTGCACCACCGTTGAATTATCCTTGCCATAGCTAAACTTTCGCAGCATGCAAAAGTCGCATATATACATAGCAGTTGATTCAAGATAAACAGTTTTCCGAGAAGTTGTGCACTGAAGTAAAATCCACATTAATGCACTTCCAAGGTTTCAACGAAGTCAGTTAAGAGGATGATCAAACAACTCACAAGTATACTCAATGTTTTTTTGGTTAAAAATATAAGTAAACCAAACCAAAATAATTAACCATGGTAGTACATAGCTATATAAACTGTTCAGGCAAAATATAACACCAAATTCAGACTTCATAAGCATGGAACTGAATCACAGAGCACAAAGATACTAATGCTAACCGCAATTTACAAATAAATTGGAAAGAGTTAATTTCCTTAACGACCTAATCACCGCTTATTAATCACCAGACAGGGTCTTGCTGTCTGGGGCAGTCTAAGCACCAAGCACGAAGAAAAGCCAACAGAAAGAGTCTAACAAATTTCCTCTCTTGTTTTATGGTCTCTGAATTCGCTTGTTGAGACGATGAGCTACATAGAGCTATTTGGATATTCAACGCTACAGATCTTATCCTATGCATATACACAAGTTATCCCACTTACTGATGAAATTAGTAGTTTACTGCTCCTAATCTTATCTCTGATGCAACATCATGTCAAATATTTCTAGTCATGGGCGGATGCAGCATGTAATGCATGGGGGTCAGCTGCCCCCACTCAAATTTTTATCTTTTTGTAATTTGCCTAGTTGAATAGTAATTTGCTCCCACTTAGCATTACTTTGCCCCCTCTAAATTTTATTCGTGCGTCCGCCCATGTTTCTAGTTATATCATATATATTGGTTGTTTCCGATTGCTTTATATCGTAGTTATGCGTTGGGTACCTTCTAGTGTAAACGAAAGAAGGCTTACCATTTCCTTCACAGGCAGAGCAAACAAGACTACTCGGTGCGGGCTTCTTTTCCTCCTGGTCCTTTTTTGTTGCCTGTGTAGACGGACAAACATTTAGAAGAAAGGCAGCAAAAAGGAAAGACATTTCTTACTTATTTTTTCCTTGTCTGAAGAAAGAAAACGATGTAAGATACTTTTTCTGTATCCGAAACAATTCTCTCATCAAAGCTAACAAGGGAACTCTTTTAAGATACATCTAGAATGAGATATATTATTCTCCCATACCAACTCTATTGGTTGTACTCAAGTCTCAACTACTATCCTAACCATTAAACACGAAGTTCCGAGAAATGTTTTCTCAGAAAGAAAAGAAGAAGAAATCCAGACATAAAAGTGCCTAATTTGGCACCGTAACGCCTTCGCATTCATCTAGTCTAGAAATATAAACATCTCTCTGCGCAATCGTGAAACTCGCCGTATTTAACCTCGCTCACACGTTATGACTTACGAGACCGAGTAGCCGTTCCTGAATTCAAGCTACAACGTTGCTGCAAGGAAAAAACAGAGGCAACGCACCCCAACTGTAGGTGAACTCCTACTTGCCATAGACACGAGAGCAATTCAAGAATACTGGCACCGTGGCACATGCAGCAAAAATAAACCTATCCATCCCTCAAGCTCCACTTCCCCACGGCAGAGAACAAAATCAAAGAACACGCACAACTTGTGCCACGGTAGGGAAGGCGAGGCAGGGGTGCAGCAGACCTTGGCCTTGACGGAATGGAGCCCGGAGCAGCGAGAGATGGGGCGGAGGAAGATAACGGGAGGAGGAGAGGTTCTCAGGGCTGCCGGAGCGGAGGAGACGGTGGCCGTGAGGCCGGAGGTGGCCGCCATTCGGGAATAAGCGGGTGGAGGGAGCTGGGGGTTTGGAGCAGAGATGGGCGGCCAACGAGAGGCCAATCCACCGCGATAAGGGAATTGCAGGAGCAAACGGATGGTTGCTGATGCGCACTTTGAAGAGTGAGGCTTTATACCAAGGGCCCAAGGGAAGGGGAGGGGAAGATATTTGGTACACTTCTTTTTTTCGATAAAGAGATATTTGGTAGGCATAGCACCCCTCCCTCTTAAGTAAACTACAAGTTGAGGACCAATTTATGGTTGGATGGTTTAGAGAGTGATTGTACATCTAACTTATGAGTGGAATATGCTCTAAAAAAACTTATGAGTGGAATATTATTTCACTGGAATATATAATATTCCGTCGTAGCAAAGCGTCTAGGGTGACTTTGTTATTTTTACAGTTTTATGACTCCGGTATATAATACGCATATATGCATCTACATTTTACGTGATATTTCAATATAAAGTAATTATAGGTTGCGCTAAGCATATCATACATTCCAAGTAAAATAAACTATAGGTTAAGTCGGGCACCGTGCAACGGTGACCTTGCCAATCTTAAAGTTTCATGACTTTGGTCTATAATACGCATTGTATACGTATGATGATGGTGCGGGTACATGTATGCATCTACATTTTACTTGGTATTTCGATATAAGGTAATTATAAATTGCACCAAGCATATCATCCATTCCAAGTAAATTAAATTTTAGGTTAAGTCCGGCACCGTGCAAAGTGCAAACTTGTTTCTATAGCAACAAACTAAGCCTAGTAGACAGTGGCAAAGAGAAGGGATGATATATCCATTTTCATCACTGGGGAGAGGTTGTGCACTATAAATCTATATGGTTAGGTTGGTGGATATGTAATTTAGAAATTCTAAAAAAAATGCATATGATTTTAGAGAAGAGATGGTAGACCCTCTTTAGAGTTGAATCTGCTCCTAACCGGCCTCATTAAAGTTCAATCGATCGTGTCTAAGAGTAGCATGCGACAATGAAACTACTACTCTGTTCTCCAATAGAAAACGTTTAGGTAAACTGGATTAGCTTGCCAAAACGTCAATCTGTCCTATTTTATGTGCAAAATGAACTGATAAAATCGTCATATACCTGTACATGACGGATCCAACTGTACTCCAGTCTACTCACCCATCCCAAATAGCGATACACGAGACATTTATACACTACAAATGCAATAACTCAACAGTCAAGACTAACACTTCCAAGTCATTAGACACATCTCTATCTACTGAAAACCAAAAGCTAATATACTTCCTCCGTTTTTAAATATAAGATGTTTTAGATTTGTGAAGCAAATGTATTTAGACAACTTTTAGTGTGTATATTCGAGTGAACCTACACACTAAAAGATGTCTAAATACACTTGCTTCACGAAGCTAAAACATCTTATATTTTAAAACGGAGGGAGTATTTGCTAATGCATTCAACACAAGATCAGGATGCTACAGTCACCTCTAACAAGCTGTGCAAAAAACATATTGAAGTTTAAAGCAGTCAATGCAATCGTCTTTCCACTGGATTTGCTATTGCCCCGTGATGATTTTGCACCCTTTTATAGCTACCGTACCACAAGGCCTGTAAATAGAAGGAAGCCAGAGCATCCTGGAAGCGAGTTTTCAGGCCTATCTTCAGTTCTTCACCAGCCTTGAGGGCATACAACAACCGAGGCAACTCAAAAGAATCAAACAACCAGCCTGACATAACAAAACAACCTCAGTAGCTCGCAGAACCAAATACTACGATCATCCAAGGCATAGTGAACATCTGTGAACAGTTGAAATGTCATCACAGTTCAGGACCAGTAGTACAGGAAGTTTAATATTACAAGCTGCCACCTGTTCTCAAGCACTCTCTTAACTAGATTTTCTTTCCAAAGCAGCTCCAAGAATGAGCCTGGTCTCAGTTTATAACTAATAGCGTTCCTCGTTCCTACCATACGGAGCAGCACGGTGATCACCTCGGCCCTCACCAGGGTATGGATCACCTCCTGGTCTGTAACCACGACCACGCCCAAGCCCACGCCCACGCCCACGCCCAGCATCCAAATTGTTTGACCGCCCTCGGCCTACGTACGAGCCACCGTACTCCAGGTCTGGTCGATCTCTGGCTGTGAAAGCACTCTTCATAGGCCTGTTACCTGCAGGAGATCGGCTTCTGTCCCGCATATCACTCCCCCAGTTCCCCCGAGGAGATCCAGAGTGTCGACGGCTCCTGTCAGGATACACCCCACCATGTGAGCGCTCCCTCTGCTTGTACTCAGCAGCAGACCACTCAAACTTCACAGGGTCCCTCAACTGACGGTCACCACGGAAGCCCATCCCTTCCCTCTGCAACGGATCTGGATATCGTCCTACACGATCTGGAGGTGATCTAGCTGGATAAACTCTAGTATCACCCACACCCCAATCACGGGGTGGTGATCTGTACCTGACCATTTCTCTTGGTGGGGCACGATCACTTGGTGGACCAAGCGCCCTTACAGGCACTCGCGGAGGAGAGGCATAGTAACCCCTGGGAGGACTGCGGCTAGGCTCATAGCGGTGTTTGTTGCAATTGTTACAGTGACTTCGTCGAGCAAAGTTGAGATTTCCACAACTGAAATGGAAAGCAACAATGATATGAGGTTAAGGGAAGCAAGATGAAGTGTGGTAATTACGATCAGCTGAAAATGACCTTACCTCGGATTCTGGCATATCCAATCACCTTCTCTTGGCGACAGATTTGGGTCATTCCTGTGAACATATTCTCCATTAATTAGAATGAACTCCTTTCCAGGACCATTATAGCCCCTTCCATTCGATCTGCCCCCTCTTCCATATGGTGGAGAACCATCTCGGAATCTTGCGCCTCCTCTACCACCCACTTCATATCCTTTACCATTCCCTTCATATCCTCTACCACTCCCTTCATATCCATGAGTATAACGTGGACCAATAGTGTCATCAAAGTTGCGGCTTTCTAATCTGCGTTGGCGCAGAGGTGAAGGTCCAGCATGCATGTCATATCCTGCAAAGAAAGTAACAATTCCAAATGAATATTAGAAGACAAGGAACATAATAATTCAGAAAAGAAATGCTTACTCCAGCCACATAGGGTTTAAATAGGCAAACGCCATCAGGAGATACACTTCCAACAAAGTTACTCTCAACATACCGAACAAGGTAGTTACTCGCAAGATACGCTCTGAGAAGGAAATACCGTTGAAAGTGCAGCTCAACCCAAAACCCAGCTATTGGTTCATAGCTATGCATCTAGATATTGGAATCAGATGCTGCTAAGAAAAGCTTATTTCCTTGTGACCCAGTACAGCCCCGTAATTTCACATAAAGTAAGGAACACTCAACCATTTGTCGTGCCAATGCCTATGCGGCAAGTGGCTCATTGTTGTCAATTGTATCTTGAAGAGTAAACCATGCAGTCAAGATAAACTTAGAGGCTCCTCTGCCCACCCTCACTCCATAAGGCTGGTCACCTTCTCAGATATTACTTAGGTCATCCTCCATCGAAAGCTAAGGAAAATTCACTACATGACAGCATATAAGAGATAAAGTGGCAGACATCCTATGTTACTTTTTACCATGTCACGTCCATGAAGGCTACCAAGTTGTCTGACTGCTTCAATTTTCTCTTCAGCATCAAACAAACTTGCAATCTAAGACTGCTCAGTAAAGGTAACATGTAGATCCCTAATGCTGGAGTCCCTGTACCAATTCAGGACATCAACAGTTGCACTTTATGCTGGTATCCACAGTGTTTTTTCTCAACAATATTGCCCAAACCTCCAACAACTTGTTGGAAAGATGGTCAAAAGAACGATGTGGTGCTACTTCCAGAATGTAGCCCACGACTTAATTCATTGTGAAGTTATGAGGATTCAGGATTACCAAAAGCTCCAGATGGAGGAGTTCGTCAGGTTTCACATTTCATGCAACCACATGCAACTCATATTCATATTAACTCCAGACTCAGGCAATGCCAAAACACTGATAGCTTCCTCGATACTATCTCAAGTTCATCTCGACTTGTTTATCTCAAAAGCTCAAATGGGGCAGTTGGTCAGGCTCAACAATTGATGGAAAGAGAGATGCGACTCCTTGTGTTCATATCAATGGAATATCTAGGTATCCATGTGCCAAGTTAACCTCAACAAGGTAAGACTTGTAGCTCTCAGCCAAAACAGAAGCTTGTATGTAACCACAGTAGCGTCAGTATAACTACAGTTCTCTGCCCTTGCTTTGCCGCTCTCACAACTCCAACCTTGTCAGGGTTCATCAGTCACACAGCAACTTAGTTGTTTACCATATGATTGCATCAGGACACAGGCAGAATACTTCCACGTTATGTGCCAGCAAATAGGCTAAATCAACAAGCAGACCAATAAAGAAGCATCAATACTAAGATCCATGTCTCCTAGTCAGCCAATTTGGGAACTCTTACGGTAGAACAGCCAATTCCATACTTCATTTGATACTTAGAGGGGCTTGCAGTGCTTGGCCATAACACTGAATATCCAAGCCAGTAAAGAATTAGATAATATCTACAAACTACAACCACTCAAAATAAATCAGGAGATCTTGCACTTCGGTATTCTGTGCAGTATGTTCCTAAACATAATGGTTTAATGATGAAACCAGGTATTCCTACCTGATGAGAGTATAGGTATTTGAACTATATAGTTACATTACATCGAAAGAAAAGGCAGAGTTGAAATTTAAGGGATACTTTCAAATCTTACCATAGAACAGGTAACTTGCTAAAGGAAAAATGGAAACAAGAACATACAAATTATGCATAAAGCCATAAAAATTCTATACGTGGCCGTGAACAAGTTAAGAGAGATACGAACACTGAGAAAATTCTTGCAACAAACCTCTAATGTATTTAACCACACTTTCTAATATTACTCTCTTAGCACGATGAACATTTTATTTCAAGCGTCTAAAGCCTCAAACTTAACAATACAATTTTGCATGAGGAATAGCTGAAAGTAAAAGGTATATCAAACCATAACTAAAGGGCTCGAGGAATTCATGCGCTCAATAAGGAGAGAAATCAAGCAATGCAATTGCAGATTTATGAGAAATAAAAGGCAGAATCAAATTCAAAGTATAAACAAAAGAAAATCAAACAGTATGTATAGTGTTCTTATAAGATGAATCATAAGCGATAAGAAGACAATCTACCATGCAAAAATGCTTGCAACAATCTCAATATGGAACTTCTTTGGGGTATGAGATCCTAGATATCATGGTAGCTGTATCGCTCAAATGGCTTTTGTAAATACGCATACATCATATAAAAATGTTCTCTTGGTAGAGATCTTCTGCTAGATCAATTCGGATTAGCGTTAGCAAGAAAAGGGGACGCAGCAGTACCACACAAACTGAAATTGCAGAGCACTCAAAATGAACTATCTTGTTGGTTTAGCCAAACAATAATCATCTTTACTTTTACGTTGTAAATGCAAACTACGCACAAGAAAAAAGTACAGGCTACAGCAACATTGACTGCAAATAAAAAGACTGAAAAATATCTAACCAGCACAAATATTGTGAATCTGGTAACTAATTTTGTAGATTCCTCGGCACATTTCAACAGACAAGGCTATTCAACCTTAATTAGGATTCTTTACAGAAGACATACTCAAAGCCTTATATAAACGAATAAAGCACCCTTCATCAAGGTTAAACTAATAAACGTACCTAAACATACGGATAACTCAGAGATTTCACAGATATCACAATACATTTAAGGGAAAAACTGCAAGCCATGAAATGGAGAATGCTAAGGAACCATCAATTCATCATGTGCTAGCAACAGAGTGCATCTAAATCGTCTACAACCAAACAAAACTCACCCCTAGGGCGCCAATTCAGCATTTTTACAGTTCATATACAGCTTTGAAGGATAACATATCAACTTAAGATATCACCAAAAGAACTGAAGAATAATAGATCTAGAGGAACCGCTGAGATTCAAGGGTTTTCAACACAACAGACCTTGCGGCTCGTCATAGTAGCGTGGGTGCCGAGGCTGGAACCCGGGAGGACTGAATCGGCGGCGCTGTGGGGGCGGTGGGCTCCCAGGGCGGCGCTGAGGGGGCGGGCTCCCGGGGCGGCGCTGTGGGGGCGGGCTTCCAGGGCGGCGCCTGGCGGGAGGAGGCGGCGACCGGCGTCTCTCCCTAATCCGGGGATCGGGCGGCGAGAGTTCGCGACGGCGGCGCGGGAGCGAGGACCCGCGGCGGCGAACCTGGGCGGCGGGGGACGGGGAGCGGGAGGAACGGGCGGGGGACGGGGACAGGGAGGACGCGCCGTTGTGCTGCGGCGGCGACGGCGGCGGCGGCGAGGGCCTGACTACCATGCTGCTGAGGTGCGCGCGCGCGGGCTGCGGCGCGGGCGCCGGCGATGGCGGCGCTGCCTCCGGCTCCTGCTCGGCCTCCGCCGGCCCCGGGGTGGGCCGATCCGGGGAGGACTCGTAGTCCACGTCCTCGTCCGCGTCGTCTCCTCTGCCGCGCGGCCGCATCTCGATCTCGCTGGATGCCGGAGTCGCGGCGTGCGGGGCGTCTAGGGTTTGGGATTTGGTGAGGGGGAGGAGGGTTGCGGCTAGAACAAGTCTGCGACGACCATTGACGAACGGGGTCAAGCCGCAAAAGGATGCCGTGCCGGTACAAGTGCGAGCGGACGGGGTCCGGGGGCAAAGGTCGTCCAATCTGATTTTCTAGGGCGGGCTGCGTCCACCGTTGGATGGAGGGCGTTTTTTTTTTTTTTTGAAGTAAACATATATTTCAATAGACAATCTGTTTACAGAGATTACACATATGGCCACATGAGACAAATATGCGTGCCAGGCAACATTGCACAAAGAAGCCCGCAAGTAAAATTACAATTCTACTCTTAGAGAAACTTGTGCCTCGCCGAACCGTCGTCCATCGTCCTCCGCCACCACCATGGCAATGCCGGAAAAAGAGGCGAACAACCGCCATACCTAGATCTGGGAGAGCACCATCGCATACAAGGATGCTTTTCGAGCCGATGAACCGGATCGTCACAAGTGACGAGTCCGAGACTTTGTGGCACGTCGGCCGGGGATCTTCCCCGTGGTCACCAGATCCCAACGTCGTCATCTTCATCTGATGCAATCGGAGAAGAGAAACGCCGCCGCCTGCCGTCTTCCACGCGGACAACTGCAAGACACCAAACATAACTACAGTATCCGGCGCAGCCGTCACCCGTGAGAGTGCCGGACGCCGACCACCAGACACAAATCTCACCGGATTCGAAGATCGGCGAGAAGACAGGGCCACCTGCCCCCCGACGCCACTGGCAAGAGTAACGACGAGAAGGAGGAAGAGCAGGGACAAATTATTCCGACGCGGCGTAGTCTACTCCATGAAAACTGCACCCCAAGAAAGCACTAGGCCACCCAACTACAGGCTGGAGGCCGGGGTCCCCACCCCCTCCCGTCGCCGGAGCGGCGGACGGAGGAGGCAGGGGCCGACGGCTGCTGTGCGCGGCGGCAACGTCGCCCGGATCACTTCCCGCAGGAGCAGTTTCGCGTCAGGGTTGCCGTTTCTGCCGATGCATGTGATCCGTCAACATACATGAGTTCTTGTTGAATTCATCTGCAACTTGCTTCCAGTAGTGATCTGATTTCTTGTTATTTCCATGAATGGGATCAATTGAATGTTTCAACCAAGCACCTACCCGCCGTAGATTTTGCTGTTTACTCCATCTTTGGCGGCCAGCAATAGGTTCCTCGCCATCATCACTGGCTTCATTGAATCTCACTGGTTGTTCATTGTTGTATTGTGCAGGGGACTGATACGTCTCAAACGTATCTATAATTTTTGATGCTCCATGCTTGTTTTTACACCATTTGCCTATTGTTTCGTTACACTTAGTGGTACTTTTATACATTTTCTGAAACTAACCTATTAACGAAGTGCCACAGTGCCAGTTTCCTGTTTTCTGCTGTTTTTGTGTTTCAGAAGTGATACACAGGAAATATTCTCGGAATTGGACGAAACAAGTTCCTGAAGTCATATTTCACGGGGAAGCTCCCAAACATCCGAAGACCTGACGGAGAGGGGCCACGTGGGCCCCAGACACAGGGGCGGCGCGGCCACCCCCCTGGCCGCGCTAGCCCCGTGTGAAGCCGCGTGGGACCCCCTCTGACATCGTCCTTTCGCCTATATATACCCCCTGACGAGAAAAACCTAAGGGCCCGATCAGTTTTCCAGAATACATCGCGATCCGCCGCCGCCGTCGACCCGAAGATCGGGAGGGTCCAGAAGCTCTTCCCGGCACCCTGCCGGAGAGGGGAATCGCCACCGGAGGTCTTCTTCATCGCCATGCTTGCCTCCGGAGCGATGAGTGAGTAGTCTACCTTGGACTATGGGTCCATAGCAGTGTTGAAATATTGGGCCCTTTTACTATAGGCCCATACTAGATTTCAGAAATTCCTAAAATCTCAAAGCCCATGTGTGTGAGCCCATTTGGAATGCAGTCCAAGTTTTTGGCTGCACAAAGGCAAGGGGTGGGAGCTAAGTTTAGTCCCACATGGAAAGTTGGGAGAGATGTAGACCAACATATAAGGTGGGGTGTTGCACCACTTGGTAAGTGAGTGAGAAGAGAAGTGCCACACGCGCGCTCCTCCTCCTCCTCGCTCGCTCGTCTCGACTCGACTCGACTCGACACGTTACGACGCGCGCGCGCGCCGCGGTTTGCGGAATTGAGCCTCGGAGCCGAGCTTATCTTTTTGGTGCACAGGAAAACCGAGCGTTTGACCGAGTCCTTGACGGACGCGTCACAGCTAGCCAGTTCGGGTCGCTCCCGGATCGTGGGCTACTGTAACCGACTCGGACGTGCGACGTGGGCGTGGCCCACATTGCCTAGGGTTTCTCCGCTGTGCGCCCGCGCCTATATAAATCCTTGCCCGGCTACACGCCGAAAACAACCTCAAACCGATCTAGGTTTTGCCACCTCTCGCTGCTTGCGCCGCCTCCGTAGTCTACTCCATCCCGAGCGCCGGCGTGCACCGGCGAACGGGAGAGCAGGTCTCCAGAACCACTCGCCTTTGCGATCCTGTACGGGAGAGGGCGAATTAGGTTTTTGGGAAGCGCTCTGCGCGACTGCTCAAGCTCTTCATCACGGGTCGTCTTCCATCCAAGTCGGGCGGTGCTGCCTACCGTCGTCTTCATCGCCGTCTGCTTCGACCGGTCTTCTCCAACGTTGTCATCAACAACGTTACTGCTACGACTACATCTGCAAGCGAACGGTACGTGCGGTCTACTGCTGTTCGTCTGTTCATCATGTTCTGCGAGTACATGTTTAGCTACTGCTTGTTTCCGTTCATCTTGTTGTTTAGTACATCTAGTATGTTCGAGTTACATGTGGTAGTAGCTGCTATTGTCATGTTTAATATTCTGGAATTAATAATGGAAATTGTGCCTAATTATCCAACAATCCAAAAACCTAATTGTAGGCAATTTCCTGAATTATCAATGGCTGGTTTTACCGATGCACTGAGGCCAGATAAATTTACCGGTGTGCACTTCAAGAGGTGGCAGTACAAAGCTGAGCTTTGGCTGACCACGATGAAAGTGTTCCAGATTAGTAAAGGCAAACCTGAAGGAACTATGTCTGACGATGATCAGAAAAAGTTCGAGGAAGCCAATACTATCTTTGTGGGATGCATTCTGAGCATTCTTGCTGACCGTCTGTGTGATGTGTTTATGCACATAAAAGACGGGAAAGAGCTCTGGGACGCACTGGACGCCAAGTTTGGTGCTGCAGATGCTGGCAGTGAACTGTACATCATGGAGAGCTTTCATGATTTTAAGATGACTAAGGACCTTCCTGTGGTTCAACAAGCTCATGAGATACAGTGCATTGCCAAAGAGCTCGAACTCCTTAAGTGTGCCTTACCCGACAAGTTTGTGGCGGGTTGCATTATTGCTAAGTTGCCCCCTTCATGGAGGAACTTCGCCACAGCTCTCAAACACAAGAGACAGGAGATATCAGTTGAAAATCTGATAGCGTCCCTTGATGTTGAGGAGAAGGCTCGTGCTAAGGACACTACTAAGAAAGGAGAGGGTCATGCTACTGCTAACTTTGTCCAGCAGAAAGGCAAATCCTCAAGCAAGAATAAAGGGAACTTCAAGCCCTCTTTCAACAAGCCTGTAAAGACTACAACCTTCAAGAAGAAGAAGCCGAACAGGGACAGGAGTGATCTGACTTGTTTCACTTGTGGAGAGCCCGGCCACTTTTCCAAGGACTGCCCAGAACGCGCAGACCGCAGAGGGAAAAGGGCCAAGAGTGTCAACGTCGTGACTGCTAGCAATACTGATGGGTATGGTAATCTATTTACTGTTCTTTCGGTATTTCAATCTCCCTCTTGGTGGATTGATACGGGTGCTAACGTTCATGTGTGTGCTGACATCTCTATGTTCACTTCTTACCAGGCCGCACGGGATTCCTCCGTCCTAATGGGCAATGGGTCACATGCCTCTGTTCGTGGTGTTGGCACGGTAGATCTGAAGTTCACTTCGGGGAAGATCGTGCAGCTGAGGAACGTGCAGCATGTCCCTTCTATGAACAAGAATCTTGTTAGCGGTTCCCTTCTCTGCAGAGATGGGTTTAAGGTTGTGTTAGAGTCGAATAAGGTAGTCGTTTCCAAGCATGGACAATTTATTGGAAAAGGCTATGAGTGCGGAGGCTTGTTCCGCTTTTCACTTTCAGATTTCTGTAATAAATCCGTGAACCATATTTGTGGTGGTGTTAATGATGATACCAGTGTTTGGCATTCTCGTTTATGTCACATTAATTTTGGTTTGATGTCTCGGTTATCCAGCATGAGTTTAATTCCGAAATTCACTATTGCCAAAGGTTCTAAGTGCCATAGTTGTGTGCAATCGAAGCAACCTCGTAAGCCTCATACGGCGGCCGAGGAGAGAAACTTGGCACCTCTAGAACTCATACATTCTGATCTATGCGAGATGAATGGTGTGTTGACAAAAGGTGAAAAGAGATATTTCATGACATTGATTGATGATGCGACTAGATTTTGCTATGTTTACTTGTTGCGAACTAAAGATGAAGCTTTAGACTACTTTAAAATTTATAAGGCTGAAGTTGAAAATCAACTAGAGAGAAAGATCAAGCGTCTTAGGTCGGATCGTGGTGGAGAGTATTTTCCTAAAATCTTTGACGAATTCTGTGAGGAACACGGTATTATTCATGAGAGGACGCCTCCCTACTCGCCCCAATCCAATGGGGTGGCCGAGAGGAAAAACCGCACTCTGTCTGACTTGGTGACTTCCATGCTCGACACTGCTGGTTTATCAAAGGCATGGTGGGGGGAGGCTTTGTTGACTGCATGTCATGTCCTGAATAGAGTTCCTAACAAGAATAAAGATAAAACCCCTTATGAGGAGTGGGTTGGGAGAAAGCCATCACTTTCGTATTTGCGCACTTGGGGATGCTTGGCGAAGGTCAACATTCCCATCCCAAAGAAATGCAAACTCGGACCAAAGACTGTGGATTGCATCTTTCTAGGTCATGCTCAGCGGAGCATTGGCTATAGATTTTTAGTAGTTAAATCCGAGGTACCTGATATGCATGTTGACACTATAATGGAATCTCGTGATGCAACATTTTTTGAGAATATGTTTCCTATGAAAGATATGCATAGCACTGCTAGATTTTCTTCTGAGATAATTCCTGAATCTAGTACATCTGATGATTATTTTGAGCAACCACATGAGAACGTTTTTGAGGACGTTCATGAGAAGGATGACAATGAAGCTCCCACAAGGAGCAAGAGACAGAGGACTGCAAAGTCCTTTGGTGATGATTTCATTGTGTACCTTGTGGATGATACTCCCAAGTCCATTGCTGAGGCATATGCATCATCAGATGCAGATGATTGGAAAGAAGCTGTCCAGAATGAGATGGACTCGATTCTTTCTAATGGAACATGGGAATTATCAGAGCGCCCCCATGGCTGTAAGCCTGTGGGATGCAAGTGGGTGTTCAAGAAGAAGCTAAGGCCTGATGGTACTATTGAGAAGTACAAGGCGAGACTTGTAGCGAAAGGCTACACACAGAGAGAAGGCGAAGATTACTTTGACACCTATTCACCTGTCGCAAGACTAACCACCATTCGAGTACTACTTTCCATGGCTGCCTCCTATGGTCTTACCGTTCATCAAATGGACGTAAAGACAGCTTTCCTCAGTGGAGAGTTGGAAGAGGAAATCTATATGGATCAGCCTGATAGATTTGTGGTAAAAGGTGAAGAGACAAAGGTGTGCAAGTTGCTAAAATCTTTATATGGCCTGAAACAAGCACCTAAGCAATGGCATGAGAAGTTTGACAGAACTTTAACTTCTGTTGGCTTTGTCGTTAATGAGGCTGACAAGTGCGTTTACTATCGCCATGGTGGGGGCGAAGGTGTTATATTGTGTTTGTACGTTGATGATATTCTCATCTTTGGTACAAACATGAAAGTAATACATGAGGTCAAGTCTTTCTTGTCAAAGTGCTTTGATATGAAAGATCTGGGAGAAGCTGATGTAATCCTGAACATCAAGCTAAATAAGAACGAGAGTGGGATTACTTTATCGCAATCCCACTATGTTGAGAAGATCTTGAGCCGGTTTGGCTTTATTGATGGCAAGTCTTCTCCAACACCTTATGATCCCAGTGTGATATTGCGTAAGAACAAGAACGAACCAACAGATCAACTGAGATATTCTCAGATCATTGGTTCACTCATGTACTTAGCGAGCGCGACAAGACCTGACATCTCTTTTGCTGTGAGCAAGTTGAGTAGGTTCATGTCAAACCCGGGTATTGATCATTGGCATGCACTTGAAAGGGTCATGCGCTATCTATGTGGTACAATGAGTTACGGGCTTCACTATTCAGGGCACCCTGCTGTGCTTGAAGGATATAGTGACGCAAATTGGATCTCTGATGTAGATGATATCAAAGCCACTAGTGGGTATGTGTTTACCTTTGGAGGTGGCGCCGTATCATGGAGATCATGTAGGCAAACCATATTGACGAGGTCAACTATGGAAGCAGAACTTACTGCTTTAGACACAGCCACTGTAGAGTCAGAATGGCTGCGTGAGCTCTTGATGGACTTGCCGGTGGTTGAAAAACCTGTGCCGGCCATCCTCTTGAATTGTGACAACCAAACAGTTATTGTCAAAGTGAACAATTCTAAGGATAACGCGAAGTCATCAAGACACGTTAAAAGACGTTTGAAGTCTGTCAGGAAATTGCGAAACTCCGGAGTAATAACTGTTACGTATATTCAAACAGACAAAAACCTGGCAGATCCCTTTACTAAGGGACTATCACGCAATGTGATAGACAGTGCATCGAGGGAGATGGGTTTGAGACCCACAGATGTTATGCCATAGCGGTAACCCAACCTTTGTGATCGGAGATCCCGTGAATTAGGACCTGGGAAAACAAGCTAGTGGTTTAACTGAGGAGAGTATTCTGTAACCCTCTCTATGTGAAGATGCATTACTCTCAAAATCTGTAAGGCAGGTTGGCAATATGCCTTAATGTGTTTCTACTGGCTAGGATTAGCAAAGATGCTGTCCTACAGAGCATTCTTGAAAGAACACACCTATATGAGTCCGACTGTTAAACGTCGCAGTCTATGAGATTTGGGTGATCTCTAGTAAACTCATGAAGAGACCATGGAGTACGACGCATATGCTCCAACCCGCGGGGTAGGCTACTGGCAGCCATGTACTGGTTATGACTTTGAGTGAAATCTTGACGCACAAAACTTGCAATTCAAGGCGTAGTCCATTGTTCAAGTTGCTGATAGACGTAGCTTAAGGTTCTAGGCGGAAGTTCAACTTAACAGTCTCTGCTGAAACACTGGTATATAAACAAGTAGTGAGGTTTGGCAAATCTCTAAATGGGCATTTGAGATCTGGTGGGGGATTGTTGAAATATTGGGCCCTTTTACTATAGGCCCATACTAGATTTCAGAAATTCCTAGAAATCTCAAAGCCCATGTGTGTGAGCCCATTTGGAATGCAGCCCAAGTTTTTGGCTGCACAAAGGCAAGGGGTGGGAGCTAAGTTTAGTCCCACATGGAAAGTTAGGAGAGATGTAGACCAACATATAAGGTGGGGTGTTGCACCACTTGGTAAGTGAGTGAGAAGAGAAGTGCCACACGCGCGCTCCTCCTCCTCCTCGCTCGCTCGTCTCGTCTCGACTCGACTCGACTCGACACGTCACGTCACGACGCGCGCGCCGCGGTTTGCGGAATTGAGCCTCGGAGCCGAGCTTATCTTTTTGGTGCACAGGAAAACCGAGCGTTTGACCGAGTCCTTGACGGACGCGTCACAGCTAGCCAGTTCGGGTCGCTCCCGGATCGTGGGCTACTGTAACCGACTCGGACGTGCGACGTGGGCGTGGCCCACATTGCCTAGGGTTTCTCCGCTGTGCGCCCGCGCCTATATAAATCCTTGCCCGGCTACACGCCGAAAACAACCTCAAACCGATCTAGGTTTTGCCACCTCTCGCTGCTTGCGCCGCCTCCGTAGTCTACTCCATCCCGAGCGCCGGCGTGCACCGGCGAACGGGAGAGCAGGTCTCCGGAACCACTCGCCTTTGCGATCCTGTACGGGAGAGGGCGAATTAGGTTTTTGGGAAGCGCTCTGCGCGACTGCTCAAGCTCTTCATCACGGGTCGTCTTCCATCCAAGTCGGGCGGTGCTGCCTACCGTCGTCTTCATCGCCGTCTGCTTCGACCGGTCTTCTCCAACGTTGTCATCAACAACGTTACTGCTACGACTACATCTGCAAGCGAACGGTACATGCGGTCTACTGCTGTTCGTCTGTTCATCATGTTCTGCGAGTACATGTTTAGCTACTGCCTGTTTCCGTTCATCTTGTTGTTTAGTACATCTAGTATGTTCGAGTTACATGTGGTAGTAGCTGCTATTGTCATGTTTAATATTCTGGAATTAATAATGGAAATTGTGCCTAATTATCCAACAAGCAGTAGCTAGATGGTTGTCTTCTCCACCATGTGCTTCATGTTTAGATCTCATGAGCTGCCCTACATGATTGAGATCACCGTTATGTAATACTATGATGTTGGTTTGTTGGGATCCGATGAATATTGGTGTTTATGATTAAGTTGCTGTACTGAATTATATCTTTTGTTATCTCTATGTTGTTTATGATCTTGCATGCTCTCCGTTGTTAGTAGCTATCTTGGCCGAGTAGTTGCTAGTGACTCCAAGAGGGGGTATTTATGCTCGATAGTGGGTTCATGTCTCTATTTCACCTGGGGGAGTGACAGAAACCTCTAAGGTGGTAGATGTGCTGTTGCTACTAGGGAGAAAACAACATTCATATGCTCAAGGGCATATGCTTTGTTTACATTACACACTTTGCTTAATGCAATTATCTGTTGTTCGCAACTTAATACTTTTGGGGTATTCGGATGATATCCCCGGGGGTGGATTATTAGTCATAGATGCAGTTGGATGGCGGTCTATGTATTTTGTTGTAATGCCCAGAGTAAATCTCATAGTGATCTTCTTGACATATCACGTTATCTTTATTCTATCAATTGCCCAACTGTAATTTGTTTACCCAGCATGTTATTTTATCTATGGAGAGACACCACTAGTGAACTGTGGACCCCGGTCCTATTTTAATCATATTGCAATCACCTGTTTACTTTTCCCGCACTGTTTACTTTACTAGCATATTACTACTGTTTTCCACTCGATACACTCATAACCTTTGTTTCAAGCAAACCGGTGAGATTGACAACCTCATCGCAAGTTGGGGACAAAGTATTTGTTTGTGTGTGTGCAGGTTCCACAAACACCTTCAGTCGTCATCGTCTCTCTTCTCCTGATCGATAAACCTTGGTTTCTTAACTGAGGGAAAACTAGCCACTACACTCATCATACCTTCCTCTTGGGGTTCCCAACGGGCTGGTCATCACCACGCACAAGGACATTTTGCTTCCACATTAAACAGCAAGCAGCTACTTTTCTGGCGCCGTTGCCGGGGAGGAAGTAGAAGACTTCTGCGAGGGGAGTTTTTCGCACACACATCCTTTACTTTGTTTTATTGTTTTGCTTTACTTTATTTATTTTACCTGCATTGCTTTATATAAAAAACCCAAAAAAATTAGAATCCTTGGTAGTTGTTTTTACTTGTTTACTTTTGTTTTGCTGAAATGGCCAATCCTGAAAACACCAAGTTGTGTGACTTTACTAGCACAAACAATAGTGATTTTATCTGCACTCCTATTAAGCCACCTGCTCCTGCTGCAAACTTTTATGAGATTAAGCCTGCTTTATTGAATCTTGTTATGAAAGAGCAATTTTCTGGTGCTAGTACTGAAGATGCTGCAGCTCATCTCAACAATTTTGTTGAGCTATGTGAGATGCAAAAATATAAGGATGTTGATAGTGATATTATTAAGCTCAAGTTGTTTCCTTTTTCTTTGAGAGGAAAAGCTAAAGATTGGTTACTGTCTTTGACTAAGAATAGTATTGATTCATGGGCTAAGTGTAAGGATACTTTTATTGGTAGATACTATCCTCCTGCTAAGATTATATCCTTGCATAGCAATATTATGAAGTTTACTCAGTTTGATATTGAACATGTTGCTCAAGCTTGGGAAAGAATGAAATCTATGATAAAGAATTGCCCCACTCATGGACTGACTACTTGGATGATTATCCAAAAATTTTATGCAGGACTAAATTTTTCTTCAAGGAACCTACTTGATTCAGCTGCTGGAGGCACTTTGATGTCCCTTACCTTGGGCGCCGCATCAAAGCTACTCGACAACATGATGGTAAATTATTCTGAATGGCACACCGAGAGAGCTCCACAAGGTAAGAAGGTAAATTCTGTTGAGGAAACCTCTTCCTTGAATGATAAGATTGATACCATTATGGCTATGCTTGCTAATGATAGGACTCATGTTGATCCTAATAATGTTCCTTTGGCCTCTTTGGTTGCTCAAGAAGAGCAAGTTGATGTGAATTTCATTAGAAACAATAATTTTAACAACAATGCTTATAGGAACAATTTTGCTAGTAACAATTATAGGCCATATCCTTCTACCAATGGTAATGGTTATGATAACTCTTATGGTAATTCCTACAACAACACTAAGGCCGCGCCCTCCGAGCTTGAGGTAATGCTCAAGGACTTCATCGGTAAGCAAACTGCTTTTAACAAGTCTGTTGAGGAAAAGTTAGTCAAAATTGATATTCTTGCTTCTAAGGTTGATAGCCTTGCTCATGATGTTGAACTTCTGAAATTAAAAGTGTTGCCTAATGATGTGAAAGAGAACAATGTTTTTGCTACCGCTAATGCTATCCAAGCTGGAATTGATGAAAATATTAGATTGTTAGCGGAATTGCATGCCAAGTGGGAAAGAGAAGATGAGATGGCTAGAGAGATGAAGGTATGTACCATTACTACCTCTAATGATGTTGCTCCTAATGCTAGCAATCCTCTTACTTTGATTGGTGTAGATAAAACTCCCACTCCTTGTGTTAAAAAGCCTAAAACTGCCAAAACTTTTTCTCAAAAGAGTGCTGAAATTTTTCGGAGTGTGGGAGATGATAGCTCTATTTATTTTAATGACTTTGATATTGATGGCTGCAATATATCTGAAGTAATTTTATTCTTGCAAAAGCTTGCTTTGACTCCCAATGCTAGTTCTTTAAATATTGCTTTTACTAAGCATATTACCAATGCTCTTATAAAAATTAGGGATGAAAAGTTGAAGCAAAAAGCCTCTGTTCCCAAGAAGTTAGAAGATGGTTGGGAACCCATCATTGATATGCATGTTAATGGTTATGATTGCCATGCTTTATGTGATCTAGGTGCTAGTATTTCTATCATGCCTAGAAAGATTTATGACATGCTTGATTTGCCACCGCTTGAAAAGTGTTATTTTGATGTTCCTATTGCTGATGTTGCTAAGAAGAAATCTTTGGGAAGGATTAATGATGTTCTTATTGTGGTTAACAATAACCTTGTTCCCGTTGATTTTCTTGTTATGGACGTTGAATGTCATGCTTCATGTCCTATTATTTTGGAAAGACCCTTTCACTACAAGAAAAATAGCCTGTAGAGACATTATTTTTGGTAGCTAGAGACATTATCATTGCCTCTACAGTAGAGTAGAGGCACTTGGTCAGGTGTCACATAAGTGTCACTACATGCAGTGTCCCTAGGACTAAAAGACATTTTCATAATGTCTCTATATATTATAGGACATTTCATAGAGGCACTTTATATTGTCTATACATCTGTAAGGCATTAGTAAAGACATTCATTATGTCACTGTTCATATAGAAAAATAATTTATAAAAACATTAGTAGCAATACTTGAACTCAAGACCTTCAAGTAAAGGTCATACTAACCCAACCACTTAGCTTCACACAACATCTTGTTAATACACATTAGAAAATTCTTATTAGACTGTATTACATGCCTGAAAATGCCTCTACAGAATGTAAATAGTGTCTCAACCCGTGTCTCTAACTATGATGTAAGGTCACTTTATGAAGTGTCCTAAAAAATGCCTCTACATGATTTCTTTTGGCACTTATCTAGTGTCTCATACAATGCCTTTTAACACTCATTTGATAATTATGAGATAAATGTCTCTACTAGTGTCTCTACATTTAAGACACTCTACCTTGTGTCTATAAAAAGTGTCCCTACTTCAACAAAAGTGTCTCTACATAATTATCTGACAATTTTATAGAGGCAAATCAAAAGTGTCTCTAGAGAAGTGCCGCTACAAGCAGTTTTTGTTGTAGTGTTTCTTCGAACTGTAGGTGCTATCATTGATATGAGGGAAGGCACTATCAAATATCAATTCCCACTCAAGAAAGGTATGGAACACTTCCCTAGGAAAAGAAAGAAATTACTTTTTGACTCTATTCTTAGAGCAAATTATGAGCTTGATGCTTCATCACTTGATGTTACTTGATTCACAATTTTCTGCGCCTAGCTCAAAGGCGTTAAAGAAAAGCACTCTTGGGAGATAACCCAATGTTTTCTTTTCAGTACTTTTTCTTTTATTTGAGTCTTGGAAGTCATTACTACTGTAATGACCGCTCCTTATCTTGTTTATTTCGTTTTTGTGCCAAGAGAAGCCTCTAATTTGAGTGAGGTAAAGATTTGGGGATGTTGCTGTCCTGAAACTGTTTTCGGTGCTGCACCGTAAAAATTCGTGAAAATTCTCTGTTTATCTTTTGGACCTGCGATTTCTTGTGCATATGCCCCAGGTTATATCCAAACTTTTGTTAGTAGAACACTTTTTGATTTGAGCAACAGAAAACCCCTCAAAAATTCGACCTTTGTCAGCTGTTCAGTTTTGACAGATTTCTGCCAATATTTATGTTTGCCACTTTATCGCTTTCTTTTGAGTTCTTTTGATCACGGAACTTTTGGGGAGGTTGTTACAGTAGTATTTGCTATATATGTGGTGGTTTTGAGTTGAAACCTGAAGCAAATAGAGGATTGATTATATGTTATGCTTACACTAATGTTGCTAATAGAATTGTGTTTAGTTTTGTATGAAGGAAGTTTTCAAGTGTAGGGATTGGAGAATGATGAGATGAGTTGAAGAATGGACAAAAGCTCAAGCTTGGGAATGCCCATGCATCACCCCAAGAAATATCCAAGAAGTACAAGCGTCAAAGCTTGGGGATGCCCCCGAGGCACCCCTTCTTCATCGGCAAAAATCAGGTCACCTTTCAAAACACTATATTTTTATTGCTTCATGCAATATGTGTTTTTCTTGGAGCGTCAGTTGTTTTAGTTTTCTTAGTTAGTTTAGTTTGTTTGTTTGCTGCAATAAATGGTTGGACCCCAACAAATTTCTTTTGAAGAAGTGCCTTGCTTTTCATTTGCCAAGAACGCTCTAGTTTTCACTCTTATTAAAAATCGAGTGTTCTTCTTTTTCTGCTACTGCTTTTGGTTTTCGTTTTCGCCTTGATTTGCGTTCAGACCTTGTCATATATTTTCATCAAGGTGTATTTTTGCCTCTGATCTTTATTGGTTTTCATCAAAGAGGTGTTTATAAAAGTTTCAAATGGTGTTGGAAAAGAGAAAAAGCTTTGTGCAAAATAGTGGTACAAGAAGGAGCTTGTGTAGACTGCGGCTTAGGCTTTTTCATGTCATGTTTGATGTCTTTTTGATAGTATGCTTAATGGTTTTGCTGTAGCATGACTTGTCTCAAATAACTGAGATTGCTTAATGAGCCTTTGAAAAAATCATGCGTTGTTTTTATTGTATGGAAGCATTATTTTGGTTTTCTCCTTGATGCTTTATTTGGGTTGACTTGGCACATCCTCACACATGTTAGACTCTTACAAAGTCGCCAATAGCCTCTATGATCATTTAGTTTTTGACATTTGATGCCATCTTATGCTTCTTTTAATGTCGCTTTGTCGCTTTGCATGATTATGGCCATTATTGCTCTCTTAGTTGGTCGGTCCCAGTCTTTTGCTAGCCCTCACCTTGTACTGAGTATGAGCTCTACTCATGCATCCAACTCCTAAAAGCCAAAGTTTTCTATTGTGTCCACCATACATACCTACTAGCAATTTGCTATTCCAAGTAAATTTGACTTGCTTTTATTTTCTCTTCAAATTAAACTCTTACCAGTGTTATGCGAAACTCGGTTAGTAAAGCTCTCACGAACCGGAAGGCACACTTTACTTTTTCCTGTTCTTAAAATTTTGACATTGTGGTCTTTTATGCTGAGTTGTTATGCTTGCAAGTTGTAAGTTGGATTCTAGCCCAGCCATGCTGTCATGGGGCAAGCTTTCAACATTGCACTTCTTATTTGAGTTGATATCATGATCTTTTGTTTATGGATGCCCGCTGTGTGAAATGAATTGAGAATCTTGTGAGGATCATGGAGTTTTTATATGTGTTAGGGAAACGCCGGGCCGCCAATCTAAGCCATGCATAATTCATGGTGGAAATTTGCAGCATACCCATGGTGAACATTCGACGACGCATCTCACAATAAAAAGCTAAACAATATAGCAAATAAAAGAGATGTCGAGGTGTTCATTGTCTGCTTGTCCTGTCATTTTGGTGTGGGCTTGTTCCATGTCATCGGGCACGGAGGTACCCCATTGGCGGTTCTCAATGATATGCATATACTTACAATGACAAGAGCCTTGCTTGGGACTCTAAGTAAATTAGCATGGTTTGGGTACTTGTATTCACGGGACACGAGGTTTTCAACTTATGATTTGTCAAGCATATGCATCATAATTGTTCTCGCATTAACTTTAACCATTCAAGATGCTTATGATGGGGGCAATGAGAGCTCAAAGCCGGTAAGTACCATAATTTTTGAAGGTTATAAAACTTGCAATCACTGCTTCCCTCTGCGAAGGGCCTTTCTTTTACTTTTATGTTGAGTCACCACCTTCTTTCTTTATGCACCATTAAGAGAGCATAGTTGTCATTCTTAGTGTGATATGCATTGTCCCAAGGTT
This sequence comes from Dactylis glomerata, assembly GCA_007115705.1. NCBI lineage: Eukaryota > Viridiplantae > Streptophyta > Magnoliopsida > Poales > Poaceae > Dactylis > Dactylis glomerata. Next base: position 2,198,550 of record QXEO01000536.1, read on the forward strand.
CATTGATTGACTCATATTGTTGGTTTCACTTGTTCTTAAATTATTTGTATCTAGTCGCCCTCTTAAACTTTGAGGTGTCCTATGCATTTATGTTTTGCTCTCTTTGAAGGACAAGCTGAAAACCATTTGTATGTTTTTCCTTATGATTTGAACACACGTTTGACTTTCATTGTTTCATTTTCATGATCTTTTGTTTGTGTTCATTTACATGTTTACAACATGGTTGCTAAGTTCTTATTGTCATGATTATATCTTTCATGCCCATGTTTTAAGTTCTACTGATCCCAGCTCATCAATGCTTACATATATGATCAAGATTGTGTAGGTGCATGTCACCTCAAAAATTATTCTTTGTTATCACTTACCTACTCGAGGACGAGCAGGAGTTAAGCTTGGGGATGCTTGATACGTCTCAAACGTATCTATAATTTTTTATGCTCCATGCTTGTTTTTACACCATTTGCCTATTGTTTCGTTACACTTAGTGGTACTTTTATACATTTTCCGGAACTAACCTATTAACGAAGTGCCACAGTGCCAGTTTCCTGTTTTCTGCTGTTTTTGTGTTTCAGAAGTGATACACAGGAAATATTCTCGGAATTGGACGAAACAAGTTCCTGAAGTCATATTTCACGGGGAAGCTCCCAAACATCCGAAGACCTGACGGAGAGGGGCCACGTGGGCCCCAGACACAGGGGCGGCGCGGCCACCCCCCTGGCCGCGCCAGCCCCGTGTGAAGCCGCGTGGGACCCCCTCTGACATCGTCCTTTCGCCTATATATACCCCCTGACGAGAAAAACCTAAGGGCCCGATCAGTTTTCCAGAATACATCGCGATCCGCCGCCGCCGTCGACCCGAAGATCGGGAGGGTCCAGAAGCTCTTCCCGGCACCCTGCCGGAGAGGGGAATCGCCACCGGAGGTCTTCTTCATCGCCATGCTTGCCTCCGGAGCGATGAGTGAGTAGTCTACCTTGGACTATGGGTCCATAGTAGTAGCTAGATGGTTGTCTTCTCCACCATGTGCTTCATGTTTAGATCTCATGAGCTGCCCTACATGATTGAGATCACCGTTATGTAATACTATGATGTTGGTTTGTTGGGATCCGATGAATATTGGTGTTTATGATTAAGTTGCTGTACTGAATTATATCTTTTGTTATCTCTATGTTGTTTATGATCTTGCATGCTCTCCGTTGTTAGTAGCTATCTTGGTCGAGTAGTTGCTAGTGACTCCAAGAGGGGGTATTTATGCTCGATAGTGGGTTCATGTCTCTATTTCACCTGGGGAAGTGACAGAAACCTCTAAGGTGGTAGATGTGATGTTGCTACTAGGGAGAAAACAACATTCATATGCTCAAGGGCATATGCTTTGTTTACATTACACACTTTGCTTAATGCAATTATCTGTTGTTCGCAACTTAATACTTTTGGGGTGTTCGGATGATATCCCCGGGGGTGGATTATTAGTCATAGATGCAGTTGGATGGCGGTCTATGTATTTTGTTGTAATGCCCAGAGTAAATCTCATAGTGATCTTCTTGACATATCACGTTATCTTTATTCTATCAATTGCCCAACTGTAATTTGTTACCCAGCATGTTATTTTATCTATGGAGAGACACCACTAGTGAACTATGGACCCCGGTCCTATTTTAATCATATTGCAATCACCTGTTTACTTTTCCCGCACTGTTTACTTTACTAGCATATTACTACTGTTTTCCACTCGATACACTCATAACCTTTGTTTCAAGCAAACCGGTGAGATTGACAACCTCATCGCAAGTTGGGGACAAAGTATTTGTTTGTGTGTGTGCAGGTTCCACAAACACCTTCAGTCGTCATCGTCTCTCTTCTCCTGATCGATAAACCTTGGTTTCTTAACTGAGGGAAAACTAGCCGCTACACTCATCATACCTTCCTCTTGGGGTTCCCAACGGGCTGGTCATCACCACGCACAAGGACAGTTTGCTTCCACATTAAACAGCAAGCAGGGACAAGGGAGAATATGGTGTAGAGGACATGGGAGAACCCGAGTCATCGCATCTTGAACTACTACCTCCAGCGGCTCCAGGAAATGCTGAAGAACCAACCGGCGATGATGAACCACCGATCATACCTCCTCCGAGAACGGCTTACGAGTACTGCCCAACATTGCCTTGGTAAGAAGCACTAAAATGACCTCCTGAAGCCATGAGTTGCTGGTAGCTTGGATGAGCCCCAGCCATGAGTTGCTGGTAGCTTGGTTGAGGCCCAGCCATGAGTGGCTAGTAGCTTCCTTGACCACCAAAAGGCATGTAATTTTGTGGGTGGTGAGGCTGAAAACCATAGTATTGGGGAGGCATGTTCATGTGAAAATGGGGTGATGGGTAAGCTGGGAGCTGGTGTGGTGGGATATCCTCTTTGTTTTGTGTATTTGGTGAGGGATTTGTGTTGAGCAGGTCTGTGAAGGGGGTAGATGAATTCTCCATGGCTGCTGGATGTGTTCTTCTCTCTTGTTTGAACTGTGTTTGCAGCTATATAGAGAGAAGAAGGAGAAGCGGCAGTTATTTTGTGCCAATGGCTTGTTTGTTTGTCAGCCAGAAAATAATATTTTATTTGTACAATGCGAACCATCTTGTTGGTGCGCTTCTTGTGTCAGGATGCATGGTGCGATGCTCCACTATGTGTGGAACCGGCTCATACAGCCTTAGGAATCGCTTTTTGAGCACATAGTACATGGTCTGAGCACATAGTACATGGTCTAACTCGGTTTCGGGTGAGAAGTGACAAAAAAATACTATGTACGCGCGCAGGCAAACATTACTTGTGAAGGGATTCGCAGCATAGTAAATCAAAATTTTTCCTACGGATGCGAACAAGAAAGCCAAGATCTAATCTAGGAGATGTAATCACCGAGAGAGGTAGATGAGATCTTCATACCCTTGAAGATTCGCACAGCGGAAACGTTCAATAGAACGTGGTTGACGTAGTCGTACTCGCCGTCTCCTCCTCGCGATCCGATCCGATCCTACGCCGCAAGTGGCGGCGCCTCCGAGAGTTGCACACGTGCGGTGCAGCGACGTCTCCTCCTTCCTTGGTCCAGCAAGTATGGTGGAGAGATAGATTGGATCAGCAGCACGACGGCGTGGTGCTTATGGTGGAGAGTTTCTGCAGCAGGGCTTCGCCTACGCGCAGTCGCGAGAGAGAGAGAGGGAGGGCAGCAGTTGGCGGCTAGGGTTTGGGTTAAGGGGTGAGAGAGGGCTGCGCCCTTGCCCCCCTATATATAGAGGGGTGGCCGGCCAAGGCCAGCTTGGCCTCTCCCCAAACCCTAGCCGACTTGGAGTAGGAAGAGTGGGGGGCAAGTTTCCCCCCCTTCCTTCTTTGAAGACTCCCTTAGGGTTTCCCCTTGGGCTGGCCGGCTGGGCCTTAGGGGCCTTGTGCACCTGGCCCAGGGCGGCCAGGGCACTTCCCCTTAGGCCCACGCAGGCCTCCGTCAAGTGGGCCCACGTTGGTCCCACTCCGGAACCTTCTAGAACCTTCCGGTACAATACCGATAAACTCCGAAACCTTTCCGGAATCCAAAAACTGCTTTCCTTTATATGAATCTTATTCTCCGGACCATTCCGGAACCTCTCGTGACGTCCTGGATCTCATCCGAGACTCCGAACTAAAACTCATAAACCAATTATCCATTCTATCCTAGCATCGATACACGTTAAGTGTGTGACCCTACGGGTTCGAGAATATGTAGACATGATCTTCTATCAATAATCAACAGCGGGATCTGGAAACCCATATTGACTCCCACATATTCATCGATGATCATATCGAATGAACCACGATGTCAGGATTCAATTAATCCCGTATATGTATTCCCTTCGTCACACGATATTTTACTCGCCCGAGATTTGATCGTCGGTATCACCATACCTAGTTCAATCTCGTTCACAGCAAGTACTTTACTCGTTCTGTAATCCGATATCACTTTGTGATTAACTCCTTAACCACATGCTTGCAAGCGGTGTTGATATCGATTACCGAGTGGGCCCGAAGTATATCTCTCCGACTTGGGAGGGACAAATTCCATCTCGATACATACAACCCAACAAGTACTTTCCGATCACCTGAGAAACACCTTTATGATCACCCTCACATAGGATGACGTTTGATGACCTCAAAGCTTTCTTCCGATACTAGGGAGTTGTATTATCTCATGGTCTAAGGAATACAATACATGACATAGGAAAAGCTTCGCAAAGATGAACACGATGACACGATCTAATTGCTCTGCTTTATTTGGGTCTGTCCATCACATCATTCTCCTAATGACATGATCTCATTATTAATTGACAACTCATGTCTATGGTTAGGAAACCTTAACCATCATTAATCAATGAGCTAGTCTAGTAGAGGCGTACTAGGGACACGGTGTTGTTCATAAACCACACAAGTATTAATGTTTCCGCTTAATACAATTATAGCATGGAGTATAAACATTATCATGAACAAGAAATATGATAATAACAATATTATTATTGCCTCTAGGGCATATTTCCTTCAGTCTCCCACTTGCACTAGAGTCAATAATCTAGTTAATACTTGCGCCTTTAACACCTATGGCAATCCGGTGTTCTTCATACGCGTTGCACGTGGTAAACCTTATCTACGGGTCTGACACTTTCAGATCCGTTTGTATTTGCATATTCTTTTGCGTCAGCACGCATTACTCATCTTGTATGAGATAGCATCGTATAAACTTGGTCTTCTGGTGAGACCTTTGTTTCTTGGCCGAGACTATGTTGTCACTATTGTCATACAATAGAACTACATAGTACTAGCACACTTAGAAAAATAGCGATATCCACCGTGCGTCGAAATACTCATTGGTCCACACACATCGGTATGTATGATTTCCAATAAGTCCGTTGCTCGCTTCATTATTCCGGAGAACGGGTTTTTGATCATCTTGCCCATGAGGCACGGCTTGCACGTGTCAAATGATTCAAAATCAAGAGACTCCAAAAGTCCATCAGAATGGAGTTTCTTCATGCGTTTTACGCCAATATGACCTGGACGACAGTGCCACAAATAAGTTGGATTATCACTATCTACTTTGCATCTTTTATGCCGCTTCTAAAGCGATTATATACTTAGCCCTTGTTGCAGTGTCCGCCACAATATTAACATTGGAACTCATCCAAGTCATCATGGAACTTTCTTCCATCTTATTATGCCACCTTCTAACTCAAAACAAATAGCTTAAAATTGGGATAAAATTTTACTTGTATGTGTGACAAAGCCAATGTAACTCATTACAATGAACCATTTGTCACTTCTGCATACAGAATATATTCTTACTTCTTCGAAAGTGCATAAGAATATCTTTACTATTGTCCAACAATCATCATATGAATGCTATAACCTTTAGAGCATTGGACACATCTGGATCTACATATCATGGTATACAAGATTGATAAAATCATTCTTGTGGTTTCACTCATCAAGTGTCAAAACAATTGATTCTTGCTCCAACCTCTTCCATGCAACAAGAACCGTTCTTATTGTTTCCATATTGAACAAATTCAATATTTCATCTATGTACTCTGGCAAAACTATATTAGTGCCTCAATCTATCTGTATAGACATTGATGCTCAATATTCTGGTTTTGCCTAAGTGTTTCATCAAAAATCCAATTATAATGAAAAACTTAACAATATCAAGAAAAACACATAATTTCCAATGAACGATATGTCATCTACATAAAGCATTAGAAATATGTCTTAGCGCTCCCACTTACTTTCTTGTAAATACAAGCATCTTCAAATATCTTGATGAAATTAACACTTTAACATTTTCATCATTGAAGATTCCAACTTCGCTATGCTTACTTCTACCATAGAAGTTTGCATACATATCTAGCAACCTTTGAATTAACAAAACCCATTGGGTCGTGTCAGGTACACGTCCTTGGTGTGCATTCCGGTAGAGGAATGTTGTTTCGTTTATTCAACTAACATATCTCGATATGTAATTGTTGCTAGAATAATTCATATGACGAAGTCAGGGCCCATCATCGCTTCTTTGTATATTGTTGGTTACTATTATCTAATAATATCTCGTCCTCAAATCTTGCTATTTGATTACGACCAACTTGGTTAAATAGGAACTTTGATGTCGTGACTACAACATATTGTAGACGCGTGATCTATGAATGCAGTTGCCGCTTCCAGAACATATTCTGGTGCTGCGCTACTCTGATCATCTTGCTCAGATTCAATAACCTCATCAAGTTCTATCTTCCTCCCACTTAAACCTTTCGCAAAAAACTCCTTCATAAGAAATTCACTTCTTTTAGTGACAATCACTATGTGTTTGGGTTCATAATAGAAGGAATACCCATCGACATTCTTTGGGATAACCTACAAAGACTTACTAATCCGATTTTGGTTGTAAACATTTTACACATATGCCTTGCATACCAAAATTCAAGAAAAGACAACTATAACTTGTATGGTGTCATTTCAGCGGATTATGAAGGTGCTCTATTCAGTGAAAAGCGGTAGTCTCTAAAGCATAATCCACAAATTATATTGGTAGTTTTATTTCATCATTGATCTAACCATGTCAAACAAGGTTTGATTACATCCATCGAAAACTCCATACTCTTATGGTGTTTATCATGATGCAAGTTTGTGGAACAATTCCTCTAACTCTTAGATGCTTGCTAAACTTGTAACTCAAATATTCTTCTTTATGATCCAATCATAAAAACTTGAATTTTTCTTGTTACAATAATTTCCACTTCATAAATTGAACAATTTCAATTGTTTCATACTTCTATCTTATCGAGTAGATATACCATACATCCATTCGAGTCATTGATGAAATAGAAAATACACCATGATCGACTTCACACCATGGACTACATACATCAACATGTACGATCTCCATTTAGTTAGTCGCTTGTTCTGTCCATGGCCCATGAACAGAGTTTAAGCATCTTTAGGAAAAGTCTCACAAGCGTCAATCAATTCAAAATCAAATGACTCAAAAATCTATCAATATAGAATTTCTTTCATGTTTTGTTTCCAATATGACTTAAACGGCGGTGTCACATATAAGTGAAATTTGTTTTGTCTTGCGACCTTTAGCATTAGTGTTATAAATGTCTATTTCACCAACAAGATAATAATAATCTATCCATCGATTATGGAAGACGGTAATAATTTGAACAACCATTGCTCTCATAATACCAGAACAAAATAACAATTATTAAGTTCATGAAATATCTTGAAGGCTAGATTTGATGTCGACGAGAAGCACAATAACATTTTTATTTGTATCTCGACATGCATCATTACCATATTCTTTTACTAGTTACTTAGGCCATTGTACTTCTTGTATTGTGTTGCTTTGTATGACATTTCATACCAACAAATCAGTATCGAATACCCAAGAATTACATTGTTAACGAGCAAAAGAATTCATCTATAACATGTATATCATTTATATACCTGAGCTGGACAATTCCAGTCTTTTCCTTTTCTACCAAATACCTTTTGCAGATCCTATTTAGCGTTTCCTCTCCTTTTAGAAGAATCTATCGACATCAATAGTGGCATCAATCATTTGACACATAGTCCAAAGGATGTTAGTCAAATACTAATAGCCTTGGATTTTGCACTTTGAAGTGGATCGCCATCATCATATGATTGGTATTCTTCTAGATTCCATTCTTTAGTATTCTTTTGGTATAGCAAAACAATTTAGCCGATACCTTTTCATTCGTCCTATCATGACATCTTTCATGATGAAACTACTATAGCTTATAAGGATGAATGCAAGTATAATATTAGTTCCCAAACTTTTGGGTGATCGGGATGCCTAGCATCTTCAATCTTCGCATATAGTCATACAATATGAGCATATGTTATTTTACTAAATTATACTTTATCATTTTGCAAACAATCAAAGTCTTAGATATCAAATATCTTTCACTTCTTATTTGTTTCTGAAACAATTCTTTCAGCTCGATGATCACTTTGATTCTCAAACAATTTTTGAAGATCAATTTATCATGAAGGCAAACATATGATCTTTAGATACTAAACTTGAATCGTTGCTCTTAGATTAATACAATTTATTAAATCGTATGGAGCAAGCAAGGTTTGCTAAAGTTTGCAATAGGACTTAATCTTTAGACTTGATATTCTAACTAAACGGCACTAGACCGAAAAGTGATTATCCAGAATTCTATAGTTATTTTAACTCAATTAAGCTAAGTGTCGGTGGGAAACGGTTGCCAAAAACTACAACGACTTATGCAAATACACTAAGATTTAGTTCATGATAATTAGTTCAAGTTAATCAAATTACTAATGAACTCCCACTAAATTCAACATTCCTCAAAGTTGTTTAGTGAAGCATGATCCAAATTCACTACACCGAGACCGATCATCACGTGAATGATGTAGCTTTAATGGTGAACATCAACATGTTGATCATATCATCCATATGACTCATGCTTGACCTTTCGGTCCGTGTGTTCCGAGGCCATGTCTGTACATGCTAGGCTCGTCAAGTCAAACCCAAGTATCTCCGCATGTGCAAATACTGGCTTGCACCCGTTGTATGTGAACGTAGAGTTTATAGCACCCGATCATCACGAGGTGCTTGAAAACGACGAACTTTCGCAACGGCGCATACGAGGGGAGAACACAATTTTATCTTGATCTTTAAGTGAGGAATCATCTTATAATGCTACCGTCGCGATCTAAGCATAATAAGATACATAAAAGGATAAACATCACATGCATATAATTTTATGTGACATGGTATAGCCAATCTCCGCGCCATGATCTCCATCTTGTGCGCGCCGGCATGATCTCCATCACTCCACCATGATTGCCTCCACCACGAATAGCAACTACAACTATTGCTAACTATTTAGCGATAAAGTAAAGCTATTACATGGCGTATAAGAAGTTGACACGCAGGTCATACACAATTATAAAGACAACCATATGGCTCCTGCCGGTTGTTAACTCATCGACATGCAAGTCGTGAAAGATTACAAAACATGATCATTGCATACAACTCAATTCATACTCATCATGTCTTGGGCCATACCATATCACAAAACACTCCCTGCAAAAACAAGTTAGACGCCTCTACTTTGTTGTTGCATGTTTTACGTGGCTTATGGGAGTAGCAAGCTAAGAACGATTCTTACCTACGAAAAGCCACAACGGTGATATTATGGTTGCTAACATCCGATGTAAGTCCCATGACTACTATAGTGAGAGAAACTGGCATCCACCAGCCGCATGTGTGGAACAAGCCACACGTCAAGTGCGGAGCCGGTCTCGCGAACGCGGTCGCGTAAAGTTGGCCTGGACCGCTTCAATCTCACTATACCGCGCCATAAGAAATACACAACAAGAGGTTTGCAACAGAAAACATCAACGCCCGCAACAAGCATGTTGCGTTCTACTCGTGAAACACATCTACGCATAGATCTAGCTCTGATACCACTGAAGGGATTCACAGCATAGTAAATCAAAAATTTTCCTACGGATGCGAACAAGAAAGCCAAGATCTAATCTAGGAGATGTAATCAACGAGAGAGGTAGATGAGATCTTCATACCCTTGAAGATTCGCACAGCGGAAACGTTCAATAGAACGTGGTTGACGTAGTCGTACTCGCCGTCTCCTCCTCGCGATCCGATCCGATCCTACGCCGCAAGTGGCGGCGCCTCCGAGAGTTGCACACGTGCGGTGCAGCGACGTCTCCTCCTTCCTTGGTCCAGCAAGTATGGTGGAGAGATAGATTGGATCAGCAGCACGACGGCGTGGTGCTTATGGTGGAGAGTTTCTGCAGCAGGGCTTCGCCTACGCGCAGTCGCGAGAGAGAGAGAGAGGGAGGGCAGCAGTTGGCGGCTAGGGTTTGGGTTAAGGGGTGAGAGAGGGCTGCGCCCTTGCCCCCCTATATATAGAGGGGTGGCCGGCCAAGGCCAGCTTGGCCTCTCCCCAAACCCTAGCCGACTTGGAGTAGGAAGAGTGGGGGGCAAGTTTCCCCCCCTTCCTTCTTTGAAGACTCCCTTAGGGTTTCCCCTTGGGCTGGCCGGCTGGGCCTTAGGGGCCTTGTGCACCTGGCCCAGGGCGGCCAGGGCACTTCCCCTTAGGCCCACGCAGGCCTCCGTCAAGTGGGCCCACGTTGGTCCCACTCCGGAATCTTCTAGAACCTTCCGGTACAATACCGATAAACTCCGAAACCTTTCCGGAATCCAAAAACTGCTTTCCTTTATATGAATCTTATTCTCCGGATCATTCCGGAACCTCTCGTGACGTCCTGGATCTCATCCGAGACTCCGAACTAAAACTCATAAACCAATTATCCATTCTATCCTAGCATCGATACACGTTAAGTGTGTGACCCTACGGGTTCGAGAATATGTAGACATGATCTTCTATCAATAATCAACAGCGGGATCTGGAAACCCATATTGACTCCCACATATTCATCGATGATCATATCGAATGAACCACGATGTCAGGATTCAATTAATCCCGTATATGTATTCCCTTCGTCACACGATATTTTACTCGCCCGAGATTTGATCGTCGGTATCACCATACCTAGTTCAATCTCGTTCACAGCAAGTACTTTACTCGTTCCGTAATCCGATATCACTTTGTGATTAACTCCTTAACCACATGCTTGCAAGCGGTGTTGATATCGATTACCGAGTGGGCCCGAAGTATATCTCTCCGACTTGGGAGGGACAAATTCCATCTCGATACATACAACCCAACAAGTACTTTCCGATCACCTGAGAAACACCTTTATGATCACCCTCACATAGGATGACGTTTGATGACCTCAAAGCTTTCTTCCGATACTAGGGAGTTGTATTATCTCATGGTCTAAGGAATACAATACATGACATAGGAAAAGCTTCGCAAAGATGAACACGATGACACGATCTAATTGCTCTGCTTTATTTGGGTCTGTCCATCACATCATTCTCCTAATGACATGATCTCATTATTAATTGACAACTCATGTCTATGGTTAGGAAACCTTAACCATCATTAATCAATGAGCTAGTCTAGTAGAGGCGTACTAGGGACACGGTGTTGTTCATAAACCACACAAGTATTAATGTTTCCGCTTAATACAATTATAGCATGGAGTATAAACATTATCATGAACAAGAAATATGATAATAACAATATTATTATTGCCTCTAGGGCATATTTCCTTCAACTTGTAGTGATACTCCAAGCACAATACAAGGAGCATACAACTGATTGTACTGCTGTAACCTACCATCGTCGCAACTACCAAGCATAAACCTTCGCCATTGTTGGAGAAGAGGAGCCCGCAGTTGGTCCACTCATTGGTGCTGAAGAAACCCCTAGCCAAGAGATGTTAATGAGCCGCGATAGCCACCAGCCCCGTAAGACTGGATCTAGCCCGACGAGGGACATCGTCCGGAGGAGCCCTCCGAACTTCTTCAACACTGGATCCGGGGACAGCATCACCCCGCCCTTTAGGCGGCCGGATCCCGCACTGTCATCCACAAACATGCAACAGTCAAGCCCGTTTCACTCCAAGAGCACACCATGACGCAGCACTAGATCAAAAACACTCCAACAGCTTAGGCTCCACAAACCTCTCGCCGGCGCCAACGCCGCCTCCAATGAGCAGGAGCATGGGTTGGGATACCATTATTCCAACTAGCACCATCAACATCCGCTCCACCATGACATTGATAGAGGAAACTCAAAAAACCTAGATACCCTATGACTAAACACACACGAATGAGAACCGGGGCTCCCCTCCCTCTCGCGACGCCATACCAGCGATCAGAGAGGAAGGGGAACAATAGATCGCCGGTGACCTTTGTTACTGGAACCGCTCCATGCCCCCGTTGTTGTGCGGTTAGGAAGAGAAAAAGTTCCTTCGAAGAAGGTTAAGCCAAAGTGTGAAAAAAGGTTAATCCGAAATATCAACCTTTAATATTTTATTGTTAATCAAGTTCAACTTTTAGTTCAAATGTCATTCCTCGCGACGTTCAATTTGTCTATATATGTCGATGTGACGTACCTCGATGACGGGAAAAATGGTACAACAACACTGAATTAGATCTAACTTTTAGTTCATCGCCATTCTCCACGATGTTGACGGCGGCTATATTAACGTCACTTACCTTGGTGTTTGGAGTTCACTTCGTTTTGGGTGACTATCCCGACACATGAGGTAGCCCAAGGCTTGGTCAAAAGCTTGCAGCATGTGGTTCCACTGGCGGACCTAGGAACTTTCGAAAGACTACACAAACGAGGTTAAGGTGATAAATATCTGATTAAATCACTATTGCATCGTCTGCAAGCCTGGACGGTCGCCCGGGTTGTAGGATGCTAGGTCCATCAAGGTGTGGTCCCATCTAACTATAGCTTATTAGAAACATTTTTTCTATCCTACCTCACTCTACCAAGCATGTTGTTGACCTCTCCTCTTATGTCATTCTCTCTTTTCTAGTATCGATGTATAGTAGAGGGACTAGTTCCTTAAATTAAGATTTGAATAATGAAGAGAATACAATATAAAGCCAATTCTGGGCATAGTACATTGATGTATTAGGATTGCACAACTAATGCTTGCAGGACTATCAGAAGTGGCAAGGTGTTGAATAGTTTCTTCATGATTTTGGCATGCACAATATTATACTTATTAGAAGATCACCTTGTAGAAAGATATTGTCCTTCTACCATTCGGGTTATGTCACTAGAGATGGATGAAAACATGTCATTTGAGATCCCCATATTCAACGGCCGGGCACCTTGAGATTGAGCTCGGTGATGCCCCCTCCCCTCCAAAAAAAAAATCTTTAGCTCAATCTTTTCTCAACTCAAGTGCATACGCCGGATAGACCATCGGGAGAGCCACCCGCGAAGCATCAACAAGTATGGAGCATGATGTAGGCCCTTAAAAGATTGCAGATGCAACAATGTCGATGTCAAGTTCGTGTTGTCGAGGATGAACTCTCGATGTTTGGCTTCATAGGAAACTTTTGGTATCAAATGCAAGTATTTACATCATCTTTCTTTCATGCATTTAGGCACCTTTGATCCTCTCTCAAAGCTTGGTCGCCGAGATATAGTGTACTATGAGCTCTAATGATATTATATTTTCTAGTTAAAGAAACTAACGCATGAGAAGTACTTCCTCCGTCCCAAAATGTAAGGCGCCTAAGGATTGGTCAAAAGTCAAAGTTTACTAACTTTGACCAAATATTGAGAAAAAATTATCTAAATTTACAATATTCAATGTACGCATTATGAAAATATACTTTGCGATGAATCTATAGTAGAGATTATTCATAATTATTTATACTAAATCACTGACACATTTTTCGATTGAAAGAAGTAGTAAACCATTTGATATTTTTCTCTAGTTAGAGAGAGTACAATGTTTCTTGCGGCACCACTAGAAATATATGAGTAATTCATACGACGGGTTATTTTGGGCCACTAGTAGAACATAAAGGCCGAGATGGACTGAACCTCTTGTAAGTGGAAGAGCCCCAACGACCCAAAAGGTAAAATGCAGAAAAAAATTTGTTTGGGCCTTAATATCTTATCAGGCTTTTTCTTTTTCAAGACCGTCCTCAGAGTCAATGGGCCTTTAGTTTGTCAAAATAGAAAGCGTTGATTGCCTTTTTCTGTGTCTTGATTATCGGGAAAACAGGAGACCATTTCTATAAGTACATCTCTGCCTTTCCTGTGTCCTTGGTTCTGTGTTTACATCATCTGTTTTTCATGCATTTAGGCACCTTTGATCCCCTCTCAAAGCTTGGTCGCTGAGATATAGTGTACTATGAGCTCTAATGATAATATATTTTCTTGTTAAAAGAACTAACGCATGAGAAGTATGTGTTCGGCCATGGTAAATATTTTACTGACTAGATTATTGATAGTTGGTGACTTGGTGTCATATTAAAGCGTGCAACCCAATTTCTTCATTTTTTTCTTACTAACTTTAATAGAGACTATTCCTAATCATTTATACCAAGTCACTAACACTTATTCCTAATTAGAAGGAGTACTAAGCCATCCTGATTAGAGGGAGTACAATGTTTCTTGCGGCACCACTAGAAATATAGGAGTAGTAGTTCATACTTATACGACGGGTTATTTTGGGCCACTAGTAGAACATAAAGGCAGAGATGGACTGAACCTCTTGTAAGTGGAAGAGCACCAACGACCCAAAAGGTAAAATGCAGAAAAAAAAAACGTTTGGGCCTTAATATCTTATCAGGCTTTTTCTTTTTCAAGACCGTCCTCAGAGTCAATGGGGCTTTAGTTTGTCAAAATAGACAGCGTTGATTGCCTTTTTCTGTGTCTTGATTATCGAAAAAACAGGACACCATTTCTATAAGTACTACATCTCTGCCTTTCCTGTGTCCTTGGTTCTGTTCATGGTTCACATATTTCGAATCTACCAATTGTGTCAATCTGGCCTCGTTATTCAGAAGGAACTAACACCAGTAGTCGGCTGATTAAGCTAACGCAATAAGACGGAGTAGCTTAAAATACACATATGAAATGAGGGGGAGAAAATTCACGGAAAATCTCGGAAAAACGTTAAAGTAAGAAGAGGCTACTCCGACACGAGTTGCAGCGGCGCTGCCGAATCTGAGAACCGGCCGTCGATCATCGTCGTCTACGTCCATTACATTCTTCGTATGACAACCTAGAGTTCACACGCGACGACCCTGATGAGCTCGACACCGTCCAGCTAGCTTAGCCGCTAGCCAGATATGGAGCATACGTGCACACATGGGCATGAGCTGTCCCTACCCAAACCACCAAACTCCATCGGGTCCCGATTTCTTCACCACCTGGATATGTAACAAAAGGAAGTTTGACAGCTGCACACGTTGGCGACACTGGGACCGGGCAAGCACTGTTGCTGAGTCCTGTGGGTTGGCCGTTCAGGTCAAGGACACAACACAGTGGTCTATCACAACTTTTTTTCACGGTTTTTTTTCTTCCCCGAGTACCAGAAATGAAAAAAAAAACACGCCCGGACAAGGGCAAGGGTTTGCTTTCGGCGCCACGCGACGCTGCTTAATTGCATGCCGTGTCACGTAACCGCTCGTCGTCTCTGCTCTGTGTCTGCTGACAGGACTATATGTGCCGTTGATTTGCCGGCTAATACTATCTTGCTCACCTTTTTGTACTCCCTCGGTCCTAAATTATTATGCATTCTGGATTTAGTTAAAGTTAAATTTTGTTAACTTTGATTACGTGTACAAGAAAAATATAAATATTTATAATATAAAATATATACTATTGGAATTATCATGAAAAATATTTTTATATTATATATATTTGATATTATAAGACTTTATATTTTTATTAACAATATGTGACTTTGACTAAACCTAGAATGCAAGGTAAAAATAGATAGAAGAAGTAGCTCAGCAAAATGTAGCTCAATGCTAATTTGTTTCTCCCGCATGCATTCCGTCATTCCTTGAGGACGATGGCTGACAAGGGTATAGATAATAGAGCCCGTTAGTTGAGCACCCCTAAGGCCCGTTTAGCTAGGCCCAATTGTAATAATAGTCGAATACGAGTTCTTACCGTATGTCGATATTGTAATCTGTATCGGACCCTACCCGATCCTCGAGACCTGGCCACCTATATATAGGGGCCAGGAGGGGACGGTGCTGGCCAGATTGAAAGCAAGCCAGGTTGAACACCCAAGTTTACTTTCGATACACACCTATTTCGACTAACTTTACCTTCGAGTTCATCCGACGCCCTATCTCCCCGATCCTAAGTCCTTCATCTAGGACATTTGTCGAGTTAACCCTCGTCAATTGGCGCCAACCGTGGGGACTCTGGGCGTTGGAATCATGAATTCGACGGCTTTTTCACTTTTAGCCAATAACAGTCCAGAACTCGACGAAAATCAAGAGATGGAGGTGACAATTGGAAGTTTGAGCATCCTCATCGGGCCATCGGGTTCATCCCGCCTTTCGGATTCGACGAAACCAGATCCGTCGGCAAGCAGGCCCGAAACAGAGGAAACATTGGAGTCATCAGAAGGCTCTTCCAGCGAGGTAAACTCGCCGGTCAACTTAGAAAAAGCATCAATCGCAGAAGGCGACGAAATTCAGGAAAATTTCGACTCAGAAGAAAAAACGTGTCAGACGCACAACAATGCAAAGGACTTCGCCGCGGGAAGCAGCGGCGTCTCCAAAGTACATCAGTTATGCATCATTATCACTGAGGCAGAAGAAGGAAACAACAGCGAAGGAAGTAAAAAGGTCGACAAGCAAGTCGACAAAATGAAAGATCACAACAAAAAGGAAAAAGAGAAAGTCCATGTCTCGGTTGGTGAATGGAGAATGATCAAGTCAGCCATTAATCATGATACAGAAGTACCCGAAGGATCGAGAAGAGAAGTTCTAATGGGATATCAGTATGCATTATACCAACACAGGAAGAAGCTAAGGGAGGAAAGAGAAATGGTGTTCCAAGACAATAACAGTGTATCAAGGGAGGAATACTGGGAAGACTATAGTGAAGATTCAGAATATAGCAGAGAGAGGCGCGGAGACCCAAAACACAACAGGGGGGCGACGGCATGCGGCAGAGAAGAAGGGTACTCAAGGAGCCCCACCCCGCAGCTAGAAGAGGAGGAAGATGACTTGATGCAAAAAATGCCAGAGGCAGCAGTAGCAGCAGCACAAGCGTATTTGCTAGCTACAAGACCAGAACATGGAGACCCGCGAGAAGACATGCACCGAGCAGCGATTCAAAGCCTCAGAATAGTAGAAGGTAAGATCAGGGAACAAGGCACAGAGACGAAATTGACAAGCTACAAGGGAAATCGAAAGGAGAAGGTCAGATACAATTGCGCAGATAACGAGTATAGCGAATCATCAGAAGAGAAAAAGCAACAGAAAAGGAAGGAGGACGCAAGAAGTATAATAGCACAAGCTCGAGTAAATAAATCGCGACATGATTGGAGGGAAGAGAATTACGAGGACAACGATAAAGATATGGGTGCGTTATGCTTTACCCGCAGGGTTCGCAAAACGCGGGTACCCAAAGGATTCAAATTACCGCACGACCAGAATAAGTACGACGGGTCGCAAGAACCTACCTTATGGCTATCAGATTATCTACAGGCAGTGCAGATATTAGGGGGAACAAAGGCGACTGCAATGCAAAGTTTGCAGCTGCACCTCACCGGCGCCGCACGGTCCTGGTTGAACACCCTACCCGACGAATCCATTGGAAGCTGGGGGGAACTCGAAAGTCAATTCACAGGAAATTTTCGTTCCACCTACAAGCGCCCAGCATCACTGGAGGAAGTTAAAGCATGTGTGCAGAGGAAAGGCGAAACGTTACGTTCTTATATACAACGCTGGAGTATAATCAAAAACTCAGCAGAGGACGTCTCCGACGAACGAGCAATAGACGCCTTTTCGGAAGGACTTCGTCGCTCAGATCTTGTGGAAGAAATAGGAAGAACAAGACCTACGACAGTAGCTGAGCTAATGGAACAAGCCAACAAATTCGTTGATGGAGAGGACGCGTATAACAACAAAAGAGGACGTTCACCAGAAGTCGACAGAATAAGTCGACAGAGGAGACGACACCGCAGCAGGGATAACCAAGGAAGGCGAAATCAGGTAGCCGCGGGTTACATACTAGAAGAAGAAGAAGGGTATGAAAGTAGGAGGTTTCAGGCAGAAGGAGTAGAAAAATCGAGATACTCTGGTCCTTCGGCCGAGGATATGCTATACGGACCTTGTCGAATCCACTACGCGTATCTCGACGGGAAAAGGGTCTCAAATCACCAGATGAAGGATTGCAGAACATTTCTAAGGTTGCAAAGCGCAATGGGCTCAAGCCAAGAAGGGAGGCAAGGAGAAAGACGTAGAAGTCAAGGATATCAAATGCAAAGGCTAGCAAAGCACTTAGAGTCAAAAGTGTACATATCAGCCATGATTCAACCGGTGCCCAAGTCAAAGAAAGAGCGAAAGAGCATATTCAGGCAAGTAAACCTAGCAATATCATCACCACCAGCTACCACAGAGTACCTACGATGATCAGAGCAACCAGTCAAGTTCAGTAGAGCAGACCACCCAAGGAAAGTTCCCAGGCCGGGCCACTCGCCTATGGTTCTAAAAGCACAAATAGGAGGGTACGACATCGGAAGAGTGTTCATGGATGCAGGGAGCGGCATAAACTTAATATATGCTAGAACATTAAAGGCAATGTGCATCTCGCTGACGAGTCTGAAGCCAACAGATTGCTCTTTCCACGGAATAGTACCAGGAGCAGCAAACTACCCCTTGGGAAGAATAGAGATCGATGTCTGCTTTGGCAGCAGCGAAAATTATAGAAGAGAGAAACTGGAGTTCGAAGTTATGGATTGGCCGTCACAATATCATGCAATCCTGGGGCGCCCAGCATTTGCAAAATTCATGGCAGTACCACACTACGCGTATCTTACGTTAAAAATTCCAGGGCCCAAAGGAACAATTACAGTACAAGGGAGCTTTGAAGTAGCCAACACATGCGACAAAGAATTCAACAGGATGGCGCAAACCTTCGGCATGACAGCAGAAT
Organism: Dactylis glomerata; assembly: GCA_007115705.1. Lineage (NCBI taxonomy): Eukaryota > Viridiplantae > Streptophyta > Magnoliopsida > Poales > Poaceae > Dactylis > Dactylis glomerata. Next base: position 2,217,194 of record QXEO01000536.1, read on the forward strand.
ATGAGAGGTTAAAAGGAGAAACGGATCATAATGTGCTACCCGACGTTGGACGATCCCTGCCAGATAAGGCTTTCGACACAACGCAGGACTCAAAGAAAATTCAGGTCCACCCTACTGATCCAAACAAGACAACATCAATTGCGGTGAACTTGGATCCCGCATAGGAAGGCGCGCTCATCGAGTTCCTCCGTGAGCGCTGGGAAATCTTCGCCTGGTGTCCATCGGACATGCCAGGGGTTCCCAGGGAACTCGTCGAGCACGCACTAAATGTAGATCCCAAGGCAAAACCAGTCAAGCAACCATTGAGGCGATTTGATGAACCTAAAAGGAAGGCGATAGCGTCAGAATTGCACAGGCTAGACAATGCCGGATTTATCAGAGAAATCAAAACTTCGAGTTGGGTATCAAACCCAGTCATAGTACCCAAGAAGAATACAGACGTACAAAGAGTGTGTGTCGACTACACATCTCTCAATAAGCATTGTCCAAAGGATCCCTTCCCTCTACCCCGCATCGATCAGATAATCGATTCCACAGCGGGATGCGCGAGGCTTTTATTTTTGGACGCATATTCTGGTTACAACCAGATCAAATTGAAGAAAGAGGACGAAGAAAATACGGCCTTCATCACACCATACGGAGTATTTTGCTACCAGGTAATGCCGTTCGGCCTAAAAAATGCAGGAGCAACTTATCAACGAATGATGCAAAATTGCCTGGGAAACCAAATAGGACGCAATATCCAAGTCTACATTGATGATGTAGTCATCACAACAAGAGAAGAGAAATCTTTAATCAGCGACTTGGCAGAAACCTTCGACAACCTGAACAAGTACAAGCTCAAGTTGAACCCGACAAAGTGTTCCTTCGGAGTATCAGCAGGGCAACTTTTGGGGTTCTTGGTGTCAGCGCGAGGAATAGAAGCAAACCCAGAGAAGATTCAAGCAATATTAACAATGGGGAAACCCACGAAACTACACGACGTACAGAAACTGGCAGGACGCGTCGCGGCACTAAGTCGCTTCGTGGCTCGATTAGGGGAGAAGGCGCTTCCTTTTTATGCACTTATGAAGAAGTCAGACGATAAATTTGAGTGGATAGAAGAAGCAGACGCAGCGTTTGCACAGTTGAAAAAAGTGCTTTCCACGCCACCAGTGCTGGTCGCACCAAAAGAAAAGGAGCCACTGCTACTGTACATCGCCGCAACCCATCAGGTGGTGAGTACAGTTCTAGTAGTCGAAAGAAGCGAAGAAGGAAAAGCCCATGGCGTCCAGAGGCCGGTATATTTCATCAGTGAAGTATTATCTCCAACCAAATAGAGGTACCCGCATTATCAGAAATTGGCATACAGTGTCTTCACAACTGCACGTAAACTACGACAGTATTTTGCGGTGCACCCAATTATAGTGGTCAATGAAGCGCCACTATCGAACATATTGAACAACCCTCTAGCGACGGGACGTGTCTCTTTGTGGGGAATCGAGTTATCTCCCATGGACATCACGTACGAAAAAGAAAGGCGATCAAGTCGCAAGTCTTGCCAGACTTTATAGCAGAGTGGCTCGAGTTGCAAAGCACGGGACCACCAGATTTATCGAGTACTTGGACAATGTACTTCGACGGTTCTAAGAGAGTCCAAGGCGCAGGCGTAGGAGTAGTGTTGATATCACCTCATGGCGACAAATTAAAGTACGTCTTAAGGATGAGCTTTCCGCAGGCTTCTAACAACGAAGCGGAGTATGAGGCTTTGTTGCACGGAATGAAGATGGCTAAAGCATGTGGAGCAACTCGCCTAAAAATATTTGGAGATTCTAACCTTGTTGTTCAGCAAGTTATGAACAGATGTGACACAATCAACGACAACATGATGGCCTACAAAAATTTGTACCATTATCTAGAAGGAACGTTCGATGGATGCGAAGTCTCGCACATAAGCAGGAACAGCAATGAAGAAGCCGACACTTTAGCAAATATCGGGTCACAGTGTTTACCTGTGCCGTCCGGAGTATTTTGGGAGGAAATAGTGGAAAGATCAATAAAAAGTGGAAAAAGCTCGACTACTACAGCAGGCTCGGGGGCTACGTCAGAACCAGAGGAGGTCATGATGATAGAAGAAACATGGATGCAACCATATCTTGCGTACATGATAAATAAAAAACTACCAGAAGATGCAGTGGAGGCCAAGAGGATAACTCGAAGATCGAAAGCGTTTGTCGTCTTGGAGGGGAAATTATACAAGAGAAGTATCACCGGCGTTTTACAGCGTTGTGTAACGCCCCAGGAAGGGCAAGCAATATTAAAAGACATACATGGTGGAGTATGTGGCCATCATGCTAGCAGCAGAGCAATAGCGGCAAAAGCTTTCCGAGCAGGATTCTATTGGTTAACAACCATTGAGGACGCAAAAGATATAGTTCGAAAGTGTGAAGCATGTCAAAGGTTTGCATCTAGACCACATGCACCAGCAGCGGAGCTGCAAACAATACCATTATCTTGGCCCTTCGCACAATGGGGCCTCGATATGGTGGGAAAGTTGCACAAATCTTGGCCAGGAGGGCATGTCTACATGCTAGTGGCAGTTGATAAATTCACAAAATGGGTGGAAGCGGCCCCGGTAACAACTCAAGATTCTACAGCAGCAATCAGCTTCATCAAGTCATTAGTTTTCCGTTGTGGTGTACCATACAGCATCATCACAGACAACGGGACAAATTTCACTTCGAAGGAATTCAAGAGTTACTGCGAAGGACTAGGGATCAAGCTCAAATTCGCATCTGTGGCGCACCCGAAGACGAACGGGCAAGTCGAAAAAGCCAATGGCCTGATATGCAGTGGCATAAAAAAGAGGCTCTTAGCACCTCTCGAGAAAGCCAGGAGCGCTTGGGTAGAAGAATTGCCCTCCGTTCTTTGGAGCCTAAGAACTACGCCCAATGCAGCAACTCAAGAAACTCCTTTCTTCTTGGTCCATGGCGCAGAAGCCGTGCTTCCAGTCGAAGTTACACACGAGGCTCCAAGAGTGACAGCATATGACGAGACGACGTCGACAGAAGCATTACAAGACGATGTCGATGCACTAGATGAAGCAAGAGATAAAGCACTAGAAAGGGCTACGCAGTATCAACAAAGCCTACGAAACTACCATAGTAGTCGAGTTCGTCCACGGTCCTTCGTGGTGGGAGACCTAGTTTTGCGACTCAGGCAAGACAGCCACGGCAAATTGGAGTCCCCTTGGGTGGGACCTTACATCGTCACCAAAGTAATACCAGGAGGAGCGTACCGACTACAAGACAAGAAGACCGGGAAGGACGAGAGCAACCCATGGAATGCAGAGCAGCTGAGGCGTTTCTACGCATAAAATAACAACAGTGGTATCAGTAAATTCGAGTTAACCTTCTGAATCCAGAACATGAGGCCACAGGTCGGGTTCTTTGGGTATAACTCGACAAAATTATACAATTATCTTTAATTCCTCGTCTCGGGGGCTTCAACCCTCGGGTCGTACGAAAGGAGTTTTTATCGTGACTTGGAAGACCTTTTTTCAGTATAAGGTTATGTCGAGAACTCGACAAATATTCCAACAAATTGGTTCGCAAAGGAACCCGATATTCTTCTTATAAATTGGTTCGAAAAGAACCCGATAGATGGAAAGTATACCTCAGAACATGACTTGTTCTCATGGTACTAGAGAAAGCATCGACACCAAGTGCGAATATTCATTACAGATAAACATGGTAGCAAGGACATTATCAAACGAAATTACATAAAAAACAAGTCCTAATGGAAGTGGACTTCAGCTTCATATTTCTTCTGGCAAAGAGTGCCGTCGTAGATCTTCACGTCGAACTTCGACGTGCCGATGTGGAAGTCGAAGGCCATAAAGAAGCCTTGGTGGATGTCGTGGTCTTCTACAAACTGCGACCAACCGCCCTTAAAGTACTGCTCGCCGTCACCGTCATACCACACCTCAACCTCGTACGGGATGCCACTACCAGATTGTTCGCGAAGAATCGCCTCTCGCAGTTCGCGGCCATCCATGAACTTGGTAAAATTCAGCGGCAGGCGCTGAATCTCACGGCACTGCGCCATGGCAATGCAGAGGAAGGAAAAGATTTGGGGAGGCGCAGTAGGAGCAGCAGGAGGAGCAATTAGACCTGGAGCAGCGCCAGTCACCTTGGCCTTGTTCTTGCTACCAGGTGGGCGGCCGGGACGACGCTTAGCCGGAGCGTCCAAAGAAGTTCCTGCGGTGGCCGGCGTGATGTTCTTGTTCTTACTTCCACGAGGGCGACCCCGACCTCGTGGCACCACCGGGGAACCAAGGTTCAGACGAGAACCTTCAGCACCAGCCATGAGAACAAGGGAAAAACCTCGAAAAACCCTAGATGGAGAGAGAAGATGATGCGGCGGAGGAGGAATCTGATTAGGGTTTTTACCTTAACCAGCAGATGCTTTATTTATAAGCACGTATTATTGGGCCCCCATGCTACGGCAAAGCCCGTAAACGTATTTTACAACAGGAGTTAAATTCTGCGCACAGCAGACGATAATATCAAAGAAGGAAAAAAAGAGAAAAGGAGAATATGAACGTATGATGTGAAAACCTCGACTTGGACTCGGGGGCTCGCCAACAGTAAGACATTCACAGAAGAAAGAAGAGCTGAACTTTGAGCCTATGCTCGACTACAAGTAGACAGGCATAGCCTCGGGGGCTACTCCCATCGGGAGCGCTGAGCGCGCACCCGATAGAGATGAGATAATCAATACTAGAGATGCGGAAGGGTAAGCATACAAAACTTCGACTACGTAGTCGACAAAAAGAGATTACTCCCATCGGGAGCGAAGAAGTTCAATTTAAAATCCGAAATTCTTTGGTTCTATCAGTCAAAAACTTGGCCGCGAATATAAGATTCTCGAGTTGCGTTATCGCAACGAAACTCGAATGCCGTGATTTATCACGAAGGTAAGACCCCAGGATCCGTCCTGTGTGGCCTGGTATACGCACATGGATGCGCTCTGCTGGTATGTATCCGTGTCTACGACGCGAAGAAAATCCTGGTGGACGCAGTGGGTACCCTGAGAATCACTGGGATTCATTCTTTGTAAGTCCTAAATACGGCAAAAGAGTGGGTTTGACCGGTATCCCGAATTCAAGTCCAAGGGGATTGAATTTGAAGTAGGTGACAAGTATCTGTTCCGGCAGTTAACTGACCTCTTGATCCGTCAAAGTTGTCAGGCTTGTTCATCAAACCCCCTTGCGAAAATATCATGAAAATAAGTCGAAAAGACCAAGTCGAAGATTTGAAGATGTGAAGAAGTCGAAGAATTAATCAAGTCAAAGATTTGAAGATTAGAGATTCGACCTGAATCTGCAATTCTGGTAGAATCTCAGGGGCTACTGACAAGGGTATAGATAATAGAGCCCGTTAGTTGAGCACCCCTAAGGCCCATTTAGCTAGGCCCAATTGTAATAATAGTCGAATACGAGTTCTTACCGTATGTCGATATTGTAATCTGTATCGGACCCTACCCGATCCTCGAGACCTGGCCACCTATATATAGGGGCCAGGAGGGGACGGTGCTGGCCAGATTGTAAGCAAGCCAGGTTGAACACCCAAGTTTACTTTCGATACACACCTATTTCGACTAACTTTACCTTCGAGTTCATCCGACGCCCTATCTCCCCGATCCTAAGTCCTTCATCTAGGACATTTGTCGAGTTAACCCTCGTCAATGGCAGTGCCACGAAAGACGAGAAACTCATCGGTGCACCTTAGCACCACTGAGCCTTTTACCTTGCATTCTAGGTTTAGTCAAAGTTCCTCGGTCCTTTTAAAAATTTCGTTTTAAAAATACCATTTTATTTGGGAGACACAACAAGACAAATTTTTGACAGTAATTTGTTCTTTTTATAGCTAAAAAAGGAACGATTTTTCTACCGAAACTTTCCACGGATATATGGACCATGTATATGTATTCCCAAATAAATTGTATTTAAAAAAAACTCAAAAGGACAAATTTCAAAATTGAAGGGCACACTGGTGCTCTAGTGCAAAAAAGGAGCAAACATGGGTGGCCTAGGCCATGAAAGGAAAACAAAATTACCAAAAAAAGCTATTTAACCGATAATATTCGCCAGCTGTTTTGTCACCTGCCATAATTCAGTCCTTGCTTTCATCCTTGTTTTTTTTGCAGAACTTGCCTGAGCGTGCAGAATTCCCTATTGAAATCCCCCGCGTTTCTCTCTTCCACAGCTCCCATGTGATAAGTGTGACTGCCTACATGAATCCCTTGTGCGAGGACGAAGGGGTGTTGGATATTGCCAACCAGTACTGTTGGTTTTCCCCATCAAACAATTGCAAGATAGCCATGATGCCGCCGTCATCCAAACACGGTCTGGAGTACCTCCACGCAAACAAGATGCGTCTTATCGTCTCTGGTCTACACCTGTGTAGCTGACAGGTGGCCTAATGAGGCCACCCACGGACTGCGAGGCAGCCCGAAGTCCAAAGATGATTCTGAACAGCAAGCCAGGCAAAGAGACGGCACTTTGGCGGCGCCAAAGTCTTCCAAACAAGGTTTTTGAAGGCGCAAGCGATGGACCTCAGGAATTGGGCCTTGTAAGCCGAATAGATCTAGCTGGAATTCAAGGTTCCAAATAAATCAAATAATCCACTCCGAGGGTGAGCGCCACATCTTATAAATGGCCCCAGGTGGTAATGAATTGCTCGATTTTCCAAAAGATGTCTTCTTGCCTCCCAAAGCTTTCTTGGACTACTGATGATATCAGTTTTAGCCTATTTTTCTATTAATTAACTAGGCAATTCTTTTTTAATTAATCGATGAGCCTAAGCTTTTGCCTCTCTCTTTTTTATAAAAAAAGGTTGTAACAGCAGTCACTACTGTGGTAGATGTGAACACTTAAGTTTTTTTTCCCCATTCTACAGTAAACTCAAGTTGGTGCTTGCTTCGAAACATCAAGGTCAAACCTAACATGCATATGCTTCGCTCATAGAAAATAGCAACATATGGAACCAAGGAGTAATTATAATGAAAAACAGACTTTATGATCGATTGAGACACATGTGCATATGCATTGCTTAGGTGTTGGAGCCATGCTGCCGAACCTGACCATCGACAACTAAACCCGTACATTCCGTTCTCTGCATGACAACGTGAGTTCACAACGTGCGTTGGAGCCAAGCCCAACGCAGCAAATGGAGACCAACCATCCAACTGCCCTTCTCGTCTATCTTCGGCCTCAAGCAAATATTGAGCTCACGCTTCCTCGGGAAAATATCACATGATCCCACACTTTATATGATACTATGCTACCACATCTAAAAATTCGAATTTTCAAGTTTCAAAAAAATTCAAAATTAATTATGTGAGCTCACATCATATGTGTCTGCGATTTCAATTTTCAGAACCAAGTTTGAAATATATACGGAGAAATAAAAAAGACAAATCGGCATGTGAATAGTGACATTTGTGCTTTTGTCTTTTTGTGATAATGTTTATGTTAGATTTTTCTTTTTAGTTTCTCCATGTATATGTCAAATTGGGTTCTGTAAATTATAGGGATTGTAGACATACATGTTCTCAACGCTAACAATTTTTTTGAATTTTTTTAAAACTTATAAATTTAATTTTTAAAGAGTGGGAGCATGGTACCATATAAAATATGGGATCATGTGATATTTACCCTCCTCCTAAGCGTACCGTCTCCATCATCCCAACTCCGGAGCTGAGATAGCACAAGCAGGCAGGCCGCTCGATCTCCTGACTCCTGGCTAGCAAAGTCTCCTTGATCTGAACAATTTGCCAACCCAACCACACCTTTTGGATGCCACCCACATGGGATGTGCGCCGGCTAGCTGATACTGTGCCATTCTTTTTCTCTCTGTGGTATAGGGGCCCCGATCGAGGCGAGTGCGGCACAGTTCCCTCCGCGACTTTTGGCCGGCACCGCACGACGACGAGTATAATGTCAACTTGTGGTTTCTTTTCGTTTTCCTCTATGAATTTCTAGAATTTCAGCGCTTCTCACTTTGTATTTCTGGAAGAATGCAAGTAGAACTGTTTGAGCTGGACGGCTTCATCATCATGCATATATGATTGCTCTAGCTAGCTAGTTGAGCGGGATTACAGGCACTTGCGATTAGTTATACTTCTCACTCACCACTACCAAACGTCCATGTGCTCTCCTTTCCTTCTTCGCCCCACTACCACACAGTAAGAGCATCTCCAACAGACGCGCTAAAAAATTGTCGGTACATCACGCGCGAAGATGGAATCGGCCCTTCAGCAGGCGCGCTATCCGCGGTGGCGCTGCAAATTTTTTGAGGCGCGCGGCTGTTTGTACTATCCGAAGTGCCAAATGTGAGGCATCGGCTACAGCGCGCGGCATCTTTGCGGACGCGCACGAATACACAACGGCTGAAATTTCCCCCTCGTGCCCGCGCCCTCCACCCCTCCCCCCCCGCGCCGCCGCCGCCGGTCGATTCCGCCGCCGGCCCTGCTGTAGCTCGCCGCCGCGCCGTAGATCAGCCTCGCCTGCGCCTCCTCCCGGCGCCGTCGCCCCGCGCCGTTGCTCCGCATCGTTGCCTCGCGACGTTGCCGGCGCTTCTCCCCGCATTCTCCTCCCCAAATCCCGCGCCGCCGACGCTATGTCATCGAGCCTACTGTCAACATGGCGCAGCCAAGACGCTCGTCGATTTGCTCGCAAGGTATGCGCCTCCGCTGGCCGCCATCATTTAGTCGATTTTTTTGCTACTAGCTAGTTGTAGTGAAGTAATTTCATATGTATATTTGTAGAGTTATCATCCGATTCATCGGATGACGAGTACGAGAACATATCCATACTATTAGCATACCGCGTCGTCAAGAAGTCAAAAATAGGTGGATCGGTGTTCGGTAGACAGAAGTTGCAGAGAGAAAGGATTGAAGGACATGAGAAGTTGATGCGGTCATATTTCAATGAGAATCCGATATTTTCCGAAAGCTATTTTCGGCGGTGTTTTTGGATGAGCATCGACTTGTTCAAGCATATCGCAATGGAGGTGACCAAGTATGATCGATTCTTTGAGCAACGGAGAAATGCCGCCGAAGAACTTGGTCATAACACATACCACAAGGTGACCGCCGCCTTGCGTATGTTGGAATACCAGCTGATCTAATTGACGATCATTTGATCTTCTTTGATGCATAGTTGGGTGTGATTGTTGTTTCCGCCGGCGATGCGCGCTGTATAATGAAGCGTCCGGCGAAGGAATATTTTTATCGCTCGCGAACTCACTCTAGTTTAGCATCTCCGGTGGGGAAACATTTAAGATAGCGCGAGGTAAACATTTACAACACGGTTGCAGCGATATATAACACGCCGAAATATAGCTGGTCTGTTGAAGATACTCTAAACTCACCGGAAATTGCTCCCGGATAGAGAAAGGTTTCCTCGAGACGGCACGACACCGTTTGTGTTGGGTCAGGAAACCGCGTCCGATTTTGTGCTCTGTCTGCCTCCCAACAACATGTGCGGTAGTGCTAGGCCGTTGCCGTTCGTTCACTCCGTGTTACGCCCAGCTGGTTTCTCTTGGCACTTGCGCGCAGCTCATCTCGCTTTCGGTTGGCAGCAAAATATAGCAGCTTAAGTTCTTTTGTTTCTTGTGTTCGTGTATGCGTCCTGTGGGTTCTTTTTCTACTGTCTCGATGGTGACGGCAGTGCCGCGTCGATGCAGGCCAGTGTGGAACATAAAGTGAGTTATACTTTCTCCCATCGGAAATAAGTGTCGGCAACTTAGTATAAAATTTGTATTAAGTTAGTACAAAATCACCGACACTTATTAATTTCCGATCGTAGGGAGTAGTACAGTTGGGCAGCTAAGCTCGTTCGCAAAAAAAAAAGGGCAGCTAAGCTGATTGCTGAATTTAGATCAGATCAGACAGTGGCGAGGAAACTCCTACGTATAACATTTGCCTACGTATATACTCAATCTGCTAGGTTAGGTACTCCTATGTATAACATTTTCCTAGATATATACTCAACTGTGTACTACTCATGACTTAACAGTATTTTAGTGGCGAGTACAGTTTTTACATTAACGAAGAGGTAAGCACTGCTAAGATTTGAACTGGTTGTTTAATCTACAGCTAGGCACGCAATCTTCTAGGCTAGCAAGAAATTTGGATTGGCTGCATACGGCATATCCGGTTGTCATATCCTGTCACATATAGCTTAAAGCGATGGGACATGCATATATTTCTTCTATTTTGCACTTAACCTACGTCAACCACTCAACTCTGCATAACAGAATCGTTTGGAGGTGGTATTTTGGCTCATAGGTGCATATTCACCTATTATGAAAATGCATAAAATTATATTTAAAAATGTTAAAAACTCTGAAAATCACGTGTACATTCGGATATTCTATGTTCACACACAATGTTTTGCGTTTATTTTTTCTAATATGGCCTGTGAAAAAGACATGAAAATCACTCTCGGATAGTTAAATTGGAGCATCCAAAATTGTAACACAAGCCACAAGTCATTTTCATTCTCCCCAAATACTTCCGTGCAAACATAAAATGTCTGGATGTAACCAGTTTAAAATGTGTTTATTTCTTGTGTCCTCTCTGCTTGTTTAACACTTTCCTGCCAATGGTACCACTTATTATTAAAGTGACACATGGCGATTGGGGAGTATAGTTGGGGACCAAAACGTTCAATGTTAGAAATTTCAATTTCTGCAATTTCTTGTTTGTAAATATATGGAGAGCAAAACTAAACTAGGCATCAGTTCTGAGATCAAACATAGTTTTTTTCTATGCATGAAATGTCTAGGAATGCATGTCGGTTGGGCAAAACAATCCATTGACTCATCGTAATTTGTTGGTATGAAGAAAACAAAACTACATTTAGTGGAAAAAATTCTTTGAAATTTCACAAAAGATTTTTTTTGCAACAAGCGAGAAAATATGATTTTTCAAAATTTAGTTCAAATTTGAATTTAGTTGATAGATTACACTTTACAAAGAAAACTGTCATGTTTCTGTCGTAAACTTGGTTTTAGGTGGACGGCCTAGGCACATGTCTGGTAGGTGCTGGGTTCTATTCCACTAGGCCTTGTTTTATTGTCTGAAAATAATTTATACGTCATGCTTCTAATTTGGCAATTTTTTTGGTATATATATGCAAAATTCCTTGAAATTGGCGAATATCTTTCAAGTGTGAAAAATAATAGGGAAATGAAACACTTGACAACATTATATATATCAGGTGAAGGGAATATGCCCTAGAGGCAATAATAAAGTGGTTATTAACATATTCCATGTTTATGATAAATGTTTATTTCTTATGCTATAATTGTATTAATTGGAAACATTAATACATGTGTGATTAATAAACTAAAAGGTTCCTAGTAAAGCCTCTCTTTTATACTAGCTCGTTGATTAACCGATAATCAAGGTTTCTTGATCATGAACATTGGATATTGTTAATAACGGGGTCATATCATTAGAAGAATGATGTGATGAACACTCACACCCATAGTACGAATAGCAATACGATCAAGTCATCAAGTTTCATTGCTATATCAAACTTATACGAAATAGTTATAATCCTCAGACCATGAGATCATGTTAATCACTTATACCGGAAGAGTGCTTTGATGATATCAAACGTCACACCATAACAGGGTGATTATAAAGGTTAATTTGGGTATTCTAAAAGTATTAGTTGAGGCTCATGGATCAAGAGTGGGATTTGTCCATCCGGATGACGGAAAGATATTCTCTGGGCCCTTCTCGGTGATATTGCATTGGAATCGCTTGCAAGCATGTGACTAGGTCACGAGAATGCATTATCACAGAACGAGTAAAGAGACTTGTCGGGAATGAGATCGAACTAGGTATGGTTGATACCAAATAATCGGATCTCGGACAAGTAATAATATCGCGAGACAAAAGAAATTAACTATATTTGTTATTGGTTCACACGATCACTAGTTCATCGTTGAGTAAGTGGGAGTCGTCATGGATTTCCAGATCCCGCTGATGATTATTGATCGGAGAGGAGTCTTGATCATGTCCACGTTATTCACGAACCGTAGGGTGACACACTTAAGGTTCGTCGTCGTTTTTGAGTGGATATGATACTCCGATCGAATTACAGTACAACATGAGGGTCATTTCAAAAAAGCACCGAAACTGTTTCGGTATATCGAAATAACTCAAGGGGGTATTTCTTAATGTTTGTTAATTGATTGAATTAACAAATATTAAAGAAATTAAAATGTTTTATTAATTCAATTAGTATGAATTTTAATTAGCATGCATGTCATGCAAAATTAAATTGGGGGGGGGGGGGGGGTTACCTCATGTTGATGAGGGGGTTACCACCATGAAGAGGGAGTTACCACAATGAAGAGGACCATGAAGAGGAGGAGAGGCCTCTCCTTGGCCGGCCACCCCCCTAGGGGGCTGCCCCTTCCTCTTCTATAAAAGGACCCCTCTTCTCCCTCTTCACATACTTCTTGATGCTTCCCCGCTCCCGCAAAGTTGCTGCCCCAAATCCGTCTTAGCTTAGCGAAGCTCTGCCGGATTGTTAGTTTGAGGTTCACATACTTGGAGAAGTGTGTGTTGGAGTGTCCGGCGGATCCCTTCTTCCGCTACCCCGCTGGACCGAGGGCGTGGAGGAGACGACGACAAGCCGTACGTGTGACTGAGTACGGAGGCGCCGCCGGTTGTGGCGCCATGTACACGATCTCGAGATCGTCAAGTGAACGACTACGTCGACTACGTGCGTCTTCGTCGAGTCTCCATCGGTAATGTTTGTGCGGGAACGTAATCCCTGCTACCGGTCTTCAAGGGTTAGTTAATCGTTGCTTCCATCTCGTAGATGATCTTGGCTAGTTTTGTGTTCATGCGTAGGAAATTTTTTATTTTCTATGCTACGAACCCATCATCAGGTACAACCTAAATTGAGAGAAGTGTCCCACAATTTATGCCGTGACAAGGAACAAGAGGTAGAGTTTTAGAAAACCGGGTCAAACCTAACATGGATAATCTATTGGTGTGAAAAAATTAAAGTACAATATTCAAAATAGGAATAACAAAGTGAGGGGAAATAATAACTTTATCATTAATCATGTGGTTTCCTTGTCATGGATAGGGCTAGTCATGGAAGTAGGAAGTATGTCATCTGTCATCATGATGAGACAAGTAACTTATTATTTTTGTGTCGCTTTGCAAGATCTATACACAAAGTAGCTTCTGACTTGTATCCTCCAGGAAGTGTCGCCAATATTTTTGGGAATCATCTTTACGTTATTGATCACATGTTTACAATGCTCATTAGGGTGGGAGCGTTTGCCCTTATTTGGCTGCTTTGGCTATATAGAAATAATAAAGTGTTTAATGATAAAAATTATTTTCTTTTGCAGGTTATCTACCGGTGCACCGATACGCTTTGTTCATGATCGTCTCTACAACATGTGGAGAATCGTGACCTGTTTACGAAGGTCTATACACGATTGAAGGTCACATCGAGAGATACTTTTCCAACATGGATGACCTCATAACGTATCACCGTCACCTTAGGCAATCTACAATTTCTCAATGTCCATATATATTTTTTCTTTTTATTTTTTGCTACTTTTGCACTAGTTTATGGGTGTATATCCTAGGTATGCAGAGACCGGATGTAATGTTTAAACATTTTAATTAATAATAATAAAACATCCTTTATCAAAAAATATGGTTTTCCTATGGACGACTACCAATTTAAATTGCAAGAAGTGTCCCACAATTTATGCCGTGACAAAGGAAGAAGAGTTGGAGTTTTGAAACACTGGCCGGGTCAAACCTAACATGCATATCTTCCTCGGCTCCCCCACAACAAAAGCAGACACCAATGATATAGAAATGATACATGGACCAAATTGCCATGTGCCTTCGTCCTCCTAATAGGGGATTATTTCCACAATCCATGCCCTACTAATTGCTCTAACTGTCCTCCACCGAACTTTGACAAGGAAACAATGACAGGGAGATGCAAGAGTACAGTCGTAATTTTTGTTTCTCACATGGGAATATGGGATCGATGGTTACTTAACCCCCCATTAAAAGATTGTCATTGTCTTGCCGTTCGGATCTTGTTTTACATCGATTTAACGTCTGATTTCGTGGTACACATAAAGACACGCTGAAAATTGCTGACAAAATGGCACACTAATTTTGATATGATGATGGCAAAGGGGATAAGTACAGACATGTAAAAGAGGGACGTGTCACTGAAGCACGACCATACATATGGACACACAGTGGTGGCACGTCGAATTGGTGAGCCATACGGACATTGACACAGTCCCTCACAGGTGGACATCGTAATGCGTGTAATGAGGCTAAGATCTCGGCGCTAATGACTCACTGATAATATACTAACCTTTTCTCGACCTTGACGAATGGACAATTTTTAAAAAGCCCTGGAACCGGTGGTTGTCTGCTTGATATGCCACCGTTGCAAAGCACTAGCATGAGCATGAGAACAATAGCTGGTACGCATGTTGTATGTTGTATTCGATGCAATTTGTGTATTTGTAGAAATTTACAAAGTCCTTTGGTATACTCATTGATATAGTCACAGAAACACCATGAATTCATACAACTTAATATACAGTCACATGTCCTACATTCATCAACTACGATTTTCAAACTTCATTAGACATGTTAAAAAATATCTGAGGGCCGGGATCGCCGTGCACGTTTCTCCCCCACCGGATCTGAGTGGCGGCGGATTCGGAGTTTGGTTGAATAAAAGGAAGAAGAAGATGGAGATCTGCGCGACGTCGCCGTTGTTCCTGGGTGTAGGTCCTCAGGGACCATTGCCCGGTGACTTCCCGGTTGCAGGGGGGCTGCTCCCGTTCCATGCCTTCAGGGGAGCAGCGGCGGTTCCGGCGCGCCATCGGCTCGTCCTCGATGCCGGTGTGGTTGGAGTCCAGTCAGGACCTCTTTGTAATTTTTCATTTGTTCTGGACTTTTCTGTAAGATCGCAGATCTAATGCCATTTTCCTTTTCCCCGCAAAAAAAAAACTGATCTTTTTTCTCGAAGGGTTGGCAGCAAGCAAGAGCAGTGTTGAAGCCCATGTTACACGGTGCCAACTACCCAAAACGAGCATACCTACTATCAGTCAGTGGGTTGATTATGTACAGCTGCAATTTGAATATCAACGACATGGAGAGACTATTTTTTTTTAAAAAAAATCATAACATGGGTCTGTGCGTCTACATTCGCCAATAAAATACCATCCTGTTTGTATATGACAAATAACAAAATTCTAAGGATTTTAAAGATAAATAAAATGATACCATTTGACCCATTTTATCTATTCCTGAAAACATAGCGGAAATGTGAGACGTGAGGAGCACAAATATCACTGTTTGAATACCTGAATGCGTTGACAGTGGCGTATGGTGCGTGGTGGTCAAACGTATGGATCCATGGAGAAAACCGAATTTGTTTCGTTCGAGTAGAGAACAAATCCGCCTGCCCCGCCACATGTTTTCTTCATTCAAAATATATACGTACTATATTGTTTCGTCCCCAAAATTAATTAACACCCTTGGGAGCTGAAAACAGATGATGGGCAAGCTAGCTAGTCGTGGGCTCACAGCTGCCGTGTAAATCACTGTTCCTAATTTCGCAATTCCTAATTTTTGTAGTGACATGAGAAAGCAGAACTTCGGTTTGCACAAAATAGCAATCCGGTTACTGTCTGATTCCCAATTTAGCTTACCAAACCCAAGTGGAGCTGGAGGTGTGTGCAATAATCAGACCGCAGTTTCCGCATAACTGAACTCCTAATCCTAATCTAAACACACATCGCCACCGTCTCTGTCAGCTCAGCTGCACCTTCCGCTCTGCTGAATCGAACTTAGCTGTTATTATTCCTTTCTAAGGTGGCAGCAGCTGCACACTCCTCTCCCTCGTTTCCCCTTAACTCCCGTCTCTCTCTCTAGGCTTAGCGTTTGCTTGCTCTGAAACTCCTCCAAGAAAAAAGCCCCCTTTTCGTCTCTCCATTCCCTCGTCGGCCGCAGACTGTGCTCTCCAGCTCGTTCCTGAGCTGGTTTCCGGAGCATTTGCTCACTCCGGCCTCGGCGTTCTCGGAGCCGAGCGGCTGCTTGGTCGCCCGCTCGCCGGCGTCGGAGACAAGCGTCGTCGATCTTGGCCGGATCTCGGCGGCGAATGCCCGCCGTGGGGCGCTCCGGTGGACCAGGAGAGGTGCGTTTCCCGGATCCAGCATGCTGTGCTCGGACAAGCTTACTGTTCTTGAAACTGTTCGTCCTGGGTTGGATTTCCGTGGCAGTTTTTTTTTATCTGGATCAATGGCGAGACGGTTTTCTCATCTTCTAGATTTTTTCTCCTTTTTGCTTCCATTCGAGGTTAGCTCTGCCCTCAACCTGACAAATACAACGAGATGAAATAGAATGGGGTGTGTCAGATGTGCAATCTCGTAGCTGTAGCAGGTGAAATGAAGGAGATCGAAAACAAGCTCTGAATGTCTGAATATTCACATATTCCTCATTATTTTCGAGTATAATAATAATAATTATACAGTACAAGAAATTCGCTGCCCATTTGCCTACCTCAACCAGGCACGGTGGTCTGGCCCATACCTCCTCCCACCTATCGCGCCGTCATCTTCCCATATCGGCGGCGCCGACCACTAACTACTTCTCTTGTCGTCTGGCGCCGCCTAGCTCGCCACTAGGCCACCACCCTCCTCGCCCCCATCTGCTGCATTGGGGTGGAGGGGAGATCTCACCAGGGCTGATTGAGTTCTTGTGTTGGTAAGGATTCCCCAGCTTGGTTGGCCTTGGATTGCTCTAGTTGGTCTTGGTCTCCTTCCCTTGCTGCCAGCAATCAAAATCCAGTTCTTCCTTTATGGGATGAACCCAGCAAATCCAGTACGCCTTGGTTAGTGTGAAGAAAACATCCATTGTTGGGATTCGGTTTGCTGGTTTGATTGCTTCAGCGGGGATCCTGTGGTGTGATCCAATGGGCTAAGACTTGTTCAGTTCATCCATCTACTGGTCAGTGGCGGAGCTAGGGGGCGACCAGCAGGGGCCCTGGCCCCCCCCTATGGCAGTATAAAACATGAAGAAAAAATTATTTAAGCCTAGTTTAAATAGAAATTTTAGAGAGATTTAGCTTAGTTGGCCCCCCCTAACTCAAAATTATAAGATTTGGCCCCCTCTAAACTTCAATCCTGCCTCCGCCACTCTACTGGTGCTGTTCTGTTTGTCAATGTTCTTGCCGTATAGCTTTGCTAATTCCCGCATTTTTCTAGATCCATCTTTTTGCTTTTCTGGGATTCAATGTTCTTATACTTATAAGCTTAGGTGTATAGCTTGTAATTGTGCATTCCATCTCAAACATCATGCACATTTTTTTAATTCAGGTCAACATCATGATGGGGAGGAGGAAGTTGCAAGTCGCAACCTTGGCGATTTTGTGTTTGTGGTCATCTGCTGGTATCTGCAGAGCACAAACAGCAGAGTTCAAGCCTGCCGACAGCTACCTTGTTGACTGTGGGTCTGCTAAGGGCACGACGGTCGGCGGGAGGAACTTTGCTGCCGATGGGGCGTCTCCTGTGACAGTGGAAACCCCGCAGGATATCCTTGCTGGTACCTCGGCCAACGGGGTGTCTTCATTTGACAACTCTGCGCTCTACCAGACTGCCCGCGTCTTCACGAGCCCGTCGTCCTATACATTCCCCATCCAGAAGCAGGGGCGCCATTTTATTCGGCTCTACTTCTTCCCCTTCATCTACCAGAGTTATGACCTCTCCACCGCCAAGTTCACCGTGTCAACCCAGGATGTTCTCCTGCTTAGTGACTTCCAGCAGCCGGACAAGACCGCACCACTGTTCAAGGAATACTCTTTGAACATCACCCGTGATAAGCTTGTTATTTCCTTCAAGCCGTCAAACGGAATCGCATTCATCAACGCAATTGAAGTGCTTTCTGTTCCAGATGATCTCATTGCTGATGTTGCCCAAATGGTCAACCCCGTGCAGCAGTACAGCGGTTTGTCTACACAGTCATTGGAGACGGTGTATCGTGTCAACATGGGTGGTCCAAAGGTCAGTCCGAACAATGATACCCTCTCAAGGAATTGGCAGAATGATCAAAAGTACATACTGAACCCCAGTGTGACCAAGACAGTTGTGTATGGCAAGAGTATCAACTACAAGAATGGTGGAGCAACTTCACTGACTGCACCGGATATCGTCTATGGTACAGCTACAGAATTGGCAGCTTCAAACACATCCAACGCACTTTTCAACATGACATGGCAGTTTGATGTGGATGCAGGCTTCAGCTATTTGATAAGATTTCACTTCTGTGATATAGTCAGTAAGGCACTGAACCAGCTCTACTTCAATGCATATGTGGGGGGCTTCTATGCACAGCATGATCTTGATCTCTCAGAGCAATCAATGAATCAA
Organism: Dactylis glomerata; assembly: GCA_007115705.1. Classification (NCBI taxonomy): domain Eukaryota; kingdom Viridiplantae; phylum Streptophyta; class Magnoliopsida; order Poales; family Poaceae; genus Dactylis; species Dactylis glomerata. The sequence continues at coordinate 2,235,694 of QXEO01000536.1, forward strand.
TTAGCTACAGCTATCTACGTCGATGTGGTTCTTTCATCTAATGATGCATCTAGCAAGCTCAGCATTAGCATTGGCCCATCTACCTTGAACAATGCATTCCCTGACGGGATTCTGAATGGCCTTGAGGTTATGAAGATAGGCAGTGGTTCAGGTTCTGCTTTTACTGTTGGATCTTCTGGTGGACACAAAAATTTGGGTATTATTATTGGTGGAGCCCTTGCGGTTATTGGACTTCTGATAATTATCCTCGTTCTGATACTGCTTTGCCGGAGGAAGAAGACTGATGTCAAGCAGCACTCAAAGACTTGGATGCCTTTCTCTATTAATGGGCTCACCTCTCTCAGTACAGGAAGTAGAACTTCTTATGGTACTACACTCACATCCGGTATGAATGGAGGAAGCTATGGATATCGCTTCGCCTTCAATGTGCTCCAAGAAGCAACAAACAGTTTTGATGAGAACTGGGTCATTGGAGTTGGAGGTTTTGGGAAAGTCTACAAGGGAGTGTTGAGGGATGACACAAAGGTTGCAGTGAAGCGAGGAAACCCCAAGTCTCAGCAAGGTCTGAACGAGTTCCGGACAGAGATTGAACTCCTTTCACGTCTGCGTCACCGTCATCTGGTGTCTCTAATTGGGTACTGTGATGAAAGGAATGAGATGATCTTGGTCTACGAGTATATGGAGAACGGGACCGTCAAGAGCCACCTATATGGTTCAGAAAACCCCTCGCTGAACTGGAAGCAGCGCTTGGAGATCTGCATCGGAGCAGCAAGGGGGTTGCACTATCTTCATACTGGTTCTGCGAAGGCCATTATCCACCGTGATGTCAAGTCTGCAAACATCTTGCTTGATGAGAATCTCCTCGCGAAGGTTGCTGACTTTGGGCTGTCAAAGACTGGGCCTGAGCTGGATCAAACTCATGTCAGCACTGCAGTGAAGGGTAGCTTTGGGTATCTAGACCCTGAATATTTTCGAAGGCAGCAGCTGACTGAGAAGTCAGATGTGTATTCCTTCGGTGTTGTCATGCTGGAGGTGCTCTGTGCAAGGCCGGTGATTGACCCTTCGCTCCCAAGGGAAATGGTTAATTTGGCAGAGTGGGGAATGAAGTGGCAGAAGAGAGGAGAGCTGCATCAGATCATCGACCAGAAGCTTTCCGGGGCGATCAGGCCAGATTCTCTAAGGAAGTTTGGTGAAACAGTAGAGAAGTGCCTGGCTGACTACGGTGTGGAGCGGCCGTCGATGGGAGATGTCCTCTGGAACTTGGAGTATGTCCTGCAGCTCCAAGACGTAGATTCTTCAACCGTATCAGATGTAAACAGCATGAACCGGATTGTTGATCTGTCGCCGCAAGTTCAACATGTGGGCGCACTTGATAGCATCAGCATGACGATGGCGGAAGGCGAAGCTTCGCATGAGCCTGATCACGACCTCTCCGATGTGTCGATGAGCAGGGTTTTCTCTCAGCTAATCAAAGCTGAGGGAAGGTAAAAGTGCATCAGATGATATGTAGGATACTGGTAGATGTCAGCAAGGCTGGAATTTTTTCTTGTTGAAGTTTACTTGAGATGTCATGTGTAATTGGTTGTTCCATCCATTATAAATGTACTGAACTATGGTTTCAATTTCTGATGGCCTTACCGCATTATGAGCACACACTTCAGTAGATATAGATATGTTCTTGTATGGGATCTATTCAGTTATAGCAATATTTATGTACTACTGATCTCGCCAAATGCTGGATTCTACGCTCTCTCTGGCTATAGGTGTTCTTGATGCTCAAATTCTTTCGAAGTTTTTGTTTGCAGATAGTGGTGCACTCTTCTCTGTCGTGGTAGAATAAATTGTTTTGCGGGGAGGCCGCCAATGTGCACACCCTGCCGCTGTTCAGTCACAAATTCCAAAATAGTATGATGAATGTATGAAGGCTTTGGCCATCTTCCACACTCCATATCCAGTGGGACGCATCTATTTTAATTTTTGAAAAGCGGGGTACCTGACTTTTCAAAACCGGGGTATCAAACTTCCTTGAGTTATGCGAATATTTTATATTTGACATGTGGACATTTTCCATCCGTTGGAATAAATTACGGAAGCTGCATGAGCAAATTTTAGTCACTAACGAACATCGGAACATTTCATAATAAATATGAGCACTTTTATTGTTCTGCTATGAAACATGGACGAGGGAGGACGGAAAACCAAAACATGTTCAACTTGGAGGTAGCAAAATGACCGTAATTTAGCTCAACGCCACCCTTTGTAGTTTCCAAACTTTGCAAATAGCCCGCTACATATTTTGTGTACGAAATGGGCCACCTTCATGGGTCTAGCCCCGCTACACATTTATTCGCCAAAAAAAAGCCCCGCTACACATTTTGTGTACAAAATGGGCCAACTTCATGGGTCTAGCTCTGTGGAGTTAGATTGTTTGGTCTAGATCCGCACATGTACCTATAACTGTGTCCGGTGTTTTCACACTTTTAGTTTCAATTTTATTTTTAGATAAGACATTAAATTATCCACTAATGTGCGATTGATATGTTGGTGTGTGATACAACGTCTTCCCAGCGCCAAAAATTGGAAAAAAAAGGAGAGAAACCTTTTGTCCTCTCCCCCAGTTGCTCTCCCCCTGATCCCGTCGCAGAGAAAACTATGGAAAGGGTCGACCTGTGCTGGTTCGCCGCCAGCCCTCCTGCTCGATCCTACCTACCAGCTCGACATTGACGCCATGGATGTTGCGCAGGAGGAATCGACCCAAAAGGAGGGGATTTTGAGCTCCCGGTCCGCACCGCGTCGACATCCTACCGCTCGCGTAGATCGTCCTCCCCTGCCCAAGATGCTCATGGAGCTCCAAGGAGGCGCCTGATTTAAAGGAGTTGGGTTAGTAGCAGGCCGTCGTATCCTCTGGGGAGCAGCAGAAGCAGCAGGTCGACCTCATCGATTAATTAAGAAGAGTTGTTACAAGAATTAGGAATACAACACAAAAGCCTACTCTCCCGGCATAATACTACCCAATTTCTTTGCCCCCGCCAACACCCATAAGCATCCCTCGTTTTTAATCTTATCAAGAATTACAAAGGAAGGGGAGCTCTTATTATGGAACACTCTAGCATTCTCTCATTCCAAATCTCCCACACGGTGAGCAAGGTGAGAGTCGCTAACGCCTTGCGATGAGAGCTCGCGTCGGAAGCGAGAAGGGACCACCACTCATTGATGCTAAGACCCGCCCATTGTCTCGGATGAATTCCATGGATACCAAGCCAATCCTTTTGAAGCTCGCAAACACGCACGGTGAAGCGGCAATGGACGAAAAGGTGATTTGTAAACTCCGTCACTTGCTTGCAAAGCGGGCAAAGGCCGCAATTTGGCTATCCCCTCTTTTGGAGCCTATCGGCGGCCCATAGACGGTTTTGGAGAGCTAACCAAGCATGATGCTTGGCCTTAGGGGGAGCCCACGCCTTCCAAACCATCGAATACATGACTGAATTCACAAGACCAAGGAATTGAGCTTCATATGCCGAGGAAGCGGAATATTGGCCGTTCTCCATGAGGTTCCAAGTGATCGCGTCCTCCACCTCAACATGGAGTTGAACATTACGAACAAGGATCCAAAGCTCGATAAACTGAGTAATATGATCCCATGTGAAGGTTTCAATAGCGTTAATGTTCCTCATCCAAACACCCTCGGTGATAGCTTTCGACACCGTGCACTTCTTACGCTTGGAGGATTCAAAAATTAGGGGGGAGATGTCAATGGGCGCCCGACCCTCGACCCAAGGAGCATGCCAAAATGGAGTTTTGGCCCCATTTCCCACTGTGATGGTTGATCACTCTAGTTTAGTGGGGGTTTCATATCGTTCTCTCCACAGGGATCAACAAAGTAAGAAAGGTTCTTTATTTCCAGAAGCTAAGCAAATTCATAAAGGTGGGGCTTTTTCTGTCAGAGAATGAGGTTTTGAGAGGGTTTTAGGAAGATTAAAATTTTAGAAAATAACTTGAAAGATTTGAGTTGTCAGGCCGAAGTCTCTCAAGGATCTAAGCAAGTTTTAGACAGGGAAAGATGGTGCAATTCACAGGCAAGCAGAGACTAGTCATGCAAGCCAAGGTCTTTTTAGGGTTTTAGAAAGAAGAAAAGCTTTTAACACAAAGATCACAACTTTCTTGTTTGTCAGGCAAGAACTCTGTGAGTTAACAAGCAAAGAGAGGCTAGGGATATAATTTCACACAGAGGAGTGCAGGGACTTGCCTTACACTCGACAGATCAAACAGTTAAAAAGCAACTCTGGCAAGACTTAGAGATTACAAAGAACTGTGTCACTCAATTCACTGCAATAGCCAAGAAAATTGCCAACTTTGTTTCTTAAAGCATGACCCACTCCAAACAACACAGATTACAAGAAAAGATAATGGGGGAGGCTTGGCTGTTCTTCACTGAAAACTTGAGGGAGCAGGAGAAGCAGAGGAGTGGATTGGGATGGAGGAAGATCTTGTGCTTCAGTTCATCACAGCCTTGTCTTTCTCCAGCAGCTTGCTCATCGTGTGCATCCTTTTCTTGTCCTTCTTCCTGGGTGTTCTTGGGTGTTCTTGGTGGTTGGTGGAGAAGAAGTGGAGAGTTGGTGGTAGAGGGGGTGTTCTGTCGATGGGAGTGGGTGGATGGGCTTGTTGCTCCTGACCATGGTCCCTTCCTTTATACACCTTTTTCCATTTTTGGGGTAGAGAGGCTGATGGAGGTAGGGGGGTTTTCCTTTCCTCTCTCAGCTCTCACAGCACATGGGTTGTTCCCCTCTTTTCTCCTTTCTCTGCCTTTTTAACTTTTTTTGCTAGCTTGTTTCTCAAGTTGATCTCTTCCCTCTCTGGTGATTCAAATTAGTTTGAATTAATTCTTTTCTTCCCATGGACCAACTTCTTTGACTTGAACTTGTAGGGTTTTGAGGGCTTGGATAATTTCCTGAAGAATTATGTGCCTTGCCGCACTGAACTGCAATATAAGACCAAATGCTATAAAATACAGGCACCAAATACACTGAATCAAAGAAAAGCAAGCAAGGATCAAGGTTTTAGGGCTCATAAAAGTGCATATAAATTATAGTGATCAAACCCCCAGACCAAAACCTTTGCTTGTCCTCAAGTAAAAATGAGCATTGCACAAAAAAAAATGCAACAGACCATGATAATGATTCATTGCTGTTTCATGCAAATTATTCTTGCAATTTCTATTTCTGAAACAAGTTTCACAAGGAGAATTTAGATATGTCTAGATCAAACTGCCTGGACTCATGAGTATAAAGCAATTGGCTCTGAAATTGAATGTTCATAAACCAGAAAATAGCCATTTATGCAAAGATGAGTGAAGTATGAATGGAAAGTCAGTGCTTCACCTATTACAGTTCCCAGGAACATAATAGGCTAATGCATAAACAAGTAGTCAGTTGGTTTCTCAGCTTCTTAAAGGGTCAACTTAGTTAGTGCTTCACAAACTACAATCCCAAGATCATAGTAGCTAATGCTTGAAAGATTTCAGTTAGAGTTTCAGGTTAGTGCTTCACATACCACAATCCCAGGATCATGGCTGCTAATGCCAAACTTTTTCTTACTGTTAGGAACTGCTTGATTAGTATTGGTGTTAGTGTTAGTGCTTCACAAATCACAATCCAGGGATAATGATTGCTAACGCAAAAAATGCAACAGATGCAATTAGTACATGGCATAGAAGTGGATCATAAACTTTAGTTTCAGAGCAATTTTCAATATGCTAATGTTCCAAAGGTTGTTTGAGCAGAGACATATAAAAATTCTGATTGAATGCTTGAATCTGAACATAATTAATTGCAGGAATTATAGGCAGATACAAAGCAAAATTCTCAATAGCATGCAAAGTTATATTTTCAGATTTAAGCAATAAAAGTTGATTCCTTTACTGACAAAATAATTTCACAAATGGTCACCCAATGCTAGAGAATAACCAGATACAAACTTCAAAATGTTATTTGTGGTGCAGAATAGTTTAAGGAATTGGAATGTGTTCATCTTGTGATATTCCTGCTCCTTTGCTTTACCAAACCTCAGCCAGCCATCTCCCATTTAAATTGTTTCATAGCTGGAACAACAGAAAAAAGAAACACACAAAACAAGAGATAACAAGAAAATAAAGATGAAAAGAAAATGGAGTGTACAAAAAATATACCAGGTTGCCTCCTGATGAACGCTTGTTTAAAGTCTCTAGCTTGACTATAGCTTCTCATTACTGGTTCTCAGGAGTAGAAGATGCATTTGAGACATCCTCTGGTTCATCATCTTCAGTTCCTTCATCTGCTTGGGTGTCAATCCTATCCCCAAGTCTGTAGTGCTTGAGTCTCTGACCATTTACCTTGAAAGTGCCCTCAGCTGCACTTTGAACTTCAAAGGCACCATGTCCAAGATCTCTCTTGATGACACAAGGTCCAAACCATCTTGACTTGAATTTCCCAGAGAACACATGCATTTTGGAGTCATAAACCAATACTGTCTGACCAACACTGAATTCCTTCCTGAGAATGTGTCTGTCATGCCATTTCTTGGCTTTTTCCTTGTAAATTTTGGAACTTTCATAAGCATCATTTCTAAGTTCTTCTAGTTCACACATCTGCAATTTCCTTGTAGTTCCTGCCTTTCCTAAATCCATGTTGAGTTTCCTGATTGCCCACTGAGCTCTGTGCTCCAATTCCACAGGTAAATGGCATGCTTACCATAAACAATTCTGAATGGAGACATTCCTATTGGTGTCTTGTATCCTGTCCTATATGCCCACAAGGTGTCTGGTAGCTTCATTGACCAATCACCTCTAGATTTAGATACAACCTTCTCTAGAATCTGTTTTATTTCTCTGTTGGACAATTCCACTTGGCCATTGGCTTGAGGATGATAGGGTGTTGTTACTCTATGGTTTTTCACACCATACTTACTCAAGAGCTTTTCTAGCTGTTCATTATTGAAATGGGCTCCACCATCACTGATCACTATTCTTGGCACACCAAATCTTGGAAATATGATTGATTTGAAGAATTTGCACACAACCTTGGAATCAGCATTTGATACGTCTCAAACGTATCTATAATTTTTGATGCTCCATGCTTGTTTTTACACCATTTGCCTATTGTTTCGTTACACTTAGTGGCACTTTTATGCATTTTCCGGAACTAACCTATTAACAAGTTGCCACAGTGCCAGTTTCCTATTTTCTGCAGTTTTTGTGTTTCGGAAGTGATACACAGGAAATATTCTCGGAATTGGACGAAATAAGTTCCTGAAGTCTTATTTTACCCGGAAGCTTCCAGAGATCCGAAGAGGAGTAGGAGGTGGGCCACTAGGGGCCCACACACAGGGGTGGCGCGGCCAGCCCCTGGCCCACGCCACCGTGGTGTGAGGCCACCTGGCCCCACCTCTGACATCGCCCCTTCGCCTATAAAGACCCCCCGACGGAAAAAACCTAAGTACCCGATCAGATTTCTAGAACACATCGCGATCCGCCGCCGCCATCGACCCGAAGATCGGGAGGGTCCAGAAGCTCTTCCCGGCACCCTGCCGGAGAGGGGAATCGCCACCGGAGGTGTTCTTCATCGCCATGCTTGCCTCCGGAGCGATGAGTGAGTAGTCTACCTTGGACTATGGGTCCATAGCAGTAGCTAGATGGTTGTCTTCTCCACCATGTGCTTCATGTTTAGATCTCATGAGCTGCCCTACATGATTGAGATCACCATTATGTAATTCTACATGTTTGGTTTGTTGGGATCCGATGAATATTGGTGTTTATGATTAAGTTGTTGTACTGAATATTATCTTTTGTTATCTCTATGTTGTTTATGATCTTGCATGCTCTCCGTTGTTAGTAGCTATCTTGGCCGAGTAGTTGCTAGTGACTCCAAGAGGGGGTATTTATGCTCGATAGTGGGTTCATGTCTCTATTTCACCCGGGGGAGTGACAGAAACCTCTAAGGTGGTAGATGTGCTGTTGCTACTAGGGAGAAAATAACATTCATATGCTTAAGGGCATATGCTTTGTTTACATTACACACTTTGCTTAATGCAATTATCTGTTGTTCGCAACTTAATACTTCTAGGGTGTTCGGATTGATATCCCCGGGAGTGGATTATTAGTCATAGATGCAGTTGGATGGCGGTCTATGTATTTTGTTGTAATGCCCAGAGTAAATCTCATAGTGATCTTCTTGACATATCACATTATCTTTATTCTATCAATTGCCCAACTGTAATTTGTTTACCCGGCATGTGTTATTTTATCTATGGAGAGACACCACTAGTGAACTGTGGACCCCGGTCCTATTTACATCATATTGCTATCACCTGTTTACTTTTCTCGCACTGTTTACTTTATTCACATACTTTTACTGTTTTCCACTCGATACACTCATAACCTTTGTTTCAAGCAAACCGGTGAGATTGACAACCTCATCGTAAGTTGGGAGCAAAGTATTTGTTTGTGTGTGTGCAGGTTCCACGTTGCAGCTAGCAAGCAAAGCTTGGACGAGGCGCCATATATAAATTGTCCGCTGCTGTCGCAAACTAGCAAGCATCACCTTCAGTCGTCATTGTCTCTCCTCTCCTGACCGACATTAAACCTTGGTTTCATAATTGAGGGAAAACCAGCTGCTATACTCATCACACCTTCCTCTTGGGGTTCCCAACGGGCTGGTCATTCACCACGCACAAGGATTGCTGTTGGGGGACGAAGAAGAATAATCTCCTTCATCAACAAGCCATCAGCTGTTTTTCTGGGGCCGTTGCCGGGGAGGAAGAGAAGACTTCTGCGAGGGGAGTTCTTCGCACACACATCCTTTACTTTGTTATTGTTTTGCTTTACTTTATTTATTTTACCTGCATCGTTTTATATCAAGAACCCAAAAAAATTAGAATCCTTGGTAGTTGTTATTTCTTTACTTTAGTTTATCATGCTGTTCCCTAAGTTCGTTCTGGAGGACCTCTTTGTAGGTAGTGGTTCGATTATTGGCAAAAGTAACATTGAGGAGTTCTTTAATCACATTAGTATGAATGAGGAAGTTGAGGAAAAGTCTTGGGTTGAGCTTGCTCCTAGTATTGAAGTTGCTTCTATTTATTTAATTGACATGTTGGAAACTAGGTTTGCTAGTCTTAATCCTTTTATGCAATATATGTTCCTTAAGCTTCATGAAATTGAGGATCCCGAAAAGAAAGCTTTTATCTTGGAAACTTTGCGCCTAGAATTTAAGGATGTCGTTATTGAAGCTAGGAAAGTTCTTAAACGTTTTAATAAACTTGGTTCACCTATAACGGTTATTAGTACAAATGATGAAGGGGCCAAGATACCTATACCTTGCAAGCTTTTGGGATTGAGTGAAGCTTTCGAAAATAATTTTGACTGGATTTGTCCTGAAAATCTTTTTGATGAGAATAGTGTACCAAAGCATGATCACAAAGGGTATTCAAAAACTTATGTGGATGAAATACAATGCCTTATTGACAATACCTCTGCTGTTGATCTTAATGCTTCTGCTGAAAATACTTGATTCGCAATTTTCTGCGCCTAGCTCAAAGGCGTTAAAGAAAAGCACTCTTGGGAGATAACCCAATGTTTTCTTTTCAGTACTTTTTCTTTTATTTGAGTCTTGGAAGTCATTACTACTGTAATGACCGCTCCTTATCTTGTTTATTTCGTTTTTGTGCCAAGAGAAGCCTCTAATTTGAGTGAGGTAAAGATTTGGGGATGTTGCTGTCCTGAAACTATTTTCGGTGCTGCACCGTAAAAATTCGTGAAAATTCTCTGTTTATCTTTTGGACCTGCGATTTCTTGTGCATTTCCCCAGGTTATATCAAAACTTTTGTTAGTTGAACACTTTTTGATTTGAGCAACACAAAATCCCTAAAAAATTCGACCTTTGTCAGCTGTTCAGTTTTGACAGATTTCTGCCAATATTTGTGTTTGCCACTTTATCGCTTTCTTTTGAGTTCTTTTGATCATGGAACTTGTGGGAAAGTTGCTACAGTAGTATTTGATATATATGTGGTAGTTTTGAGTTGAAACCTGAAGCAAATAGAGGATTGATTATATGATATGCTTGCACTAATGTTGCTAATAGAATTGTGTTTAGTTTTGTATGAAGGAAGTTTTCAAGTGTAGGGATTGGAGAATGATGAGATGAGTTGAAGAATGGACAAAAGCTCAAGCTTGGGGATGCCCATGCATCACCCCAAGAAATATCCAAGAAGTACAAGCGTCAAAGCTTGGGGATGCCCCCGAGGCACCCCTTCTTCATCGGCAAAAATCAGGTCACCTTTCAAAACACTATATTTTTATTGCTTCATGCACTATGTGTTTTTCTTGGAGCGTCAGTTGTTTTAGTTTTCTTAGTTAGTTTAGTTTGTTTGTTTGCTGCAATAAATGGTTGGACCCCAACAAATTTCTTTTGGAGGAGATGTACTCGTTTTCATTTGCAAGGAACGCTCAGTTTTTCACTCTTATCGTTCATCGATGCGTTCTTCTTTTTCTGCTACTGCTTTTGGTTTTCGTTTTCGCCTTGATTTGCGTTCAGATCTTGTCATATCTTTTCATCAAGGTGTATTTTTGCCTCTGATCTTTATTGGTTTTCATCAAAAGAGGTGTTTATAAAAGTTTCAAATGGTGTTGGAAAAGAGAAAAAGCTTTGTGCAAAATAGTGGTACAAGAAGGAGCTTGTGTAGACTGCGGCTTAGGCTTTTTCATGTCATGCTTGATGTCTTTTTGATAGTATGCTTAGTGGTTTTGCTGTAGCATGACTTGTCTCAAATAACTGAGATTGCGTAATGAGCCTTTGAAAAAATCATGCGTTGTTTTTATTGTATGGAAGCATTATTTTGGTTTTCTCCTTGATGCTTTATTTGGGTTGACTTGGCGCATGCTCACACATGTTAGACTCTTACAAAGTCACCAATAGCCTTCATGATCATTTAGTTTTTGACTTTTGATGCCATCTTATGCTTCTTTTAATGTCGCTTTGTCGCTTTGCATGATTATGGCCATTATTGCTCTCTTAGTTGGTCGCTCCCAGTCTTTTGCTAGCCCTCCCCTTGTACTGAGTATGAGCTCTACTCGTGCATCCAAGTCCTAAAAGCCAAAGTTTTCCAAAGTGTCCACCATACATACCTACTAGCAATTTGCTATTCCAAGTAAATTTGACTTGCTTTTATTTTCTCTTCAAATTAAACTCTTACCAGTGTTATGCGAAATTCGGTCAGTAAAGCTCTCACGAACCGGAAGGCACACTTTACTTTTTCCTGTTCTTAAAAATTTGACATTGTGGTCTCTTATGTTGAGTTGTTATGCTTGCAAGTTGTAAGTTGGATTCTAGCCCATCCATGCTGTCATGGGGCAAGCTTTCAACATTGCACTTCTTATTTGAGTTGATATCGTGATCTTTTGTTTATGGATGCCCGCGGTGTGAAATGAATTGGGAATCTTGTGGGGATCATGGAGTTTGTATATGTGTTAGGGAAACGCCGGGCCGCCAATCTAAGCCATGCATAATTCATGGTGGAAATTTGCAGCATACCCATGGTGAACATTCGACGACGCATCTCACAATAAAAAGCTAAACAAAAGGCAAATAAAAGAGATGTCGAGGTGTTCATTGTCTGCTTGTCCTGTCATTTTGGTGTGGGCTTGTTCCATGTCATCGGGCACGGAGGTACCCCATTGGCGGTTCTCAATGATATGCATATACTTACAATGACAAGAGCCTTGCTTGGGACTCTAAGTAAAGTAGCATGAGGTTTGGGTACTCGTATTCACGGGGCACGAGGTTTTCAACTTATGATTTGTCAAGCATATGCATCATAATTGTTCTCGCATTAACTTTAACCATTCAAGATGCTTATGATGGGGGCAATGAGAGCTCAAAGCCGGTAAGTACCATAATTTTTGAAGGTTATAAAACTTGCAATCACTGCTTCCCTCTGCGAAGGGCCTTTCTTCTACTTTTATGTTGAGTCACCACCTTCTTTCTTTATGCACCATTAAGAGAGCATAGTTGTCATTCTTAGTGTGATATGCATTGTCCCAAAGTTCATTGATTGATTCATATTGTTGGTTTCACTTGTTCTTAAATTATTTGTATCTAGTCGCCCTCTTAAACTTGAAGGTGTCCTATGCATTTATGTTTTGCTCTCTTTGAAGGACAAGCTGAAAACCTTTAGTATGTTTTTCCTTATGATTTGAACACACGTTTGACTTTCATTGTTTCATTATCATGATCTTTTGTTTGTGTTCATTTGCATGTTTTCAACATGGTTGCTAAGTTCTTATTGTCATGATTATATCTTCATGCCCATGTTTTAAGTTCTTATGATCCCAGCTCACAATGCTTACATATATGATCAAGATTGTGTAGTTGCATGTCACCTCAAAAATTATTCTTTTGTTATCACTTACCTACTCGAGGACGAGCAGGAGTTAAGCTTGGGGATGCTTGATACGTCTCAAACGTATCTATAATTTTTGATGCTCCATGCTTGTTTTTACACCATTTGCCTATTGTTTCGTTACACTTAGTGGCACTTTTATGCATTTTCCGGAACTAACCTATTAACAAGTTGCCACAGTGCCAGTTTCCTGTTTTCTGCTGTTTTTGTGTTTTAGAAGTGATACACAGGAAATATTCTCGGAATTGGACGAAACAAGTTCCTGAAGTCTTATTTTACCCGGAAGCTTCCAGAGATCCGAAGAGGAGTAGGAGGTGGGCCACCAGGGGCCCACACACAGGGGTGGCGCGGCCAGCCCCTGGCTCGCGCCACCGTGGTGTGAGGCCACCTGGCCCCACCTCTGACATCGCCCCTTCGCCTATAAAGACCCCCCGACGGAAAAAACCTAAGTACCCGATCAGATTTCCAGAACACATCGCGATCCGCCGCCGCCGTCGACCCGAAGATCGGGAGGGTCCAGAAGCTCTTCCCGGCACCCTGCCGGAGAGGGGAATCGCCACCGGAGGTCTTCTTCATCGCCATGCTTGCCTCCAGAGCGATGAGTGAGTAGTCTACCTTGGACTATGGGTCCATAGCAGTAGCTAGATGGTTGTCTTCTCCACCATGTGCTTCATGTTTAGATCTCATGGGCTGCCCTACATGATTGAGATCACCGTTATGTAATTCTACATGTTTGGTTTGTTGGGATCCGATGAATATTGGTGTTTATGATTAAGTTGCTGTACTGAATATTATCTTTTGTTATCTCTATGTTGTTTATGATCTTGCATGCTCTCCGTTGTTAGTAGCTATCTTGGCCGAGTAGTTGCTAGTGACTCCAAGAGGGGGTATTTATGCTCGATAGTGGGTTCATGTCTCTATTTCACCTGGGGGAGTGACAGAAACCTCTAAGGTGGTAGATGTGCTGTTGCTACTAGGGAGAAAACAACATTCATATGCTCAAGGGCATATGCTTTGTTTACATTACACACTTTGCTTAATGCAATTATCTGTTGTTCGCAACTTAATACTTCTAGGGTGTTCGGATTGATATCCCCGGGAGTGGATTATTAGTCATAGATGCAGTTGGATGGCGGTCTATGTATTTTGTTGTAATGCCCAGAGTAAATCTCATAGTGATCTTCTTAACATATCACGTTATCTTTATTCTATCAATTGCCCAACTGTAATTTGTTTACCCGGCATGTGTTATTTTATCTATGGAGAGACACCACTAGTGAACTGTGGACCCCGGTCCTATTTACATCATATTGCTATCACCTGTTTACTTTTCTCACACTATTTACTTTATTCACATACTTTTACTGTTTTCCACTCGATACACTCATAACCTTTGTTTCAAGCAAACCGGTGAGATTGACAACCTCATCGTAAGTTGGGAGCAAAGTATTTGTTTGTGTGTGTGCAGGTTCCACGTTGCAGCTAGCAAGCAAAGCTTGGATGAGGCGCCATATATAAATTATCCACTGCTGTCGCAAACTAGCAAGCATCACCTTCAGTCGTCATTGTCTCTCCTCTCCTGACCGACATTAAACCTTGGTTTCATAATTGAGGGAAAACCAGCTGCTATACTCATCACACCTTCCTCTTGGGGTTCCCAACGGGCTGGTCATTCACCACGCACAAGGATTGCTGTTGGGGGACGAAGAAGAATAATCTCCTTCATCAACAAGCCATCAGCATTGACACTGGGTATTGCTTCTACCCATTTGGACACATAGTCCACAGCTACCAGGATATGCTTGAAGCCTTTTGAGGAGGGTAGAGGGCCTACAAAATCTACTCCCCACACATCAAACAATTCAACTTCAAGGATTCCTTTTTGAGGCATTTTATTCCTTCTTGAGATTTTTCCTGTTCTCTGACAGGGGTCACACTTCACGATGTAATCATGTACATCTTTGAACATGCTAGGCCAAAAGAATCCAGCTTGCAAGATTTTTGCTTGGGTTTTAAGCACCCCAACATGGCCTCCATATATGCTTGCATGACACTGGAACATGACATTATTTTTTCCTCAGATGGCACACATCTCCTAACAATGCCATTAGCACAGTGTTTATACAAGAATGGTTCATCCTAGTAATAGTTCTTGGCATCATGTAGAAATTTCTTTTTCTGTTGATAGGACAAGTCAGCTGGCACAATTTCACAAACTAGGAAGTTTACTATGTCAGCATACCATGGGGAATTAGCACCGACTGCCATTAGATGCTCACCAGGTATATGGTCCTATATTTCTCTATTTTCAGCACAGTTGATTCTGGAAAGATGATCTGCTATAGAGTTTTCAGACCCTTTCTTGTCTCTTATTTCAATATCAAACTCTTGCAGAAGTAAGATCCATCTGATAAGTCTTGGCTTAGCATCCTTCTTACTTACCAAGTATTTTATTGCTGCATGATCAGTGAAAACAATGCACTTGTGTCCCATAAGGTAGGGTCTGAATTTGTCAAAAGAAAAGACTACTGCTAGCAATTCTTTTTCAGTGGTAGTGTAATTGGTCTGAGCATCATCTAGTGTTTTGCTAGCATAGTAGATCACATGGACAGCTTTCTCCTTCCTCTGCCCAAGCACTGCCCCAACAGCATAATCACTTGCATCACACATCAGTTCAAAAGACAGTGTCCAGTCAGGTGGCTGTACTACTGGAGCTGTGATAAGAGCTTCTTTTAGCAAGTTGAAGGCTTTGATACATGCTTCATCAAACACAAACTTAACATCATGGTTCAGAAGGTTTGTAAGTGGCTTGGCAATGTGAGAGAAGTTCCTAATGAACCTTCTATAGAAACCAGCATGGCCCAAGAAACTCTGTATTCCTTTCACATTTTCTAGTGTAGGTAGCTTTGCAATCACATCAACCTTTGCTTTATCCACTTCTATTCCCCTAGCTGACACAAGATGACCAAGCACAATTCCTTCAGAGACTAAAAGATGACATTTCTCCCAGTTCAAAATCAAATTCCGCTCTGAACACCTGTGTAGCACTAATGTCAGATTTTTTAAGCATGTAATAAAATCCTTCCCATAGACTGTGAAGTCATCCATAAATACTTCCATGATTTTCTCAATGTGGTCAGAGAATATAGACATCATACACCTCTGAAAAGTGCCTGGTGCATTGCATAGCCCAAAAGGTAATCTCTTGTATGCAAATGTTCCATAAGGGCATGTAAATGTGGTCTTGTCTTGATCAGCTGGGTGAATAGGTATTTGAAGGAATCCAGAGTATCCATCAAGGTAACAATAGAATTTTTGTCCAGCAAGCCTTTCCAACATTTGGTCCATGAATGGTAATGGGAAATGGTCCTTTCTAGTTGCTTTATTTAGTTTCCTAAAGTCATTAACCATTCTCTATCCAGTAACAGGTCTTGTGGTCATCAATCTTCCTTCCTCATTTTCTACCACTGTGTAGCCTCCTTTTTTAGGAACAATATGGATAGGGCACACCCACTCACTGTTAGAGATTGGGTAAATCATTCCTGCCTTGAGCAGTTTCAGAACTTCCTTTTTAACCACATCTTGCATTGCAGGATTCAGTCTTCTCTGCCCCTCTCTAGTTGGTCTGCTGCCTTCTTCCAAATGTATCCAGTGAGAACAAACTTTCTCACTGATCCCTATGATATCATCAATTGAGTAGCCAATAACATTCTTGTACAATCTCAATATTGACAGCAGGCTCTCTTCTTGCTCACTATCCAGGGCAGAGCTAATTATCACTGGATGTATTTTTTCTTTCTCTAAAAAGGAGTACTTCAGGTGAGCTGGTAATTCCTTTAGCTCAACAATGGAATGATGAGCTGGTTTAGCAGATTCACTTGAACTAAACTTTGGTGCATTTTCACAGATATTTATTTCACATAGTTCATGTATTTTAGCATTATCAGCTGTCACAAACACTTGTGCTTCAGGCTCTTGTGGCTGCATTTCTGGTGAAGTTTCCAGCACACTCTTTTCAACCATATCAATGGAGTGGCACTGTTCAAAAACATTGGGTACATGAGAGGCATGCTTCATACTAAACTCAGCCTGTTCTGACCCAAATTGCAACTTTAGTGTTCCCCCTTTCACATCAATTATTGCTCCAGCTATTGCCAAGAATGGTCTACCTAGTATCATGGATTCTGCATTGTCTTCCATTTCTAGGACCACAAAATCAACTGGATAAGCAAAGTTTCCAATTTGGACAGGCACATCTTCTAGAATTCCAACTGGCTTTCTCAAAGTTCTGTTAGCTAGCTGAAGTGTCATGGGGGTAGGTTTCAGAGTTCCCAACTGCAAAATCTGGCTTACAGCTGAGGGCAACACACTTACTGATGAACCAAGGTCACAAAGTGCTGTAAATGTTTTCTATCCAACTACACAGGGGATGCTAAAACTCCCAGGGTCACCAAGCTTCTTGGGCATATTATTTAAAATGACAGCACTACAATCCTCTGTCAAAGCAACTACCTCAGGGTCTTCCAAACTTCTTTTCTTTGTTATCAAGTCCTTAAAAAATTTAGCATACAAGGGGATGTGTAACACTGCATCCAAGATGGGAATAGTGATTTGAACTTCTTTCATTGTCTCAAGGAACTTGGCATATTGCTTTTCTTCCTTAGTTTTATCCAATCTCTCAGGAAATGGGACTTTCATTAGCAAAGACTTCTCTGTTGGTTTAGCTGCATGGTTTTGTGTCTCAGCAAGGGGTTCCACTGGCTTTTCATGCATTGGGGTAGAAGCTTCAGAAGGTGTTTGCTGCTGAATTGTGGTTCTTCTTGGTGGAGCTACATAAGTGACAGTTGGAGGGGTTTTGAGTAATGGTTCAGTATTTACCCCACTCCTAGTGGTGACAGCATCTACAACTTCAGTAGTTGATATGGCACCACATTGTTTAGGGTTCTTTTCAGCTTGGGCAGGTAACTTGCTTTCAGGTTGGTTTCCAGGATTATTGGAGATGCCAGCAGTGAGTTGCTGCATGGTTTTGTAGAAAAGTTCTGACTGCATCTTCATTGTTTCCAGCATTCCACTAAACATTTCCTTTTGCAGCCTCATCATTTCACTTATTTCAGACTGACGGTTGCTGGAAGAAGCATTTTGCTGGTTTGCTTGATGATGTTGTTGTGAATGTTGCATATTACCTTGGGGTCTGAAATTTTGCTGGGCTATTTGGACATAATTCTGCTGAACTATCTGAGGGTAGCTTTGCTGGTTGGCATTTTTATATGATAAGTTGGGATGATTTCTCCAAGCAGGATTGTAACTCTGGGAAAACACACCTTGATTCTGAGCATAATTTACTTCTCATATCTGAGTTTCAACTGGTGCAGATAAGGTACATTCCAGAGGTGAATGACCTTCTGATACGTCTCAAACGTATCTATAATTTTTGATGCTCCATGCTTGTTTTTACACAATTTGCCTATTGTTTCGTTACACTTAGTGGCACTTTTATGCATTTTTCGGAACTAACCTATTAACGAAGTGCCACATTGCCAGTTCCCTGTTTTCTGCTGTTTTTGTGTTTCAGAGTGATACATAGGAAATATTCTCGGAATTGGACGAAACCACATCCTGAAGTCTTATTTTACGCGGAAGCTTCTAGAGATCCGAAGATGAGTAGGAGGGGGGCCACCAGGGCCCCACACGCAGGGGTGGCGCGGCCAGCCCCCTGGCCGTGCCGGGCCCACGTGAGGGCGCCTGGCCCCTCCTCTGACATCGCCCTTTCGCCTATAAAGACCCCCCGACGAGAAAAACCTAAGGGCCCGATCAGTTTTCCAGAACACATCACGATCCGCCGCCGCCGTCGACCCGAAGATCGGGAGGGTCCAGAAGCTCTTCCCGGCACCCTGCCGGAGAGGGGAATCGCCATCGGAGGTCTTCTTCATCGCCATGCTTGCCTCCGGAGTGATGAGTGAGTAGTCTACCTTGGACTATGGGTCCATAGCAGTAGCTAGATGGTTGTCTTCTCCACCATGTGCTTCATGTTTAGATCTCATGAGCTGCCGTACATGATTGAGATCACCGTTATGTAATTCTACATGTTTGGTTTGTTGGGATCCGATGAATATTGGTGTTTATGATTAAGTTGCTGTACTGAATATTATCTTTTGTTATCTCTATGTTGTTTATGATCTTGCATGCTCTCCGTTGTTAGTAGCTATCTTGGCCGAGTAGTTGCTAGTGACTCCAAGAGGGGGTATTTATGCTCGATAGTGGGTTCATGCCTCTATTTCACCTGGGGGAGTGACAGAAACCTCTAAGGTGGTAGATGTGCTGTTGCTACTAGGGAGAAAACAACATTCATATGCTCAAGGGCATATGCTTTGTTTACATTACACACTTTGCTTAATGCAATTATCTGTTGTTCGCAACTTAATACTTCTAGGGTGTTCGGATTGATATCCCAGGGAGTGGATTATTAGTCATAGATGCAGTTGGATGGCGGTCTATGTATTTTGTTGTAATGCCCAGAGTAAATCTCATAGTGATCTTCTTGACATATCACGTTTATCTCTATTCTATCAATTGCCCAACTGTAATTTGTTTACCCAGCATGTGTAATTTTATCTATGGAGAGACACCACTAGTGAACTGTGGACCCCGGTCCTATTTACATCATATTGCTATCACCTGTTTACTTTACTCGTACTGTTTACTTTACTCGCATACTATATTGTTTTCCACTCGATACGCTCATAACCTTTGTTTCAAGCAAACCGGTGAGATTGACAACCTCATCGCAAGTTGGGGACAAAGTATTTGTTTGTGTGTGTGCAGGTTCCGCATCACCTTCAGTCGTCATTGTCTCTCCTCTCCTGATCGACATTAAACCTTGGTTTCTTAACTGAGGGAAAACTAGCTGCTATACTCATCATACCTTCCTCTTGGGGTTCCCAACGGGCTGGTTATCCACCACGCACAAGGACAGTCTGCTTCACATCAACTTGGCACCAGTAGCTAATTTTCTGGGCACCATCAACAAGTAGCAGCTCATTTTCTGGCGCCGTTGCCGGGGAGGAAGAGAAGACTTCTGCGAGGGGAGTTTTTCGCACACACATTCTTTACTTTGTTTTATTGTTTTGCTTTACTTTATTTATTTTACCTGCATTGCTTTATATCAAAAACCCAAAAAAATTAGAATCCTTGGTAGCTGTTTTTACTTTTCTGCTTTTAGTTTTGTTAAAATGAGTAATCCTGAAGTAGAAGTTCGTAGTTTTAAGCAACAGGGGGGAGAAAGTTTAAAAGATGCTTGGTACCGTATTAACAATGCTCATCATAGGTGTACCAAAAAGCACTCTACCACGATCCTCCTTAGAAATTTTTATGTTGGTATATCCAGTTGGAATAGGTATGTTCTCGATACTCTTACAGGAGGTAATTTTCTGGGTACTCCCGCTGGAGAAGCATGCACTATAATTGAAAGTTTAGTGGGAATACCACCTATTCATGTTGCTAAAACTGAGACCACCCTGGAGGAGGTGGTAGAAAAGCTCAGCTCTTTAGAGAAAAGTTTGCTAAGTATCCTAGAAAATGCTAGCCGCGTTAGTGAATTAATAGAAAACATGGGTAAGAGAATTACCATTTTAGAGGCTAGCACTACTCA
Organism: Dactylis glomerata; assembly: GCA_007115705.1. Classification (NCBI taxonomy): domain Eukaryota; kingdom Viridiplantae; phylum Streptophyta; class Magnoliopsida; order Poales; family Poaceae; genus Dactylis; species Dactylis glomerata. Next base: position 2,255,768 of record QXEO01000536.1, read on the forward strand.
TGACAATCAAAACTTAAGGATTGGTAAACTAGAGGAGTCTATGGAAACTCTTAGCTTAATCTTCTCTTCTCTTAAATTTAAGAAAGAGAAAGTGTTTGTTGGAAAAGAGCAAAAATTTATGTATGTTCCCAAGGTTTCTGCGCTTAAATCTCAACATGTTCTTAAAATTGGTAAGACTCTTAGTTCCACTAAGGGTGACTTGCAGGTTGAATCATCTTCGGGAACCTTCAAAGAGCCTACTGAGGTACCTAGCACTTCATCTATTAATATTACTTGATTCGCAATTTTCTGCGCCTAGCTCAAAGGCGTTAGAAAAAGCACTCTTGGGAGATAACCCAATGTTTTCTTTTCAGTACTTTTTCTTTTATTTGAGTCTTGGAAGTCATTACTACTGTAATGACTGCTCCTTATCTTGTTTATTTCGTTTTTGTGCCAAGAGAAGCCTCTAATTTGAGTGAGGTAAAGATTTGGGGATGTTGCTGTCCTGAAACTGTTTTCGATGCTGCACCGTAAAAATTCGTGAAAATTCTCTGTTTATCTTTTGGTCCTGCGATTTCTTGTGCATATGCCCCAGGTTATATCAAAACTTTTGTTAGTTGAACACTTTTTGATTTGAGCAACAGAAAATCCCTCAAAAATTCGACATTTGTCAGCTGTTCAGTTTTGACAGATTTCTGCGAATATTTGTGTTTGCCACTTTATCGCTTTCTTTTGAGTTCTTTTGATCACGGAACTTTTGGGGAGGTTGCTACAGTAGTATTTACTATATATGTGGTGGTTTTGAGTTGAAACCTGAAGCAAATAAAGGATTGATTATATGTTATGCTTGCACTAATGTTGCTAATAGATTTGTGTTTAGTTTTGTATGAAGGAAGTTTTCAAGTGTAGGGATTGGAGAATGATGAGATGAGTTGAAGAATGGACAAAAGCTCAAGCTTGGGGATTCCCATGCATCACCCCAAGAAATATCCAAGAAGTACAAGCGTCAAAGCTTGGGGATGCCCCCGAGGCACCCCTTCTTCATCGGCAAAAATCAGGTCACCTTTCAAAACACTATATTTTTATTGCTTCATGCACTATGTGTTTTTCTTGGAGTGTCAGTTGTTTTAGTTTTCTTAGTTGGTTTAGTTTGTTTGTTTGCTGCAATAAATGGTTGGACCCCAACAAATTTTCTTTTGGAGAAGATGCCTTGTTTTCATTTGCGAAGAACGCTCAATTTTTAATAAGAGTGAAAACGGAGTTGTTCATGTGTTCTTCTTTTTCTGCTACTGCTTTTGGTTTTCGTTTTCGCCTTGATTTACGTTCAGACCTTGTCATATCTTTTCATCAAGGTGTATTTTTGCCTCTGATCTTTATTGGTTTTCATCAAAAGAGGTGTTTATAAAAATTTCAAATGGTGTTGGAAAAGAGAAAAAGCTTTGTGCAAAATAGTGGTACAAGAAGGAGCTTGTGTAGACTGCGGCTTAGGCTTTTTCATGTCATGCTTGATGTCTTTTTGATAGTATGCTTAGTGGTTTTGCTGTAGCATGACTTGTCTCAAATAACTGAGATTGCTTAATGAGCCTTTGAAAAAAATCATGCGTTGTTTTTATTGTATGGAAGCATTATTTTGGTTTTCTCCTTGATGCTTTATTTGGGTTGACTTGGCGCATGCTCACACATGTTAGACTCTTACAAAGTCGCCAATAGCCTTTATGATCATTTAGTTTTTGACTTTTGATGCCATCTTATGCTTCTTTTAATGTCGCTTTGTCGCTTTGCATGATTATGGCCATTATTGCTCTCTTAGTTGGTCGCTCCCAGTCTTTTGCTAGCCCTCGCCTTGTACAGAGTATGAGCTCTACTCGTGCATCCAACTACTAAAAGCCAAAGTTTTCCAAAGTGTCCACCATACATACCTACTAGCAATTTGCTATTCCAAGTAAATTTGACTTGCTTTTATTTTCTCTTCAAATTAAACTCTTACCAGTGTTATGCGAAATTCGGTCAGTAAAGCTCTCACGAACCGGAAGGCACACTTTACTTTTTCCTGTTCTTAAAAATTTGACATTGTGGTCTCTTATGTTGAGTTGTTATGCTTGCAAGTTGTAAGTTGGATTCTAGCCCAGCCATGCTGTCATGGGGCAAGCTTTCAACATTGCACTTTTATTTGAGTTGATATCGTGATCTTTTGTTTATGGATGCCCGCGGTGTGAAATGAATTGGGAATCTTGTGGGGATCATGGAGTTTGTATATGTGTTAGGGAAACGCCGGGCCGCCAATCTAAGCCATGCATAATTCATGGTGGAAATTTGCAGCATACCCATGGTGAACATTCGACGACGCATCTCACAATAAAAAGCTAAACAAAAAGGCAAATAAAAGAGATGTCGAGGTGTTCATTGTCTGCTTGTCCTGTCATTTTGGTGTGGGCTTGTTCCATGTCATCGGGCACGGAGGTACCCCATTGGCGGTTTTCAATGATATGCATATACTTACAATGACAAGAGCCTTGCTTGGGACTCTAAGTAAAGTAGCATGAGGTTTGGGTACTCGTATTCACGGGGCACGAGGTCTTCAACTTATGATTTGTCAAGCATATGCATCATAATTGTTCTCGCATTAACTTTAACCATTCAAGATGCTTATGATGGGGGCAATGAGAGCTCAAAGCCGGTAAGTACCATAATTTTTGAAGGTTATAAAACTTGCAATCACTTCTTCCCTCTGCGAAGGGTCTATCTTTTACTTTTATGTTGAGTAACCACCTTCTTTCTTTATGCACCATTAAGAGAGCATAGTTTTCATTCTTAGTGTGATATGCATTGTCCCAAAGTTCATTGATTGATTCATATCGTTGGTTTCACTTGTTCTTAAATTATTTGTATCTTGTCACCCTTTTAAAACTTGAAGGTGTCCTATGCATTTATGTTTTGCTCTCTTTAAAGGACAAGCTGAAAATCATTTGTATGTTTTTCCTTATGATTTGAACACATGTTTGACTTTCTTTGTTTCATTTTCATGATCTTTTGTTTGTGTTCTTGTGCATGTTTACAACATGGTTGCTAAGTTTCTTATTGTCATGATTATATCTTCATGCCCATGTTTTAAGTTCTTATGATCCCAGCTCACCAATGCTTACATATATGATCAAGATTGTGTAGGTGCATGTCACCTCAAAAATTATTCTTTTGTAATCACTTACCTACTCGAGGACGAGCAGGAGTTAAGCTTGGGGATGCTTGATACGTCTCAAACGTATCTATAATTTTTGATGCTCCATGCTTGTTTTTACACCATTTGCCTATTATTTTGTTACACTTAGTGGAACTTTTATGCATTTTCCGGAACTAACCTATTAACGAAGTGCCACAGTGCCAGTTCCCTGTTTTCTGTTGTTTTTGTGTTTCAGAGTGATACACAGGAAATATTCTCGGAATTGGACGAAACCACATCCCGAAGTCTTATTTTACTCGGAAGCTTCCAGAGATCCGAAGATGAGTAGGAGGGGGGCCACCAGGCCCCACATGCAGGGGTGGCGCGGCCAGCCCCCTGGCCACACCGGGCCCGCGTGAGGGCGCCTGGCCCCTCCTCTGACATCGCCCTTTTGCCTATAAAGACCCCCCGATGAGAAAAACCTAAGGGCCCGATCAGTTTTCCAGAACACATCACGATCCGCCGCCGCCGTCGACCTGAAGATCGGGAGGGTCCAGAAGCTCTTCCCGGCACCCTGCCAGAGAGGGGAATCGCCACCGGAGGTCTTCTTCATCGCCATGCTTGCCTCCGGAGCGATGAGTGAGTAGTCTACCTTGGACTATGGGTCCATAGCAGTAGCTAGATGGTTGTCTTCTCCACCATGTGCTTCATGTTTAGATCTCATGAGCTGCCGTACATGATTGAGATCACTGTTATGTAATTCTACATGTTTGGTTTGTTGGGATCCGATGAATATTGGTGTTTATGATTAAGTTCTGTACTGAATATTATCTTTTGTTATCTCTATGTTGTTTATGATCTTGCATGCTCTCCGTTGTTAGTAGCTATCTTGGCCGAGTAGTTGCTAGTGACTCCAAGAGGGGGTATTTATGCTCGATAGTGGGTTCATGCCTCTATTTCACCTGGGGGAGTGACAGAAACCTCTAAGGTGGTAGATGTGCTATTGCTACTAGGGATAAAACAACATTCATATGCTCAAGGGCATATGCTTTGTTTACATTACACACTTTGCTTAATGCAATTATCTGTTGTTCGCAACTTAATACTTCTAGGGTGTTCGGATTGATATCCCAGGGAGTGGATTATTAGTCATAGATGCAGTTGGATGGCGGTCTATGTATTTTGTTGTAATGCCCAGAGTAAATCTCATAGTGATCTTCTTGACATATCACGTTTATCTCTATTCTATCAATTGCCCAACTGTAATTTGTTTACCCAGCATGTGTTATTTTATCTATGGAGAGACACCACTAGTGAACTGTGGACCCCGGTCCTATTTACATCATATTGCTATCACCTGTTTACTTTACTCGTACTGTTTACTTTACTCGCATACTTTATTGTTTTCCACTCGATACGCTCATAACCTTTGTTTCAAGCAAACCGGTGAGATTGACAACCTCATCGCAAGTTGGGGACAAAGTATTTGTTTGTGTGTGTGCAGGTTCCGCATCACCTTCAGTCGTCATTGTCTCTCCTCTCCTGATCGACATTAAACCTTGGTTTCTTAACTGAGGGAAAACTAGCTGCTATACTCATCATACCTTCCTCTTGGGGTTCCCAACGGGCTGGTTATCCACCACGCACAAGGACAGTCTGCTTCACATCAACTTGGCACCAGTAGCTAATTTTCTGTGCGCCATCAACAAGTAGCACCTTCTTTTCCACAGATCAAACAAGCAGAAGAGACTTGATTAACCGGCACCAATGCCTTGCTATTTTTCTCAGTCATGAGCTGAGACAACTGATTTGCTAGGCTGTCTATCTTAGCTTCCAAGGCACTTTGACCACTTGCCTGAATCTGCATCTGATTGGTAGGATGAATAGCTCTCTCATTTGTCCAGGAAAAATTATGGGCTGCCATGCTTTCTATCAGCTCAGTAGCTTCATCAAGGGTCTTGTTCATAATACCACCACCAGCAGCAGAGTCAACAAAAGACCTAGTTTTCTCTGGCAAACCCTTATAAAATGTTTGCAAGATAAGCCACTGCTCTTGACCATGGTTAGGGCACATTCTGATGAGGCCTTGGTATCTTTGCCAAGTGTCATACAAGCTTTCACCTTCATACTGCACAAACCTGGTGATCTTATCTCTGCACTCAGCTGCCTTGGTAGGAGGAAAGTATCTCTCAAAGAAAGCTTGCAGTACATGTTCCCAAGTATCTCTGCAGTGAGATGGCAAAGCATGAAACCACACCTTTGCAAGGCCTAACAATGAAAAAGGAAACAGCTGCATTCTAATTGCTTCAGGAGGTACACCATTGTGCTTGAGTGTATTGCAGTACTCCAAGAAATTCCTGATGTGCTCATGAGGACTTTCTAAAGCTGATCCTTTGAAAGGGTTGTGCTGTACCATGTTGATCAAGGCTGGCTTGATTTCCCAGTTATTACCTTGGATGGCAGGCATTATTACATCAGCATTTGATATCTGATCCTTAGGAATCCATAAATCTCTTAACTTCTTGTCACCCATACTGAAATTTGACTCTGAAGATTCCAAATCTTCCACTGAAACTTCAGAAGCTGCTCTTCTTCTAGCAAGAAATGTTCTTTTAGGCTCAGGGTCAAAAGGAGCTAAAGGTGAGTCTTCAGACGACTGCATCAACTAAATTCCCACACTGCATGAATGTAATTATGATTCCTGTGCACACAATCACAAACAAGAACTTTTATCAAGGGTTAGTGAATTAAAACCCCTAATAACAATTCTAGGCTTGGATCACAGACATGTAATTGAGACAGCTATTACACAAGATGAACACAGCCTAGTCTACTGTACTCTAAAGAAACAATCAAAAGTTGATCCCCGGCAACGGCGCCAATTTGATCACTCTAGTTTAGTGGGGGGTTTTATATCGTTCTCTCCACAGGGATCAACAAAGTAAGAAAGGTTCTTTATTTCCAGAAGCTAAGCAAATTCAGAAAGGTGGGGCTTTTTCTGTCAGAGAATGAGGTTTTGAGAGGGTTTTAGGAAGATTAAAATTTCAGAAAATAACTTGAAAGATTTGGGTTGTCAGGCCAAAGTCTCTCAAGGATCTAAGCAAGTTTTAGACAGGGAAAGATGGTGCACTTCACAGGCAAGCAGAGACTAGTCATGCAAGCCAAGGTCTTTTTAGGGTTTTAGAAAGAAGAAAAGCTTTTAACACAAAGATCACAGCTTTCTTGTTTGTCAGGCAAGAACTCTGTGAGTTAACAAGCAAAGAGAGGCTAGGGATATGATTTCACACAGAGGAGTGCAGGGACTTGCCTTACACTCGATAGATCAAACAGTTAAAAAGCAACTCTGGCAAGACTTAGAGATTACAAAGAACTGTGTCATTCAATTCACTGCAATAGCCAAGAAAATTGCCAACTTTGTTTCTTAAAGCATGATCCACTTCAAACAACACAGATTACAAGAAAAGATAGAGGGGGAGGCTTGGCTATTCTTCACTGAAAACTTGAGGGAGCAGGAGAAGCAGAGGAGTGGATTGGGATGGAGGAAGATCTTGTGCTTCAGTTCATCACAGCCTTGTATTTCTCCAGCAGCTTGCTCATCGTGTGCATCCTTTTCTTGTCCTTCTTCCTGGGTGTTCTTGGTGGTTGGTGGATAAGAAGTGGAGAGTTGGTGGCAGAGGGGGTGTTCTGTCGATGGGAGTGGGTGGATGGGCTTGTTGCTCCTGACCATGGTCCCTTCCTTTATACACCTTTTTCCATTTTTGGGGTAGAGAGGCTGATGGAGGTAGGGGGGTTTTCCTTTCCTCTCTCAGCTCTCACAGCATATGGGTTGTTCCCCTCTTTTCTCCTTTCTCTGCCTTTTTAACTTTTTCTGCTAGCTTGTTTCTCAAGTTGATCTCTTCCCTCTTTGGTGATTCAAATTAGTTTGAATTAATTCTTCTCTTCCCATGGACCAACTTCTTTGACTTGAACTTGTAGGGTTTTGAGGGCTTGGATAATTTCCTGAAGAATTATGTGCCTTGCTGTACTGAACTGCAATAGAAGACCAAATGCTATAAAATGCAGGCACCAAATACATTGAATGAAAGAAAAGCAAGCAAGGATCAAGGTTTTAGGGCTCATAAAAGTGCATATAATTTGTAGTGATCAATGGTGGTAGCCGCATAGAAAATGTCCAAGTCCTTCTTCCCGTACGGGTTCCCGGAACCAACCCAAATCTTGTCGGGGCACGTCCACTCAAGCCATGGCCAACACAATCTATGAGCCATAGCAAATTTGTCCACATTTAGCACCCCAAGGCCACCATACTTCTTAGGATGACGAACAACATCCCAATTGACTTTACACTTGGCTCCGGTGGTGGAGTCTTTGGCCGCCCAAAGAAAAGCTCTTTCTGACTTGTTGATGAACTTCAAGGTCCTGGCGGAATGGAAAGAGGGCCTGCCGACCATGGTGGACTCAGCGAGGCAGAGGAGGTGCGCCAGGAAAAGTACAAGGGAGGGGCCTGGGGTCGGAGAGCCACAGTTGAGCTGCCGCCGTTGTTCGATTTTGCTGGTTGTGGCATGATTTTGTCTAGTTTATTGGAGGGCGAGCTGCAGTGCTTAGCGTCGATGTAGTGGTAGGAATCAATTTTGCTATCCTTGTTCACAGTAGTGCTCCCACCGCTCGATTTTGCTGGCTATATATTACTCCCTCCGACCCATAATACTCTTCGCTAATATAGATGTATCTAGACACATTTTAGTGTTAGATACATCCGTATTAGAGAAAAGTAATATGGGTCGGAGGTAGTACCTAAATTGTATTGGTTTTTTTAAAACCAATCTGAGGTTGGGTGGTTAGGAGAGTGGTTGTACCTCCAGCCCATCAGAGTTAAAATCCTAGATTTCACATCTGTCGATAGCAAGATGCCTGTGGTGACTTTACACAGTCCGCCAGCTCAGTCTCTCGATGGTGCTCATAGGGGTAGGGTGTGCGTGCATGCGTTCATAGGAGTGAGTGTATGCGCGTGTATGTGAACGCTTTCGTTTGTATTGTATTTCTAAAAAAAATGTATTTGTTTCTAATTTATTTGTATGCATTTAATCCTTTTTGACACAAATATATAGAGGAAACATATTTTTGGCGCTCTATTTTTGGAAGCCCTGCCTAACTCGCGCTGTATTTTTTGGCATCTGATACGGCTGCAGCTACGTTGGCATTCAAAACAGCTAAAACCGTCGCTCAAACACAAATATAGCGCGGAGCTGCTCTTAGTGATTATATCATATGACATGGTGTTTGTTTTAGGAAGAACAAATTGTAGACAGAAAACTATACAAAGGGTCAACCTGGAAGAAAAGGCACAATTGATACACGGTTGATCAACCCCACCGCAGTTGTAGAGAAACCATTCGTCCTCTCCGTCGATCCTGCTGCAGACAGAAAACTATAAAAAGGGTCAACCTAGAAAACAAATGCACGATTCATGCACGGTTGATCAACCCCTCCACAGTTCGAATCTGAGGAAATCTACTCCCATCAACCTCTCCGCATCTTGCAGCCAATTTCCCGTTCTTGCTCCACCATTTGAGGCAACGGCCAGGCTGACCCATCTCGCAAATAAAGATGGCAGCGCCCTCCTCGAGGACGGGGTATCATCATCCCTCCAGGACCTCATCGCCATCTCTAGATCCTTCGTGATGAAATCCCCTCTGAGCGCTCGTCTCGCCTGACTAGGAGGCGCTCCGTGCGCCAGCACCTCGGTGCCTAGATTGGACAGGTTGAGGACGTCCGCTCCACCTCAAGGTGCGACGTCACCGTGAGGGCCACTTACACGAGCCCGCTTGTGGAGAGCTGGGCGTTTACGATGCGGTCCATAGTGGGGTCAGTGCACCCCGAAGAGCTCGAGGGGGGAGGTGAACATGCAGGGCTGGGCGCGGACCTGGGCGCACAGGACGACACGGCGAAGGAGTTAGATAGTAGGCAAAACAAAAAAGAGACATGAATCCGCTCCAACACGCGGGCATTTAGCTAGTATTCAGAAGCGTAAGAGTGTGGTATGATTTACTCTTATACTTTAGTAGAAGATCGATAAAAACCGCCCCAATATTATGCCTATTATACGAGCGAGTGTTGCACCCACTTTAATTTTATTATGTTTATAATTATATGTATTATAATATTATAATTTGCTTTTGCTTTTTCATTATCTACAATAATATATCTGGCGTCTTGGACCTTTTTATTAAATAAAATATGCAATATCATTTAGTTGTGTGCATAATTTACTTGACATGTGGGAACAATTTATTTGACATACATGAATACTTTTCTTTGTATACACTACAATCTATTTAAAAATTATTTTATACAAACAAAATGATTTTGAGTTGGAAAAAAGTTGGTACTTGCATGAAACATTATTTCATATACAAAAATATTTTTCATAAACAATGTAACATAACAAAAACAAATTTCACATATGCAACATTTGTATTTCAAACTATTTTTCAAAGCTTTTGAACATTTAATATGGAACAATGACATTTTGTGTAGATAAATATTATACCAATACAATGAAATAAATTCCCATTAATTAAAGAAATTATTTATAAGTTTAGAAAATGCACACAACTCAAACAAACAAGATGTTTTTACTAGTGTCAGCTATTTAATTTTATGAAAACCTTTTAAAATCATAATTGCAACAAAAGTATCAAATGTCAAATAAAACATATGTCTTCCTTAATATTGTTACAAATACTAAAATATATGTTTTTGTCATAAAAATGAAATTAAATATCTCATCAAATAAATATAGAATGAACCAAAAGCAAACATCTGAACACATAAAATAAAAAGTAGAAAATACAAAACTTATATTAATGAGATTTTCCTATATGTCTTTGCCAAGTAATCAAGCCAAGTTATTTGTCTGATCCATAGCAAGTAAGCGGTATATGCTTTTCACTTGTGATATTCGCCTCTCTACTGTCAATAGTATTCGTATACTTCTTATATTGTGAATAATATGATCCATCTTTTTTATCTAGATTACAAATATTTAAATTTTAGTTTCAAATTTAATACGCACATACCTGCATATATTCTCTACACACACGATTTATCTCATATTTTAATTTTTAGTTCAATATTTGTTTCATTTTTTCAAAACAGGGCAAACTCGAGAGCCAAAAATTCGTGTCCGAGTGGCCACTCACTATTTGAGTCAAAAGAATTGAATAAAAATTTCTGATAATAATTCTTCAATTTTTATCACAAGCCCAAATACTACCCCATGAATGTTTGATCTAGGACTTCACTTCACATTGAAAATAATACAACTTCAATGGAAATTTGGTATTTGGCCCTTGACTTGTTTTTATGCTAAAATAGTTTTACTCAGGAGTAGGCAAGAAATTTGTGTGAATTTAAACTAGAGAAGAATACACATATTTTTTTATTTTAACATTAAAACTTTGATCCACTAATAAATTTAAATTATAGTGCTATAGGATGACGTTATAATTGATCCTTATTCACCAGAGAATGAATATAGTCAGCGATGAATATAAGCCATCTCTATAATAATTTGTCGATCACATATTTAAAGGGTTTAAAAAGTGTATGAGCAATCGGTAGCTATTTTTTTGGGAACATCAAGGTTTCAGAGCCTTAACCGGTTGTGTAAGCAACGCTATTGTAGGTATTTTTGAAATCTCTTCTACTGCTTTACTTAGTTAGATTTTACCATCAAGGGTTTGGAACCTTCATCCTAATTGGTAGCTATTTGTGTTGTCATATTTGCTTGATTGTGGGAAATCGAAAGCCGATAATTTTATTGTTTGTGGTTTTCCCTTTTTATGCAACATGTTGGTCAAGTTGAGACACGTCGTACGCATCAATCAAAAAAGGAAACACATTTAGCAGCACCCAACAAAGAAACCATGTGAAGCAATGGCATACAAACCACCTGAAAGGCAAGTTTTATAGTACCTTTTACTCCATATAGTAGAGGGAGAAGTATGAAATGAATGAACGGCTCAGATCCTTGGATGGAGTTTCGGTCCAACAGGCCCAGTAGCCATAATAACATAGAAAAAAAGTCATAGACGCATCTTCTACCTCCCGCGAACAAAGACGCCGCTCACGCCACCGCCGCAGCTTCCACCTCGAAGTCGCCGCCGCGTCCTCCGCCTCCCAGGCGCCCACAGGAGGAGGGACGCCGTCTTAGCCGACGACGCCGCCTCCACCTCGAAGACGCAGCCGCCTCCCACGCGCCCATAGGATGAGGGTCGCCGCCGCCGCATCCTCCTCTTCCCACGCACCATAGGAGGAGAGAAGCCATCGCCTCCACCTCCCACGTGGCCTGCCCGCACAGATCCGTCGCCGACGCCACGCACAATATTTTGATGATTTGCCACACTTTTCCCTGAAATTGACCTTGTCGTCGCCCAGGCACTAGATCACCACGGCCACTGCATCCACCGCCTGGCAGTTCCCCATATTAGGTCAAGAGCGCCGCTATGCACTTCTCTGGTCAACCCTGCACACGGCCACCGCACCTCCGACATGAGGCCTAGCTCCGGTGCCCCGCCTCTCTATGTGACCTCGTCGGGTACTCGTCCAGGAGCTCCAGCCGCTGCCTCTGTTTGCTCCACCTCCGACCGGTGGAGACAAAGATCTCCGGCCGCTAGAGCGTCGCTCGTGGAGGTGACTGATGGCGTGTAAGTAACACCCCGTTGGGAACCCCAAGAGGAAGGTATGATGAGCACATTAGCAAGTCTTCCCTCAGTTGTGAAACCAAGGTTTATCGAACCAGTAGGAGAAAACAAAACTTCAGAAGGTTGATGCTCGCTATCTTCACGACAGCTCTGGACAATTTATATGGCGCTTCGTCCAGGGCTTTGCTTTGCACCAGCAGCAACGTGGAACCTGCACACAACACAACCAAGAACTTTGCCCCAACTTACGATGAGGTTGTCAATCTCACCGGTTTGCTATAAACAAAGGATTGAGCGTATCGAGTGGTAAAAGGGTAATAGTATGCAAGAAAGTAAACAGTGCGAGTAAAAGTAAATGGTATAGCAATGTAAAGGAAATTGGACCGGGGTCCACAGTTCACTAGTGGTGTCTCTCCATAAGATAAATAACAACATGCTGGGTAAACAAATTACAGTTGGGCAATTGATAGAATAAAGATAACGTATATATGTCATGAGGATCACTATAAGATTCACTCTGGGCATTACAACAAAATACATAGACCGTAATCCAACTGCATCTATGACTAATAATCCACCCTCCGGATATCATCCGAGCAACCATCGGGTATTAAGTTGCGAACAACAGATAACTGCATTAAGCAAAGTGCGTAAAGTAAACAAAGCAAATGTCCTTAGACACAAGAATATTGTTTTCTCCCAAGTGGCAACATCACATCTACAACCTTAGAGGTTTCTGTCACTCCCCCAGATTACTAGAGGCATGAACCCAACTATCGAGCATAAATACTCCCTCTTGGAGTCACTAGCATCTACTCGGCCAAGATATCTACTAGCAACGGAGAACATGCAAGATCATAAACAACATAGAGATAACGTAAGATATATAATTCAGAACATCAACTTGACATAGTACCAATACTCATCGGATCCCAACAAACACAACATGTAGAATTACATAAAGATGATCTTGATCATGTAGGGTAGCTCACAAGATATAAACATGAAGCACATGGTGGAGGAGACAACCATCTAGCTACTGCTATGGACCCATAGTCCAAGGTAGACTACTCACACATCACTCCGGAGGCGACCATGGTGGTGGAGAAGGCCTCCGACAGGGATTCCCCAATCCGGCAGGGTGCCGGGAAGAGCTCCTAGATCCTCCCGATCTCGCTTCGATGACGGCGGCGGCTTGCAGTATGTTTCGAGGAAAAGCGATCCGTCCTTTAGGTTTTTCCCGTCGAGGAGAATTTATAGGCGAACGGGCAGCGTCAGGAGGTGGGCCACGTGGCCTCACCATGTGGTGGCGCTGCCAGGGGCTGGGCCGCGCCACCCCATAGTGTGGCTGGCCCCTGGGCCCCCTCCGTCTCATCTTCGGTCTTTGCGAAGCTTCGGTAAAAATAGGAGGTTCGGCTTTTGTTTCGTCCAATTCCGAGAATATTTCCTGTGTAGCTTTTCTGAAACACAAAAACAACAGAAAACAGGGAACTGGCACTGTGGCATCTCGTTTGTAGGTTAGTTCCAGAAAATGCATAAAAACGCCACGAAGTGTAACAAAACACAAAGCAAATGGTGTATAAACAAGCATGGAGCATCAAAAATTATAGATACATTTGGGACATATCAAGCATCCCCAAGCTTAACTCCTGCTCGTCCTCGAGTAGGTAAGTGATAACAAAATAATTTTTGAGGTGACATGCACCATCACAATCTTGATCAACGATGTAAAGCATTGAGTGCTGGGATCAAAGAACTTAAAACATGGGCATAAGAGACATAATCTTGACAATAAAAACTTAGCAACCATGTTATAACATGAAAAGAAACACAAACGAAAGATCATGAATAATGAAACAATAAAAGTCAAACGCGTGTTCAAATAATATGGAAAAACATATAAAAGTGGTTTTCAGCTTGTCCTTCATGGAATAGCAAAACATAAATGCATAGGACACCTTCAAGTTTAAGAGGGCGACTAGATACAAATAATTTAAGAACAAGTGAAACCATAATCATGAATCAATCAACGATAAACTTTGAGACTATGCACATTAAACTTAGAATGGCAACTATGCTCTCTTAGACGGTGCATAAAGGTAGAAGGTGGAGACTCAACATAAAAGTAAAAGAAAGGCCCTTCACAGAGAGAAGCAGTGATTAAACATGTGCTAGAGCTTTTTATTTGTAAAATAGAGAGATAAAAATTTGGTTTTGAGAGGTGGTTGTCTTTGTCAACGACTGGCAATGGGGTTCTTACTATCTTCCATACAAAAAAGCAAGTTTTGCGAGAGAGATTGGCACTTTGGTGATCTTTTATAAAGCTTGGCACTCCTCCTAACAAGGGTATAGATAATAGAGCCCGATAGTTGAGTACCCCTAAGGCCCGTTAGGCTAGGCCCAATTGTAATACTAGTCAAAATATGAGTTCATATCGTATATCGATATTGTAATTTGTATCGGATCCCTCCCGATCCCTGAGACCTGGCCACCTATATATAGGGGCCAGGAGGGGACGGTAAGGGACAGATTGAAAGCAAGCCAGGTTCTACACCCATGTTTACTTTCGATATACACCTTGTTTGACTGATTTCACCTTCGAGTTCATCCGACGCCCTGTCTCCCCGATCCTAAGTCCTTCATCTAGGACATTTGTCGAGTTAACCCTCATCAATTGGTGCCGACCGTGGGGACTCTGGGCGTTGGAACCATGAATTCGACGGCTTTTTCGCTTCTAGCTAATAGCAGTCCAGAAATCGATGAAATCCAGATACCCTTTGGAACCATCAATTTTCAACCTCACCAGTCAAGTTTCACGCAAGTATTCGAGAGTATGGATCAAGATATGGATTTGACGATCAGAAGTCTAAACTTTTGCGTCGGATCGCTAGGTTCAATCCGCCTTTCAGATCCGGCAAAACCGGGTCCATCGGCAAGTGAACCTAAGACAGTAGCAATGTCAGAATCATCAGAGGCCTCTTTCAGCGAGGTAAACTCGCCGGTCAGCTCAACAAAAGTAGAAGAAGGAAAATTCGCAGGAGGCAACGAAACCATGGAGAATTTCGACTTAGAAGTTCAACTCGAAGATCTCATAATCTGCCATGACGATACTTCAGATAAATCAACAGACACCTGGAAGACAGGATTAGAGCTTTCTGAAGATGACAATTCGACAGCAAACTCGACAATTGATACCAGGTACTCGCCATCACAGGAGATAACTCAGAAGAACTCGACGAAAACAACAATCCAGTGCTCAATCCAGCAAATATAAACAGAGGGGCGAATCATCTAGCAGAAGGAGAAACTGCAGACTCCCTCACAAATAGGGAGAAAGTTCGACTATCAGTCGAGGAGTGGAGAACAATCAAGATAGCCGTGGAGCACGGCACGCCAATACCAACAAAATCTAGCAAAAATATGCTTCTAGGGTACCACTACGCCCTAAGGCAGCAGGAGAAGCAACTAGCGAAGGAGAAGATTGAAATACAGAAGAGAAAAGACTCAGCCATTGCAGCAAGCGAAGCTGCTCGCAGAGCACGTAGTGACGCGTCATACACAAACAAAAGGCATCGTCGACATGGATCAAGGTTTGAAAACCTCGAGTACTCAAAAAGGCAAAGTATCTCCAAAAACCTCGACTCGTCTTTCCTATCGGTCGACGAGCAAGGAAATATCATACCAAAAACTCCTAAAGCAGCATTGGTGGCAGCCCAAGCGTACCTACATACAACACGACCAAACCCAGGAGACCCGAGGGAACATATGCACCGGGCAGCACTAAATGGATTGAAGATGGTAGGCAACAAATTATCAGCGAAAGAGGAAGAGGCATATCGCAACAAAGGAACACATAAGCCAAGATCACCATGCCATCACAATAGTCCTCGGCATAGGAGCAGCAGTCGACGATCTAGAATACCATCACCAAGGCGACATAGAATCCCAAAGTATGGAGGAACCCGAAGGTCCAGGTCTCCAAACAAGACATACGATTATGAAGATGACAAAAAAGAGATGGGGGCATCATGCTTTACCCGCAAGGTTCGCACCACACTAGTACCCAAAGGTTTCAAACTACCCCATGACCAGCAAAAATATGGCGGATCTCAGGAGCCACAGTCATGGCTCTCAGATTACCTGCAAGTAGTAAAATTACTGGGAGGAACCAGGGAAACAGCAATGCAAAGTTTGCAATTACACCTCACCGGCGCAGCAAGTTCATGGTTGAGCAAATTAGAAAAAGAAACAATTGGAAGCTGGGAAGAGCTCACAAAACAATTTACGAGCAACTTCAAGTCGACATATAAGCGGCCAGTGTCCATAGAAGAAGTCAAAGCCTGCGTACAGCAATGCGATGAGACATTAAGGGCATATATCCAAAGATGGAGCATCATCAAAAATTCAGCAGTCGAAGTTTCAGACGAAAGAGCAATAGATGCATTCATAGTTGGGCTAAGGCGAGGAGACCTAGTCAAAGAGATGGGGAGAATCAAGCCGAAAACAGTATCAGATCTAATGGATATAGCAAACAGGTTTGCAGATGGAGAGGATGCGTGCAACAACAAACGGACATGATCGCCAGAGGATGATAGAGGGAACAGGTACGGAGGCCAAAGGAGAAGATCCCGCAATTATGACAACTATGGTTCTCACAGCCAAGTAGCCGTAGGATATAAGGACAATAGCTACCAAGGTAATGATCGCAAAAGCTCGGGATATCGTAGCTATGGAAAAGAAG
The DNA here is from genome assembly GCA_007115705.1 of Dactylis glomerata. Classification (NCBI taxonomy): domain Eukaryota; kingdom Viridiplantae; phylum Streptophyta; class Magnoliopsida; order Poales; family Poaceae; genus Dactylis; species Dactylis glomerata. Next base: position 2,272,347 of record QXEO01000536.1, read on the forward strand.
ACTACAAGAAGTTTCAGCCAAGAGAATCCAGAGAGTACAACCCATCGCCAGAGGATATGCTAAACGGACCATGTCATATACACTCCGCGTTTGTCGATGGGAAACGAGTATCCAGACACGCGATGAAAGATTGCACGACGTTCTTGAAGTTACAGGAAGCAGCGCTAAACAAGCAAGCTGAAGCAAAAAGGCAGGGATACGAAGGAAACACAAGTAACGCACCTGCAAATCAACAAGGAAATAATGGAGTTCCTCAGGGACAAGATCAGCCGAACCAGGGACGCAACGACGACGAAGGATATGTTCCATCTAAAGGGCACATCATAGCAATGATACAACCAGTGCTCAAGTCGAACAAAGAGGAGACAAGTATATCTCGACAAGTTATCTTGCCCATAGCCAACTAATATATAGGTGTACAAACTAAGTTGAACTGGTTGTATTTTCTCCAGAAAAGCACTTACATCCCTAAAAGCTGTTGACAATTATTTCCCCATGCATGCTTGGTCTCATTACTTACCTATCACACCTATACAATAACACTTTGTAGATTCTATTTCAGGTTTAGAAATACATGGGGAATGTTTTTTGCAATTCGTATTTACTCACCAATAAACCAATGGTCAGACAATGTTGTTTAATGTTAGGTGATGTAGAAAACTTTGGCATGATTTATGTAGAATCGATAATCCTTCAATTCAAAATTTTCATTCCTGATTAGACAGTTGACGATATGTTTGCTTCAAGAAAAATTGATTACTATATGTTGTTTGAATTAAGTAGTTGCTCATGTATTTTTTATTTCCAGGATTTGGTGAATCTAACGGGAGACTGTACTGATTAGGTTCATTTTCCGGAAGAACTAAGGTTTTGCACAATAGCAGGTGATTTACATAAGATAAAGATGAGAAGATCGAGTAAAAACCATGAAATGTCATTAAAAAATCACTATTCTGTATTTGTACTACATTGACATCTCAAATTTAGTAGGAGCAACTTTTGGAATAGATGTAAAAATAATACTGTAAGGAAACTAACATGCAAGAAGCAACCAAGTTGACAAACTGGGAGTGATCAGATATATCACCTGCATGGATAGAATCTATCTAGGCTTCAAAATGAATATCCTTATTCCTGTGCCAATCTCTTGGCATTACTAACTGCTCCCGTTTGTTCAGAGAATCGGATACAAAAGTCATTTATTATATTAAAAAAAATGAACTACGCTGTATTGAGTTATGCGGTTGCCGAGTAGATGAATGAGAGATCCAGTTCATTCATTCGGTGTTTTATGTTACCATGTAAATACTACCTTCGTTCCAAAATATAAGACGTTTACTGAAAAGACCTCATGATAACACCATGTTAGTGACAACAAAAGTTCATTAGGTGGAGATTGTATTAGTCTTTCTTCATGCTGCATTGATGGACCAAAAGCTAAATCCAACACAATATTTACTCCCAATAATAGAATATGATTATGCAATGGACTGAATGAAGCTCTAGTGGATCACTTATGTATACTACATGGATCAAACAAACTTCGTATAGTGTTTCAATTGGTGCAGAAAATTGTGGCTCACTTACCGAGAGGTAACATTGAGATAAATAATTAGGATGGATAATTTATCCAGTAGCAGAAAACATGTTATTTTCAGTCATAGGTACAGAGCATTTTATATATAGCAGTCAGTTTGTCTCCTCTTCATATATTATCTTTGGCAATAAAAAATTATCCCTGCAAATAAAGGAGCATTATCAACATGCAACAATACACACCTAATGTTTAAAATACAGATTGAGCACTGCTCATGTTTGTAACAATTGCGTATGATGCTAGCTCCAAGTAAATACCTTATAAAAGTATTTTTCTAACAAACTATCTCTTGAGCTACAAGTAAAATAACCAATAGACTGTAGTCAGTGGTGGATCCATGTGTTAGCTGTGTAGTCAATTGACTACAGAGCTTTTTGAATACATAGGTAAAAATTATACAAAAAATTATAAAAAATTCGTATAAATACATACATTTGACTACACAACTTTAGATTGACTACACAAGCTTAATGGGCAAATATATTCGAGATTGCTGTTTCTGGTACTCCATTTACGGCTAGCTGTTTCTGGTAACGGCAAATATATTCGGCCAAGATCGTGAGTGTAACTAGTTTGACTGCTACGACATGCAACCACTCCAACCAAATTGGGACTGTCAAGAAACTAATGTACTGGTGACTGGTGTGGTACTACGTACCGAGAAATAAATTAATAAGCAAGGAGTAGCTTAAATGAGCATGACGAGAGAGAGGTCAAAACGCAGCGCAATCTCGGATGAGATAGAGTGGCGTCACGTTGTTTTGTCTCGGAGCAGCACGCTCCTGGTTCTCCGTAGCTACTAGTACAGTAGTACGTATCCAGAACTGAGATCGTAATGTTTGCGGTAATTGTTCGCTCAAGAAATATAACCGTATAAACCGCAAGTATTCTTAAGCTTTGAGTCTGGGTATAAAAATGAAGTAAACTCAAATTCAAGAATGCAAATAGAGAAATGAACTTTAGTGTAAATTGGAAAATAGAGATTTGAATTTCCGCATGGATAAACCTATCGCAACATATAAACAAAAACCTTTTTTTTAACACAATGCAAAAGATCTATTTATTTCATTATTTTAAGAAGAATTTTGTCGGCATTAATGGATAAATTTGTGTTAGAACCGCTATGTCCACCGAAGTTTTTGTAATTTCTTTGAGCACTGCAATATGTAATGACTAGGCGAGAGGTACTTTGAGAGACAAAAAGTTCAGATCGCCCCTAATTGTAAAATAGAATGTTTATAATACATTTCTTTTCTAGATTGCCTCACTAGCAACTCATGTCAGATATTTTAGACCATATAAAAAATCTCCTTCCAAAAGACCCCTCATCTACACGAAGTACTTGTCATGGGTCCTTCCCTGAGAAAATCATTTGGTAAACTCTCTTCATTGAGTTTTTGTCACTTGGCTTGATAGATGAATCTAAAATCTGCACGTGAACCCATGTATTTTTGTAAGTAGGGTATTATATTACATATTTTGCAATTTATTTTTTTCTAGTACACTTAACATAATTAATAATATAATAAAATTGCTAAATATCATGATACTTTTTTATCTATTTTATGTTTTTTATATAGGTTGGTTGTTTTGTTGAAGAATAACTGTGGCTTAGAGTAACACAATAGTATACAAATCCTGTTAGATCAGATTAAATAAATATGTACAAAGTCATATGCTTTCATGGATTGATTTGTCACTCAGATGGATTTGTGGTGTGTTTATTTTGTGTATATGTATTTTCGTCTATGTTAAGTATCCTTATATATCTCAGCGAGAAAGCTAAATCCTCAATTTTAACTATAATACCTCGGTCGAGGTTTCTAGTGTTGATTGTCTGTCTTGGAGCAATATTACAAAATCATCCCTTTAAAGTTAAAAAACCTTTAAAAAAATCACAGTGTGGACACTGATGTGCTCTAGCAACATGAAAATTTTGAAATCGAGATGCCTTATATTCGAAGGTGCACAAAAGTGACAAGACTATAGATGTCGGATTTTACATTTTTGCTGAGCTACATGTAGATATAATTTAGATTTTATTTGAAATTTTAAAAATGCTATTTTTACTTTTTAAAAAAAGCTACACCCTAAGACCCATATTATCTTTCACAATTATGAATATATCTAGCACTAAAATATATCTAGATACATTTGTATTTGCGGAAGGTAATATGGCTCGGAGGAAGTACATGTAGCTGAAGCTACATTTGTAGTTTCCGGTCTGCATGAGGTTTATCTTTGCCTCCTTAGTATTGATGGTTTATAGGTTCCATCTGTGGTCAAATATGTCTAATACAGTATGTCTTGGAGAGTTCAAATGTTTCTTCGACTATAGTTCATGATTTTTATCTATTTTAGGAGTTGATGATAACTTCAAATTGATATTTCTCATGAGACCGAGAGTATATGAAACACCATTAATTTTTACATGTCTCATGAACGCTTGCTGTTCATTTTGTGTATGTATAATTCGTGTATTCTCTCATGAGCGCTTGCTGTATTCTGTTCATTATTATACAGCATAACTTTTTTTATTACTCGCTCTGATCCATATTACATATCGTTGATTTAGTACTGCTTTGTACTAAACTAGCGACAAGTAATATCGATCGGAGGGAGTAATATTATTTGCATTCCTTGTACTTCCAAGCCAAGAAACAACCTCTAAATCCGTCATAAATATTTCCGTGTAAGAACCCATAATACTACTTGGAAGTTTCAGAAAAATTGGATACTTGTTTGTGAAAATTTTCAGATCAAAATACAACAGTATGTGTCCTACAAAAAAAAGATAAAATAAAAGTTTGTATTTCTTTGAACAGTAGAAATCCAATCGTTACAATGTTTTTGGACATTTTATCATGTTCACGTCACACAATCATATTTTTTTTCTTGAAAAATTACACTAGTTAGATATACTGCATTTACACCCGATTTGCACTAGTTATGGGACAAGAAAACTAATCTTAATGAACTTAGAACAGTGGTGGAACTCCTCGTTGTTGAAGTAAATTAAAGAATGTTGTCTCGCAATTTGCTCCCGCATGGAATGGCTCTCTTGACCCCTCGGATGGCCCGCATCAATTAATCGGCATGCCTCATTTTATGGATAGGGTAGGACTGGCCATGTCAAGGATATGTGTGCATCCTGGTAGTCCGTTCATTCCCTCCCTCGGATCAGCTCCACCTTCCCGCTTAAGAATTCAAACATTTTGTACTCTCTCTTTGCTCTATCCTCACTGTAGCTCTATAAATAGGAGGTCATCGTCACAAGCCGCGTGCGGATATGCGCGTAAAACATGTTACATGAAACTATTCACGAGTTGCATAGGAAGAAGATGAATGGTGTGTTGCTAAAAATTGATTTTGAGAAAGCACATGCCAAGTTTATTGGTCTTTTTTGCAACAAGTTTTGCGAACAAAAGGTTTTGATCCTTTATGGTGTCAATGGATTCAACAATTCGTTAGTAGGGGTAGCGTGGAGGTTCGGGTGAATGATAGCATTGGACATTATTTTCAAACACAAAGGACGGAGACAAGGTGATCCACTATCACCTATCTTGTTTAACATTGCTGCAGACATGCTTGCTATTCTTATTCAGCGAGCCAAAGACGATGGTCAAGTGAATGGCCTCATTCCTCATCTAGTTGAGGGTGCGGTATCAATTCTCCAATACGCGGACAATACTATTATTTTCATGGATCATGAATTAGATAAATTCTTGAATATGAAACTTATTCTTTGTCTTTTCGAGCAACTCTCTGGACTGAAAATAATTTTCATAAAAGTGAAATCTTTTGTTTCGGGGAGGCTAAATAATTGGAAGATGAATTTAGATGTATTTTTGGGTGTGAAATAAGATCCTTCCCCTTCAAGTACATAGGAATGCCTATTCCTTTCCGTAAGTTAAAGAATGGTGAATGGAAACCGGCTGAGGATAGATTCGAGAGGAAGTTGAGTAGCTAGATTCGAAAATTGCTATCTTACAGTGATCGCCTAATTTTAATTAATTAAGTTCTAACTAGCCTTCTGATGTTCATATTATCTTTTCTAGAAATACCTATAGGGGTTAGCAAAAGATTAGATTACTGTAGGTCTCGGTTTTTTTGCAAAGTGATGGGCATAAACGAAAGTATAGACTAACTAGATGGAATATTATTTGTAGAACTAAAGATCAAGGAGGATTAGGCATTGAAGTATTAGAGCTAAAAACAAAAGTCTCCTAAGTAAATGGCTATTCAAGCTTATTAACGAGGAGGGAGTCTGGCAAGAATTGCTCCCAAACAAATATTTACATTCAAAAACGCTTTCTCAAGTGGAAGCCAAACCTTTAGACTCCCCTTTTTTGGAAAGGTCTGATGAAAGTTAAAGAAGATTTTTTTAGTCGGGGTAATTTCAAAATTGGTGATGGTTGATGGCTACGCACGCTTCTATTCTTGTAGACAGTGTTGGGCCTCCAAGTGCAAAGGTTTGTAGAACAGCAGCAAGTTTTCCTTAAGTGAATCACCCAAGGTTTATTGAACTCAGGGAGGAAGAGGTCAAAGATATCCCTCTCAAGCAACCCTGCAATTAAGATATAAGAAGTCTCTTATATCCCCAACACACCCAATACACTTGTCAGGTGTATAGGTGCACTAGTTCGGCGAAGAGATAGTGAAATATAAGTAATATGGATGACTATAAGTGGTAACTGCAATCTGAAATAAAAATGGTAGCAAGCAAACATGTAGCAGAACTGGTTGTAAACGGTGTTTCAATGCTTAGAAATAAGGCCTAGGGATCATACTTTCACTAGTGGACACACTCAACAATAATATCATAATTGAACACATAAATATCTTTCTTCACTATGCTACACTAAACTACTCTCTAGTTGGATAACGAACACTAATCATGCGTAGGGCTATAAAAGCACTCCTTAAAGTTCGCATTCCCCAATCTAGATAGCCCCACACTATCACCTTGAGCGCACTAGACGGTTCCAGACAAACACCACAATTTCTTAGAGACATCCAACTCAAATCATAACTCATGATAAGTATTACTGAAAACTTTAGCCTAAGAGCCACACACGATGCGCACACTGTCAACTTTACATCATGGGACAAGGTGTCTCCGGAGATTACATTGATAAAAGCACCTGAGTAGCAGAATAGATGAAGAGTAACATCTACTTATTTAACTAGATTACAAAGCTCATGATCACATCAAGATCACACCATGCGAGAGAGAGATAAACCACATAGCTACCGATAGAGCCCTTAGCCTCGAGGGAGAACTACTCCCTCCTCATCATGGGAGACAGCAACGGTGATGAAGATGGCAGTGGAGTCGATGGAGATGGCTCCGGGGGCAATTCCCCATCCCGGCAGGGTACCGGAATAGAGACTTCTGTTCCCCGAAATTGGTCTTTGATGGTGGCAGCGCTGCGGAACTTTTCGTGGATCGATACTAGACGATTTAGGGTTTTCGTGTTGGAGGCATTTTATAGGCGGAAGGGTGATGTCAGAGGGCACTCGAGGGGCCCACACCATGCGGTGGCGTGGCCAGAGGTGGGCCCACACCACCCTATGGTGTGGCCGCCTCCCAGCTCTTCTCCGTCTCCCTGATACGTCTCCAACGAATCTATAATTTTTGATGCCCCATGCTTGTTTTTACACCATTTGCCTACTGTTTCGTTACACTTCGTGGCACTTTTATGCATTTTCCGGAACTAACCTACTAACAAGTTGCCACAATGCCAGTTCCCTGTTTTCTGCTATTTTTGTGTTTCAGAAGTGATACACAGGAAATATTCTCGGAATTGGACGAAATAAGTTCCTGAAGTCTTATTTTGTTCGGGAGCTTCCAGTCATACGAAGGAGAGTAGGAGGGGGGCCACAGGGGCCCCACACACCAGGCTGGCACGGCCCAGGCCCTGGCCGCGCCGCCATGGTGTGAGGCCACCTGGCTCCACCTCTGACATCGCCCCTTCGCCTATAAATACCACCCGATGGAAAAAACCTAAGTACCCGATCACTTTTCGAGAATACATCGCGATCCGCCGCCACCGTCGACCCGAAGATCGGGAGGGTCCAGAAGCTCTTCCCGGCACCCTGCCGGAGAGGGGAATCGCCACCGGAGGTCTTCTTCATCGCCATGCTTGCCTCCGGAGCGATGAGTGAGTAGTCTACCTTGGACTATGGGTCCATAGCAGTAGCTAGATGGTTGTCTTCTCCACCATGCGCTTCATGTTTAGATCTCATGAGCTGCCCTACATGATTGAGATCACCGTTATGTAATTCTACATGTTTGGTTTGTTGGGATCCGATGAATATTGGTGTTATGATTGAGTTGCTGTACTGAATTATATCTTATGTTATCTCTATGTTGTTTATGATCTTGCATGCTCTCCGTTGTTAGTAGCTATCTTGGCCGAGTAGTTGCTAGTGACTCCAGGAGGGGGTATTTATGCTCGATAGTGGGTTCATACCTCTATTTAACCTGGGGGAGTGACAGAAACCTCTAAGGTTGTAGATGTGTTGTTGCTACTAGGGAGAAAACAACATTCATATGCTCAAGGGCATATGCTTTGTTTACATTACACACTTTGCTTAATGCAATTATCTGTTGTTCGCAACTTAATACTTGTGGAGTTCTCGGATTGATTCGCCACAAGTGGATTATTAGTCATCGCTCCAGAGGCAAGCATGGCGATGAAGAAGACCTCCGGTGGTGATTCCCCTCTCCGGCAGGGTGCCGGGAAGAGATTCTGGACCCTCCCGATCTTCGGGTCGACGGCGGCAGCGGATCGCGATGTATTCTGGAAAAGTGATCAGGTACTTAGGTTTTTCCCGTCGGGGGGTCTTTATAGGCGAAGGGGCGATGTCAGAGGTGGAGCCAGGTGGCCTCACACCATGGTGGCGCGGCCAGGGCCTGGGCCGCGCCAGCCTGGTGTGTGGGGCCCCTATGGCCCCCCTCCTACTCTCCTTCGGATGACTGGAAGCTCCCAGACAAAATAAGACTTCACGAACTTGTTTCGTCTAATTCCGAGAATATTTCCTGTGTATCACTTCTGAAACACAAAAACAATAGAAAATAGGGAACTGGCACTGTGGCAACTTGTTAGTAGGTTAGTTCTGGAAAATGCATAAAAGTGCCACGAAGTGTAACGAAATAGTAGGCAAATGGTGTAAAAACAAGCATGGAGCATCAAAAATTATGGATACGTTGGAGACGTATCAAGCATCCCCAAGCTTAACTCCTGCTCGTCCTCGAGTAGGTAAATGATAACAAAAGAATAATTTTTGAGGTGACATGCCCCTACACAATCTTGATCATATATGTAAGCATTTGTGAGCTGGGATCATAAGAACTTAAAACATGGGCATGAAAGATATAATCTTGACAATAAGAACTTAGCAACCATGTTGTAAACATGAAAATGAACACAAACAAAAGATCATGAAAATGAAACAATGAAAGTCAAACGTGTGTTCAAATCATAAAGAAAAACATACAAATGGTCTTCAACTTGTCCTTCAAAGAGAGCAAAACATAAATGCATAGGACACCTTCAAGTTTAAGAGGGCGACTAGATACAAATAATTTGAGAACAAGTGAAACCAACAATATGAATCAATCAATGAAAACTTTGGGATAATGCACATTACACTAAGAATGGCAACTATGCTCTCTTAATGGTGCATAAAGATAGAAGGTGGTGACTCAACATAAAAGTAGAAGAAAGGACCTTCGCAGAGGGAAGCAGTGATTGCAAGTTTTATAACCTTCAAAAATTATGGTACTTACCAGCTTTGAGCTCTCATTGCCCCCATCATAAGCATCTTGAATGGTTAAAGTTAATGCGAGAACAATTATGATGCATATGCTTGACAAATCATAAGTTGAAAACCTCGTGTCCCGTGAATACGAGTACCAAAACCTCATGCTACTTTACTTAGAGTCCCAAGCAAGGCTCTTGTCATTGTAAATATATGCATATCATTGAGAACCGCCAATGGGGTACCTCCGTGCCCGATGACATGGAACAAGCCCACATCAAAATGACAGGACAAGCAGACAATGAACACCTCGACATCTCTTTTATTTGCCATTTGTTTAGCTTTTTATTGTGAGATGCGTCGTCGAATGTTCACCATGCGTACGCTACAAATTTCCACCATGAATTATGCATGGCTTAGATTAGCGGCCCGGCGTTTCCCTAACACATATACAAACTCCATGATCCCCACAAGATTCCCAATTCATTTCATACCGCGGGCATCCATAAACAAAAGATCACGATATCAACTCAAATAAGAAGTGCAATGTTGAAAGCTTGCCCATGACTGCATGGCTGGGCTAGTCTCCAATTTACAACTTGTAAGCATAACAACTCAACATAAGAGACCACAATGTCAAATTTTTAAGAACAGGAAAAAGTAAAGTGTGCCTTCCGGTTCGTGAGAGCTTTACTGACCGAATTTCGCATAACACTGGTAAGAGTTTAATTTGAAGAGAAAATAAAAGCAAGTCAAATTTACTTGGAATAGCAAATTGCTAGTAGGTATGTATGGTGGACACTTTGGAAAACTTTGGCTTTTAGGAGTTGGATGCATGAGTAGAGCTCATACTCAGTACAAGGCGAGGGCTAGCAAAAGACTGGGAGCGACCAACTAAGAGAGCAATAATGGCCATAATCATGCAAAGCGACAAAGCGACATTAAAAGAAGCATAAGATGGCATCAAAAGTCAAAAACTAAATGATCATAGAGGCAATTGGCGACTTTGTAAGAGTCTAACATGTGTGAGCATGTGCCAAGTCAACCCAAATAAAGCATCAAGGAGAAAACCAAAATAATGCTTCCATACAATAAAAACAACGCATGATTTTTTCAAAGGCTCATTAAGCAATCTCAGTTATTTGAGACAAGTCATGCTACAGCAAAACCACTAAGCATACTATCAAAAAGACATCAAGCATGACATGAAAAAGCCTAAGCCGCAGTCTACACAAGCTCCTTCTTGTACCACTATTTTGCATAAAGCTTTTTCTCTTTTCCAACACCATTTGAAATTTTTAAAAAGACACCTTGTTTGATGAAAACCAATAAAGATCAGAGGTAAAAATACACCTTGATGAAAAGATATGACAAGATCTGAACGCAAATCAAGACAAAAACGAAAACCAAAAGCAGTAGCAGAAAAAGAAGTACACCCGGTGAAATTATAAGAATGAAAACGGGGTGTTCTTGGCAAATGAAAACGAGGCAACTTCTCCAAAGGAAATTTGTTGGGGTCCAACCATTTATTGCAGCAAACAAAACTAAACTAACTGTGAAAACTAAGACAACTAACGCTCCAAGAAAAACACATAGTGCATGATGCAATAAAAATATAGTGTCTTGAAAGGTGACCTGATTTTTGCCGATGAAGAAGGGGTGCCTCGGGGGCATTGATACGTCTCAAACGTATCTATAATTTTTGATTCTCCATGCTTGTTTTTAGACCATTTGCCTATTGTTTCGTTACACTTAGTGGCAATTTTATACATTTTCCGGAACTAACCTATTAACGAAGTGCCACAGTGCCAGTTTCCTGTTTTCTGCTGTTTTTGTGTTTCAGAAGTGATACACAGGAAATATTCTCGGAATTGGATGAAACAAGTTCCTGAAGTCATATTTTACCCGAAAGCTTCCAGACATCCGAAGAAGTGTCGGAGGGGGGCCACCAGGGCCCCACACAAGGGGGCGGCGCGGCCCAGCCCTGGCCGCGCCACCCCTGTGTGAGGACACCTGGTGCCTCTCCTGACATCGCCTCTTCGCCTATAAGTACCCCCCGACGAGAAAAACCTAAGGGCCCGATCAGTTTTCCAGAATACATCGTGATCCGCCGCCGCCGTCGACCCGAAGATCGGGAGGGTCCAGAAGCTCTTCCCGGCATATTACTACTGTTTTCCACTCGATACACTCATAACCTTTGTTTCAAGCAAACCGGTGAGATTGACAACCTCATCGCAAGTTGGGAACAAAGTATTTGTTTGTGTGTGTGCAGGTTCCACAAACACCTTTAGTCGTCATCGTCTCTCTTCTCCTGATCGATAAACCTTGGTTTCTTAACTGAGGGAATACTAGCCGCTACACTCATCATACCTTCCTCTTGGGGTTCCCAACGGGCTGGTCATCACCACGCACAAGGACTTACTGCTCCCACGTCAACTAAATGCCACAGCTCTTTTCTGGCGCCATCACACGAGTAGCAGGCATCCCCAAGCTTTGACGCTTGTACTTCTTGGATATTTCTTGGGGTGATGCATGGGCATCCCCAAGCTTGAGCTTATGTCCATTCTTCAACTCATCTCATCATTCTCCAATCCCTACACTTGAAAACTCCCTTCATACAAAACTAAACACAAATCTATTAGCAACATTAGTGTAGGATAACATATAATCAACCTCTTTTTGCTTCAGGTTTCAACCTAAAACCACCACATATATAGCAAATACTACTGTAGCAACCTCCTAAAAAGTTCCGTGATCAAAAGAACTCAAAAGAAAGCGATAAAGTGGCAAACACAAATATTGGCAGAAATCTGTCAAAACAGAACAGCTGACAAAGGCCGAATTTTTGAGGGGTTTTCTGTTGCTCAAATCAAAAAGTGTTCAACTAACGAAAGTTTGGATATAACCTGGGGCATTTGCACAAGAAATCGCAGGTCCAAAAGATATACAAAGAATTTATACGAATTTTTACGGTGCAGCACCGAAAACAGTTTCAGGACAGCAACATCCCCAAATCTTTACCTCACTAAAATTAGAGGCTTCTCTTGGCACAAAAACGAAATAAAGAAGATAAGGAGTGGTCATTACAGTAGTAATGACTTCCAAGACTCAAATAAAAGAAAAAGTACTGAAAATAAAACATTGGGTTATCTCCCAAGAGTGCTTTTCTTTAACGCCTTTGAGCTAGGCGCAGAAAATTGCGAATCAAGTAACATCAAGTGATGAAGCATCAAGCTCACAATTTGCTCTAAGAATAGAGTCAAAAAGTAATTTCTTCCTTTTCCTAGGGAAGTGTTCCATACCTTTCTTGAGTGGGAATTGATATTTGATAGTGCCTTCCCTCATATCAATGATGGCACCTACAGTTCAAAGAAAGGGTCTTCCCAAAATAATAGGACATGAAGCATGACATTCAACGTCCATAACAAGAAAATCAACGGGAACAAGGTTATTGTTAACCACAATAAGAACATCATTAATCCTTCCCAAAGGTTTCTTCTTAGCAACATCAGCAATAGGAACATCAAAATAACATTTTTCAAGCGGTGGTAAATCAAGCATGTCATAAATCTTTCTAGGCATGATAGAAATACTAGTACCTAGATCACATAAATCATGGCAATCAAAACCATTAACATGCATATCAATGATGGGTTCCCAACCATCTTGTAACTTCTTGGGAACAGAAGCCTTTTGCTTCAACTTTTCATCCCTAATTTTTATGAGAGCATTGGTAATATGCTTAGTAAAAGCAACATTTAAAGAACTAGCATTGGGAGTCAAAGCAAGCTTTTGCAAGAACAAAATAACTTCAGATATATTGCAGCCATCAACATCAAAATCATTAAAAGAAATAGAGCTATCATCTCCCACACTCCAAAAAATTTCAGCACTCTTTTGAGAAAAAGTTTTGGCAGTTTTAGGCTTTTTAACACAAGGAGTGGGAGTTTTCTCTACACCAATCAAAGTAAGAGGATTGCTAGCATTAGGAGCAACATAATTAGAGATAGTAATGGTATATACCTTCATTTCTCTAGCCATCTCATCTTCTCTTTCCCACCTGGTATGCAATTCCGCTAACAATCTAATATTTTCATCAATTCCAACTTGAATAGCATTAGCAGTAGCAAAAATATTGTTCTCTTTCACATCATTAGGCAACACTTTTAATTTCAGAATTTCAACATCATGAGCAAGGCTATCAACTTTAGAAGCAAGAATATCAATTTTGCCTAACTTTTCCTCAACAGACTTTATAAAAGCAGTTTGCTTACCGATGAAGTCCTTGAGCATTACCTCAAGCTCGGAGGGCGCAGCCCTAGTGTTGTTGTAGGAGTTACCATAAGAATTACCATAACCATTACCATTGGTAGAAGGATACGGCCTATAATTGTTACTAGCAAAATTGTTCCTATAAGCATTGTTGTTAAAATTATTATTTCTAATGCAATTCACATCGACATGGTCTTCTTGAGCAACCAGAGAGGCTAAAGGAACATTATTAGGATCAACATGAGCCCTATCATTAGCAAGCATAGACATAATGGTATCAATCTTATCACTCAAGGAAGAGGTTTCCTCAACAGAATTTACCTTCTTACCTTGTGGAGCTCTCTCGGTGTGCCATTCAGAATAATTTACCATCATGTTGTCGAGTAGCTTTGTTGCGGCACCCAAGGTAAGGGACATAAAAGTGCCTCCAGTAGCTGAATCCAATAGGTTCCTCGAAGAAAAATTCAGTCCTGCATAAAAAGTTTGGACAATCATCCAAGTAGTCAGTCCATGAGTGGGGCAATTCTTTATCATAGATTTCATTCTTTCCCAAGCTTGAGCAACATGTTCATTATCAAACTGAGTAAATTTCATAATATTGCTACGTAGAGATATAATCTTAGCAGGAGGATAGTATCTACCAATAAAAGCATCCTTACACTTAGCCCATGAATCAATACTATTCTTAGTCAAAGACAGCAACCAATCTTTAGCTTTTCCTCTCAAAGAAAAAGGAAACAACTTGAGCTTAATAATATCACTTTCTACATCCTTATATTTCTGCATCTCACATAGCTCAACAAAATTGTTGAGATGAGCTGCAGCATCTTCAGTACAAGCACTAGAAAATTGCTCTTTCATAACAAGGTTCAATAAAGCAGGCTTAATCTCATAAAAGTTTGCAGCAGGAGCAGGTGGTGCAATAGGAGTGCAGATAAAATCACTATTGTTCGTGCTAGTAAAGTCACACAACTTGGTGTTTTCAAGATTGGCCATTTCAGCAAAACGAAAGTAAACAAGTAAAAACAACTACCAAGGATTCTAATTTTTTTGGGTTTTTGATATAAAATGATGCAGGTAAAATAAATAAAGTAAAGCAAAACAATAACAAAGTAAAGGATGTGCGTGCAAAAACTCCCCTCGCAGAAGTCTTCCACTCTTCCCCGGCAACGGCGCCAGAAAACTTGATGGGGCCGAGTTGACAATGGTGCCAGAAAGCTTGTTGGCGTGTAGTTAATGAAGTAAACGACCGGCCAGTTGGTAAACCCCAAGAGAAGGTTTTGATGAATATAGCAGCAAGTTTTCCCTCAGTTAAGAAACCAAGGTTTGTCGATCAGGAGAAAAGCAGACAATAACGACTGAAGGTGATGCGGACTGGCTTAGCGACAGCTTCGGACAATTTATATATGGCGCCTCGTCCAAGCTTTGCTTTGCTAGCTGCAACGCGGAACCTGCACACAACACAACCAAGTACTTTGTTCCCAACTTGCGATGAGGTTGTCAATCTCACCAGTTTGCTTGAAACAAAGGTTATGAGCGTATCGAGTGGAAAACAGCAGAAGTATACGAGTAAAGTAAACAGTGCGAGTAAAGTAAACAGCTGATAGCAATATGATGGAAATAGGACCGGGGTCCACAGTTCACTAGTGGTGTCTCTCCATAAGATAAATAACACATGCTGGGTAAACAAATTATAGTTGGGCAATTGATAGAATAAAGATAAACGTGATATATCAAGAAGATCACTAATAATCCACCTGTGGCGAATCAATCCGAGAACTCCACAAGAATTAAGTTGCGAACAACAAATAATTGCATTAAGCAAAGTGTGTAATGTAAACAAACCATATACCCTTGAGCATATGAATGTTGTTTTCTCCCTAGTAGCAACAGCACATCTACAACCTTAGAGGTTTCTGTCACTCCCCCAGGTTAAATAGAGGCATGAACCCACTATCGAGCATAAATACCCCCTCTTGGAGTCACTAGCAACTACTCGGCCAAGATAGCTACTAACAACGGAGAGCATGCAAGATCATAAACAACATAGAGATAACATAAGATATAATTCAGTACAGCAACTCTATCATAACACCAATATTCATCGGATCCCAACAAACCAAACATGTAGAATTACATAACGGTGATCTCAATCATGTAGGGCAGCTCATGAGATCTAAACATGAAGCGCATGGTGGAGAAGACAACCATCTAGCCACTCATCGCTCCGAGGCAAGCATGGCGATGAAGAAGACCTCCAGTGGCGATTCCCCTCTCTGGTAGGGTGCCGGGAAGAGCTTCTGGACCCTCCCGATCTTCGGGTCGACGGCGGCGGCGGATCGCGATGTGTTCTAGAAAATTGATCGGGTACTTGGGTTTTTTTCTGTCGGGGGGTCTTTATAGGTGAAGGGGCATCGTCAGAGGTGGCCCGAGGCACCCTCACACATAGGGGGCGCGGCCAGGGGCCAGGCCACGCCGCCCTGGTGTGTGGGGCCCTCGTGGCCCCCCTCCGACTCCTCTTTGGATCTCTGGAAGCTTCCAGGAAAAATAAGACTTTAGGAACTTGTTTTGTCAATTCCGAGAATATTTCCTGTGTAGCTTTTCTGAAACACAAAAACAGTAGAAAACAGGGAACTGGCACTGTGGCGACTTGTTAGTAGGTTAGTTCCGGAAAATGCATAAAAGTGCCACGAAGTGTAACGTAACAGTAGGCAAATGGTGTAAAAACAAGCATGGAGCATCAAAAATTATAGATACGTTGGAGACGTATCAAGCATCCCCAAGCTTAACTCCTGCTCGTCCTCGAGTAGGTAAGTGATAACAAAAGAATATTTTTTGAGGTGACATGCACCTACACAATCTTGATCATATATGTAAGCATTTGTGAGCTGGGATCATAAGAACTTAAAACATGGGCATGAAAGATATAATCTTGACAATAAGAACTTAGCAACCATGTTATAAATATGAAAATGAACACAAACAAAAGATCATGAAAATGAAACAATGAAAGTCAAAAGTGTGTTCAAATTATAAGAAAAAACATACAAATGGTTTTCAGCTTGTCCTTCATAGAGAGCAAAACATAAATGCATAGGACACCTTCAAGTTTAAGAGGGCGACTAGATACAAATAATTTGAGAACAAGTGAAACCAATAATATGAATCAATCAATGAAAACTTTGGGACAATGCACATCATACTAAGAATGACAACTATGCTCTCTTAATGGTGCATAAAGATAGAAGGTGGTGACTCAACATAAAAGTAAAAGAAAGGCCCTTCGCGGAGGGAAGCAGTGATTGCAAGTTTTATAACCTTCAAATATTATGGTACTTACCGGCTTTGAGCTCTCATTGCCCCCATCATAAGCATCTTGAATGGTTAGAGTTAATGCGAGAACAATTATGATGCATATGCTTGACAAATCATAAGTTGAAAACCTCGTGTCCCGTGAATACGAGTACCCAAACCTCATGCTACTCAACTTAGAGTCCCAAGCAAGGCTCTTGTCATTGTAAGTATATATGTACCATCGAGAACCGCCAACGGGGTACCTCCGTGCCCGATGACATGGAACAAGCCCACATCAAAATGACAGGATAAGCAGACAATGAATACCTCGACATCTCTTTTATTTACCATTTGTTTAGCTTTTTATTTTGAGATGCGTCGTCGAATGTCCACTATGGGTATGCTGCAAATTTTCACCATGAATTATGCATGGCTTAGATTGGCGGCCGAGGCGTTTCCCTAACACATATACAAACTCCATGATCCCCGCAAGATTCCCAATTCATTTCACACCGCGGGCATCCATAAACAAAAGATCACAATATCAACTCAAATAAGAAATGCAATGTTGAAAGCTTGCCCCATGACGGCATGGCTGGGCTAGTCTCCAACTTACAACTTGCAAGCATAACAACTCAACATAAGAGACCACAATGTCAAATTTTTAAGAACAAGGAAAAGTAAAGTGTGCCTTCCGGTTCGTGAGAGTTTTACTAACCAATTTTCGCATAACACTCGTAAGAGTTTAATTTGAAGAGAAAATAAAAGCAAGTCAAATTTACTTGGAATAGCAAATTGCTAGTAGGTATGTATGGTGGACACTTTGGAAAACTTGGTTTTTAGGAGTTGGATGCACGAGTAGAGCTCATACTCAGTACAAGGCGAGGGCTAGCAAAAGACTGGGAGCGACCAACTAAGAGAGCAATAATGGCCATAATCATGCAAAGCGACAAAGCGACATTAAAAGAAGCATAATATGGCATCAAAAGTCAAAAACTAAATGATCATCGAGGCTATTGGCAACTTTGTAAGAGTCTAACATGTGTGAGCATGCGCCAAGTCAACCCAAATAAAGCATGAAGGAGAAAACCAAAATAATGCTTCCAAACAATAAAAATTACGCATGATTTTTTCAAAGGCTCATTAAGCAATCTCAGTTATTTGAGACAAGTCATGCTACAGCAAAACCACTAAGCATACTATCAAAAAAACATCAAGCATGACATGAAAAAGCCTAAGCCGCAGTCTACACAAGCTCCTTCTTGTACCACTTTTTTGCATAAAGCTTTTTCTCTTTTCCAACACTATTTGAAATTTTTATAAACACCTCTTTTGATGAAAACCAATAAAGATCAGAGGCAAAAATACACCTTGATGAAAAGATATAAGAAGATCTGAACACAAATCAAGGCAAAAATGAAAACCAAAAGCAGTAGCAGAAAAAGAAGAACACTCGGTTTTTGATAAGAGTGAAAACTAGAGCGTTCTTGGCAAATGAAAAGCAAGGCAACTTCTCCAAAAGAAATTTGTTGGGGTCCAACCATTTATTGCAGCAAACAAACTAAACTAACTAAGAAAACTAAAACAACTGACGCTCCAAGAAAAACACATAGTGCATGAAGCAATAAAAATATAGTGTTTTGAAAGGTGACCTGATTTTTGCCGATGAAGAAGGGGTGCCTCGGGGGCATCCCCAAGCTTTGACGCTTGTACTTCTTGGATATTTCTTGGGGTGATGCATGGGCATCCCCAAGCTTGATCTTTTGTGTATTCTTCAACTCATCTCATCATTCTCCAATCCCTACACTTGAAAACTTCCTTCGTACAAAACTAAACACAAATCTATTAGCAACATTAGTGTAAGCATATCATATAATCAACCTCTTTTTGCTTCAGGTTTCAACCCAAAACCACCACATATAAAGTATATACTACTGTAGCAACTTCCCCAAAAGTTCCGTGATCAAAAGAACTCAAAAGAAAGCGATAAAGCGGCAAACACAAATATTGGCAGAAATCTGTCAAAACAGAACAGCTGAAAAAGGTTGAATTTTTCAGGGATTTTCTGTTGCTCAAATCAAAAAGTGTTCAACTAATGCAAGTTTGGATATAACCTGGGGCATATGCACAAGAAATCGCAGGTCCAAAAGATATACAGAGAATTTTTACGGTGCAGCACCGAAAACACTTTCAGGACAGCAACATCCCCAAATCTTTACCTCACTCAAATTAGAGGCTTCTCTTGGCACAACAAGGAAATAAAAAGGATAAGGAGAGGTCATTACAGTAGTAATGACTTCCAAGACTCAAATAAAAGAAAAAGTACTAAAAAGAAAACATTGGGTTATCTCCCAAGAGTGCTTTTCTTTAACGCCTTTGAGCTAGGCTCAGTAATTTGAGAAGATGCTCACATAAGAAATATGAATGGAAGCCAAAAAGAGCATCAAGGAGCAAATATAAAACACATTTAAGTCTAACCCACTTCCTATGCATAGGAATCTTGTAAGAAAATAAATAAAAGAAGCACATAGTCACAAGTATGGGTAGATAAAACAAGAGCAACTTTGGAACTTTCAATTTAAAGAGTGGTGTTTTAGTAACATGAGAATTCCAACAACCATATTTTTCTCTCTCATAATAATTTTCAGTAGCATCATGAACAAACTCAATAATATAAATATCAGACTCACCCTCCTTTGTTAAGCATGGAGGGCGATCAAATAAGGTATTAGTTAAAGAGTTACTCTTATTGGGAGGTAGACGTGGGTAGCTCCATTCTTCCTCCTCTTGATCATCACTCTTCTCCTCTTTTTCATCCAGTGAGCTTCCAGTTTCAGTAATTTCTTCTTCCATAGGCTCCTTCAAGGAATTAGTATCTTTCGTTGGAGAGCATCTATTAAGATATTTAAGAATATAGCCATTTCCTTCCTTGTAATTATCAAAGCAAAACTTAAGTATATCATAAACCTCATATTTATAAGGTGCATCATCAGTATTTTCAAGAAAATAAGCAAGTTCGAATGCACCCTTCCAAGCAATAAATTCTTCAATTTGTTCCACATTATAAAAGTTATAATTTCCATTAATATAAGAAGATATGGTAACATCATCATTATACTCACATTGAAAAGGGAGGTGTTTATACCTCCTACAGCAACAAGATTCATCAAAGCAATAAGTAACATTATAAGTAGAGCACACATTTCTAGCAATGATATATAATATATTGATTTGTTCCCATAAGTGTTTCCCTTTTTGTGACAAGTGGTGTTCCTCATAATAATTTTGCTGCTCTTCCGTGAACCCACCTTGCCAAAAAGATTTAGTTTCAAAGAAACCAACCATTGATAGAAAGTATGATAAAGCAAGACAATAACAGACCAACAAAAATAACAACTATAAATGATACTAATTTTTTTGGGTTTTTGATAAAACAATGCAAGTAAAAATAAAGTAAAGCAAAACTTAAAACAAAGTAAAGGATGTGTGTGCGAAAAACTCCCCTTGCAGAGGTCTTCCACTCTTCCCCGGCAACGGCGCCAGAAAAACTTGATGGGGCCAAGTCGATGGTGTATGAAATTAAATGACCGGCCAGCTGGAAAACCCCAAGAGAAGGTTTTGATGAATATAGCAGCAAGTTTTCCCTCACTTAGAAACCAAGGTATGTCGATCAGGAGAAGAACAGACAATACGACTGAAGGTGATGCGGACTAGCTTAGCGACAGCTTCAGACAATTTATATATGGCGCCTCGTCCAAGCTTTGCTTTGCGAGCTGCAACATGGAACCTGCACACAACACAACCAAATACTTTGTTCCCAACTTGGGATGAGGTTGTCAATCTCACCGGTTTGCTTGAAACAAAGGGTATGAGCGTATCGAGTGGAAAGTGATAATAGTATGCGAGTAAAGTAAACAGTGTGAGTAAAGTAAACAGGTGATAGCAATATGATGGAAATATGACCGGGGTCCATAGTTCACTAGTGGTGTCTCTCCAAGATAAATAACACATGCTGGGTAAACAAATTACAGTTGGGCAATTGATAGAATAAAGATAAATGTGATATGTCAAGAAGATCACTATGCGATTTACTCTGGGCATTACAACAAAATACATAGACCGCCATCCAACTGCATCTATGACTAATAATCCACTCCCGGCGATATCATCCGAACACCCCATGAGTATTAAGTTGCGAACAACAGATAATTGCATTAAGCAAAGTGTGTAATGCAAACAAAGCATATGCCCTCGAGCATATGAATGTTGTTTTCTCCCTAGTAGCAACAACACATCTACAACCTTAGAGGTTTCTGTCACTCCCCCAGATTAAATAGAGGCATGAACCCACTATCGAGCATAAATACCCCCTCTTGGAGTCACTAGCAACTACTCGGCCAAGATAGCAACTAACAACGGAGAGCATGCAAGATCATAAACAACATAGAGATAACATAAGATATATTTCAGTATAGCAACTCAATCATAACACCAATATTCATTGGATCCTAACAAACCAAACATGTAGAATTACATAATTGTGATCTCAATCATGTAGGGCAGCTCATGAGATCTAAACATGAAGCACATGGTGGAGGAGACAACCATCTAGCTACTGCTATGGACCCATAGTCCAAGGTAGACTACTCACTCATCTCTCCGGAGGCAAGCATGGCAATGAAGAAGACCTCCGGTGGCGATTCCCCTCTCCGGCAGGGTGCTGGGAAGAGCTTCTGGACCCTCCCGATCTTCGGGTCGACGGCGGCGGCGGATCGCGATGTGTTTTAGAAAATTGATCGGGTACTTGGGTTTTTTCCGTCGGGGGGTCTTTATAGGCGAAGGGGCATCATCAGAGATGGCCCGAGGCACCCTCACACATAGGGGGCGCGACCAGGGGCCAGGCCGCGCCGCCCTAGTGTGTGGAGCCCTCATGGCCCCCCTCTGACTCCTCTCACTACAAGAAATGTGTTGACTAGTGACCATCTCATAGTGACCACAGAAAAATTGGTCATAGATTTATGACCAACTCGTATCAAATGGTCGTAAGCCATTTTGGAGGATTCAAGGTCTTAATCCTTATAACCAATTTAGTCTAAAAGGTCATAATGCTCAGACACGAATTGGTCATAACCGATATAATTGAATTTAATATATTATTTTAATTGATTTTCTGGCACTTACGACCAATTTAAATGGTTATACCACTAAAATCAGTGTGACTAGACGTCCACCTCAGCAATCCTGCATACGTGTCAACGTCTAGGTGTCACAGATGCTTACGTGGCCGTGCTCTGACAGATAGGACCCACTAACAGGAGAAACCAACTACTGACTTTGACTAATATATGACATGTGGGTCCCAGTCAAAGCAACCTCATCATGCTGACAAGTGGGTCCTATAGCACCCAACTCTATCCACTTACACGTGGGTCCCACCCACCCACCCACCCAACTTACACGCGAGTCCACCCCACCCCACCCACTTACACGCGGGTCCCACCCACCCCACCCACTTACACGCGGGCCCCACCCACCCCTACCCACTTACACGCGGGTCCCACCCACCCCCACCCACTTACACGTGGGTCCCACCCACCCCCACCCACTTACACAAGGGTCCCACCCACCCCCACCACTTACACACGGGTCTTACCACGATCTGCCATGTGGGTACCGCCTCGAGCCGACAGGTGGGTCCCACCACGACCTGACAGGTGGGTCTGGTCTAGACCTGACAGCTGGGTCCCACCCGGACCCATTCCAACCAACCAGCCCGGCCAAATATATTTGTCAAAAAAGAAACCTTGTGGGGGGTCGAACTCAAGACCTCCCCTCCACCTACCAACACCTCAACCATCCCACCACAACACCACTTGTGCCTAATATGGAGCTTGGTTATTTTTATATGTAGCCTGCGCGGAGATGGGCCTGGGCTAATGGCCCATAGTCAATATGGCTTTGTAGTGCACCATTTTAGGGAAAACAACTTGGGCTCCCATAAGTTCCAGCCCAAGTAGATTATATAGATATTTTTGTTTTTATAAACAACTAAACATATATTTTAAATAATATCTTAGCAAAATTTGCATACAATGTCACAACGAAATGATTCAAAAATCAAATTAGTTCATCCCTATAAGAAACATAACTTTTTGTGTCGATCAATTTTCTATTTTATTTAAATATTTTGAAAAAACATATGTTGTTTTCAAAATGTGGTCAAAATAAAGGATGTGACTATCGTAGGTAGATTTGCAATCTTGCAAAAATCTTAGTGGATTTCTTTTGAAATAGTAACTTGGGCATCTAAAAGTCATTTTTAAAAAAAATTATGTGAAAACTATTAAGCACTTGTAGTTCAAATTGGGCCCGCTTCCTACTGTATTGGCAGAAAGTTGTCAGAAAAATTAAAAAATACCTATAAATGGTTTATTATTCAACCAAGTGCTAAATTTTCAACCCTAAATGTTCTAATATTTTTTTAGATTGTTTTGGCCCAATTTTCAAGTTGGATTTTGGTAGCTCCTTCACTAAAACATCGATTTGCGCCACTTAGAAATTAAAAAAAAATGAGTTTTTCATGCAAAGAAAATGAAAACTTCCTTCTGCAATATTGTTTCTCATTTTGAGTCGAACACTTTTGCATAATATAGGATCATTTGAACAAACTATGCCATGATTGTGGCCATGACATTGTTAGTTTAGCTTAAAACTCAAGAATCTTTGTACATGGTAGCTCTTTTGTATATATGGGTGGAATCTTGCAAAACTTTCTGTAGATCTCCGATAAAATAGAAACTTGTGCATCTAAAAATATTTTTTTCAAAAAATCATGAGCAAACTATTAAGCACTTGTAGTTCAAATTGGACCCGCTTCCTGCTGACTCGGCAGAAAGTTGTCAGAAAATTAAAAAATATCTATAAATAGTTTATTATTCAACTAAGTGCTGAATTTTAAACCCTAAGTGTTCTAATATTTTTTGAGATTGTTTTGTCCCAATTTTCAAATTGAATTTTGGTAGCTCCTTCACTAAAACATCGATTTGCGCCACTTAGAAAATAAAAAAAATGAGTTTTTCATGGAAAGAAAATGAAAACTTCCTTCTGCAATATTGTTTGTCATTCTGAGTCGAACATTTTTGCATAATATAGGATCATTTGAACAAACTATGTCATGATTGTGGCCATAACATCGTTAGTTTAGCTTAAAACTCAAGAATCTTCGTACATGGTAGCTCTTTTGTATATATGAGTGGAATCTTGTAAAACTTTCTGTAGATCTCTAATAAAATAGCAACTTGTACATCTAAAAATAGTTTTTTCAAAAAATCATGAGCAAACTATGAAGCACTTGTAGTTCAAATTGGGCCCGTTTCCTACTGAATCGGCAGAAAGTTGTCAAAAAATTAAAAAATACCTATAAATTGTTTATTATTCAACCAAGTGCTGAATTTTAAACCCTAAGTGTTCTAATATTTTTTGAGATTGTTTTGGCCCAATTTTCAAATTGAATTTTGGTAGCTCCTTCACTAAAACATCGATTTGTGTCACTCAGAAAATGAAAAATGAGTTTTTCATGCAAAGAAAATGAAAACTTCCTTCTGCAACATTGTTTGTTATTCCGAGTCAAACACTTTTGCACAATACATGATCATTTGAACAAACTATGCCATGATTGTGGCCAAAACATTGGTAGTTTGGCTTAAAAGTTAGGAATCTTCATACATGATAGCTCTGTTTTGAGAACACTTTTTTTAAAATATTGTAATATTCCAAGTTTGTTATTTTTCCTTGTAACTAGGTCACATATCATGATGCAACGCGAAGTATTTCTATTTTTTTGATTTTTTTTGAATTTCTTATGTCGGTTTTAAAAGGCGTTCAAAACGGCGGCGCGACTGTTCATAGATCGGGTTGGAATCTTCTGAATTTTTTTTGTAGATCTATGATGAAATAGCAACTTGTGCACCTAAAAATAATTTTTGCAAAAAATCATGAGCAAGATATGAAGCACTGGTAGTTCAAATTTAGCCTGCTTCCAGCTGGATCGGCAGAAAGTTGCCAAAAAATTAAAAAATACCTAAAAATGGGTTATTGTCCAAACAAGTGTTGAATTTTAAAATCTAAGTGGCCTGCTATTTTTGGATATTGTTTTGGTCCAATTTTCAACTTGAATTTTGGTAGATCCTTCACAAAAACATCGATTTGTCATGCTTAGAAAAAGAAAAATAACTTTTTTGTGCAAAGAAAATGAAAACTCTCTTTGACAACATAGTTTTTCATTGCAAGTCGAACACTTCTGCGTAACCTTCTGCAACTCTCTGTATTGATGCTATGGTTGCCATGTTATTGGTCATTTGGCTTGATTTGTGGACATATATGTTGAGCCAATGAGAAGACAAAATCTGAATACACACGGATCACCACCACCAAAGAAGATCCAGACGTCCACATGACCTCCATCCAACGCTCGAGCCGTAGCCCCGTCGAACAGAATCGCGCGGCATATTTGGGCGGGATCAAAAAATTTAGATCCACCGACGGGTGACCTAACCCTAATTACAACCTCCCACTCCCACATCTCCTCACAGCCCATCTTCTCACAGATCCAGCGCCGCCACCTACCTCCCCCATCTCTCTCCCATCGCCCTTCTTCCCACGGATCCAGCGCCACCACCTCCTCCCATGGATCCAGTGCAGCCACCATGTTCTCCTCCCACCTCTCCTCACCGCCCCTCTCTCGCTATTCAAGCCCAGCAGTCCGGCCCCGTGCAGCCCCCATGCGTTCCTGCTGCTGCTCTTCGCTGCCATCGACGCGGTGATCCACAAGCGAGTCGCCGAGCCCCAGTCCTACCCAGCCGGCGATGTCAAGCCGCGCACCGTCAGCAAGCTCAGGTGCATCACTGCTCGCTCGCTTCATCCCTCTCTCGATCCCGTGCTTGAGGCGTTTTAGGCTGAGATCGATTTGGTTGTTGATTGGCAGGTGTACCATCAACGAGTTCAGCCTCGACACGAGGCCACCATCGGGGTCGAGTTCTAGTCACGCACGCTCGTCATCGACCACAAGTCCCACAAGGCCCAGATCTGGGACACCACCGGCCATTTGAGGCAAGCCCTATTACCGCCCCCCCCCCTCTTCTATTCTGGCATACCTAGTCACCCAGATCTGCTACCAGCAGTTGCATTTGCGATTTCCCGATTTATCTTAGCTTATACCGTGCAAGTGTTCTGCTTTTACTACACTTGCTTAGGCTGTTCGACACATAATCTATACAAATTGTTTATTCTCCAGATGTAAATTCCTGTGAGTTCTGTTGCAAGCTATTCTACAGCAATGGAGTTTTCTTGCTGCTAGCTGTCTTGCTAAGGGAAATATGCTTACTGTCTTGCTAAAGAAAATTTGCTTAAGGTTTAAATCAGAATGTAAATAGCATCACATGCCACATATCTTATTGTTCAATATCTGCATGAATAACCTGTTGAAATCGATTGTGTGTGTCACGTTTGAAAACGATGCTGAAATGGCAATTTTTTATTGAAGTAGATTAATTTGTAAGTTGTCAGTCACAATAATGTCTTTGTTGTGTGATGAATGATCTTCTGTAGTGTCAATTATTGAAGGAGCCAATTCCTTTGAAATGAATTGGATCATTTATTTATGCCTGATGTTTGTTTAAATCACTGATGTTGTTGCTATTTTCCTTTCCTTATGCAGTAGTAGCTTGCTGTCAATCCTGTACACTATTTGTTTTTCACTATAGTATGTATTCACTGCAGTAGTAGTTATAATGTTTGTTTTTCACCAGAGTAACTTCCTGAACGGATGTTGATCCAGGCTAGCGGCGGCGGCCTTGTTGTCCTCTCATCCATGGAGTATCCATGGTGAGCGCACCATCTCCCACTGCCTGCACTCCTCCCTGATGAGGCTGCCTCCCGATCTTCTCCACCTCCCACCGCTAACTCTCTCTTCCTGCAGACGCCAGTGGGCCTAAGGGTGAAGCCTGCGCCTCTTCGCAACCGAGTCTTGTTCGGGCGGTCTGGTGGTGGTGAGTCGACCCACCAGCAAGCTGAAAGGTAAGGCTGTCTGATCCCTCGGAAGTTGTTGCATTTCTTTGTTGATTCAGCTAGTGTATGTCACTGTGAATGCCTAGAATCTGTGTTCATAGCCTGTTGTGGTTGTCTGGTGGTGATGTTCTTGCATTTGTGTGCATGGGTGTTTAGTAGTAATATAAACTTAATGTGTTTTGAGTGTGCAAGTTCTGATTTTAGTATTATTGGGATAATGGCAGATTGTTGTACTTTACATGTTTATTTAAACATACTATGCTTCCAGTGTTCAAGTATTTGATTTCAAAGTCATTTGCCATATCGACACTACTACAAACTTGTAACGATCTGCTGTATTTTTTGTCGCAAATCAACATGTTTACTCCTTTCTAACAATGCAGTACTCTTTTTGAGAAATGCCCAGTGAGTGGATCAGAAGGGTCTGATCCTCACGAGTGCACCAGTCCATGCTTTGTTTATGTCATCAGCTACTCCTAATGAACTGTAGGAAACATAATTAACTCCACGGTTCACTTCTGCCTGGCAAGAGCTGAATCATCGATAGAAGTAGTACTAGTGTTATATTTTTACTAGCTTAATACTGCATTACTACATCTCTGCTGATCATTAGCTATTCTAGCTATGCTCTATTAGCTAGCAGTTTAGCACTGTCTGCAGACAATATGAGCAGTTTCTGTTATCATCTACAGAGTACTGTTAATGAGTTCATACTGATATATTTTTCTCTAAACACTTAACAAATTTACAACCCTGGTTTTCGATGAAACCAACACTATTTTTAAAATAATGTGCTGAATGTTAACGTTAACTTTTGAATTTTATTGTAAGCATGTCTTCTTGAGAATCTTGTATGTTGGATAGCAGCCCATGTTGGTTGTCATTATTGGCTGATCGTTAGCACATTTTGTAGAACCTCAGATTAGAGATTTATACATTGCAAACTGAACATCTGCAATTTCTTGCTCCATGCTCTTGTATAATGGATTGTATTTATATGATGTTTGATCAATTTGATTTTTCTCCAATGCTACTTCTTTTAGTTGTGCCATGCTTGTATGATGGATTTTATTTATATGATGTTTGATCAATTTGATTTTTCTCCAATGCTACTTACTTCTTTTAGTTGTGTCACACTTGTTTATTCTTTCTGTCCTATTATCCTGCAGATGCAGGTTTTTGTTCGTCGCCACACTGCGGAAGCTGCAGGCCGACGAGCTCACCACTGTTCGCCTTTTCATAGACAATTCCTTTGAGTCTCGCTGTGAGGTCCGACCGACTCCCCTCTCCCATTCCAAGTTGTTCCTGAGTCGGTCATATATTCTGATATCCTTGTTCATCATTGCCTTTGCTGTGCTGTGGTTTACTTATGGATTATGGCTTGTGCTTGCAGCTACCGATCTCTTCATGTGGAGGAACAAGAAGACCTCTGGCGGGGTGCTTGCGGATGCCACCTCCACCTTGCTTACTACTTGAGGTTCTAGAGTACCACCCTCGTCTGCCACTACAATGGCCTGTAGCTTGTAGTAGGTGAGAAGATGATTACAACTTTTCTTTAGTTTTAGTTAGCTTGAACAAGTTTGGCATGGAAAAGTGTAGAACTGCTTGAGTATATTGAATTATATTTGAGTTTCTGATCCATACCAACAAGATATGCTTACTGGATTATGAAATTACAAAAAAGAGTGTAGACAAAGTTGACTTGTATATTCTGTTGCAAACTTCATCTGCTTTGATCTTCAGAAATATTGCACTCATACAATCTAATTTCTATAGTTACTGAAATTATATGCAATGCTTGTGATTTTTGTGTTTGTTCAAGATAAACATCATGGCTCACTTTTATTTTCTTGTCACCAGATAATAGGGGTTCCTCTCTCAAAGGAGTTCCAGGCTGAAGTTCAAAGAATCCCAATGCCCCAGCACATTGGATGTATATTCAAAGCTGGATTTTAGCACTAGATTTTACAGCTATTACCAGTACTTTGAATGAAAAGAATTCTATAATTATTGTAATAGAAATTGTATTTATGTTATTTGAAATCTGAAACCTGAAACCTGGTGCGGATGTGAGAAGAATTCTGTAATGATTTTACAGCTATCAATCATTGAAAACTGAAACCTGGTGTGGATATGTGAGAAATTGAAATCTGACAAGTGGACGTTGCAGAAACTTACAACTGACATGTGGGGCCATTGAAAACTTTTAACTGACGTGTGGGACCAATTGGTAACAAAAGCTGACCGCTAGGGTCCATATAACATGTGGGACCTGCTATAAATTAAAATGAAAAAACAAAACTGGGCCAAAGAAAACGCCATGTTCTAAATGTATATGGGCTAAAGTTTTGGGTTTGGCCCACTAAATAAATGGATTGTAAAAGCAAAAGCTTAGAGAAGAAAAAGGCTAAAATTACTAGGCTCGGCCCATGTAGACAGCGAAACTGGATTGGGCTGAATTTGAATTACGACCATTCAGTTTGGTCACCATATTGCCACGTAGGATTGGCCACGTAGGATCCGACGTGGCCTGGTCAAATTGCTAGTGACCAATTTTTTGGTCATAATGCTTATGACCATCTATTTTGGTCATAATCGCTTATGACCAATTAGAAAAATTGGTCATCGTAGGCGGTCAGTGACGCTCAACTGCCGACCAAGTATTTTTGGTCAGAAGAGGGTCATAAGTTCAACAACAGTGACCATCTAGTGACCAAAATGAAGGGTCACTAGTCAACAGATTATTTGTAGTGTCTTCGGATCTCCGGAAGCTTCCGGGAAAAATAAGACTTTAGGAACTTGTTTCGTCCAATTCTGAGAATATTTCCTGTGTAGCTTTTCTGAAACACAAAAATAGCAGAAAACAGGGAACTAGCACTGTGGCGACTTGTTAGTAGGTTAGTTCCGGAAAATGCATAAAAGTGCCACGAAGTGTAACGAAACAGTAGGCAAATGGTGTAAAAACAAGCATGGAGCATCAAAAATTATAGATACGTTGGAGACGTATCAGCGGGCTGCAGGACAATCTGGTGGAGATGTACGGTGCAGACGGTGAGTCATTCTCGAAGGACTTTGCCAAGGCAATGGTGAAAATGGGCAACATAACCCCGCCCAAGGGGATGCCGGTGGAAGTGAGGCTCAAGTGCTCCATGGCCAACAACTGGTGATGCTACGATGCAAAGTCATACTCTTTCACTTTTCCTTTAACGAAAAAAAGGTTTCATCAATAGTATGTATTTATTTGATTCTTTTGTTTGATTACAAATATGATTTTTTGTGTGAGATATAAGGTGTATTCAATTGTACGATGTATTTGTTTATAAATATGACTCCATGTGTATCAAATTGGCCAAAGGTCGACTTAACGGCAAAAGAACAAGAAAACATCCTCTAAAATAGCTTCAAGTTCCTTCTTTCTGAAGCAGTGGTGCATGAGCACCCACTTCGTGATGATAAGTGGTTCGTTTAATTTAGAGGCTCAAGTTGCTATGGTGGTTACCAACTACCAAGTCGATATAATAACGAATTGCCTAGTAGACTAAATTATTTGTCAAACCAACTGAACATTGATTTTGTTTTTTTAAGTCATTAGTGTTCTGTTCAAAAGATTCGTGTGGTTGCGGTTCTATGCAAACAAAGTCTCAAATGTAGTATTATCTGGCGATCTTCTATAACATCGTATTCATTGCAAGTGGCGAGATCCGTTTGTTTTCTCTCCGCAAATTAAGTGGCAGGGAGCTCACGGCGACCAATAAAAACTGTGTGATTGGCAGCCCGTGTGAAATCATTGTCCTTTCTTGATTAGACTATGCAGCCCATGGAGCTACACATCCCTTTAGAGCTGAATATTTAAGGGAATCATAGATGGTTGATGGACAGGCGTCGGTGATGATGATGACGATGATCTCCTCTAATTCCCCATCCCGGCAGGGTGCCAGAATAGAGTTTCTAGTTCCAAATTGGAGTTTCTGGTGGTGGCGGCGCAGCGGAACTCTTTTTGGAAAAACGTCGAACCCCCGTCTATTTTTAGGTCATGGACATTATATATGCGAAAGGAGGGCTCGAGGCGGTGGCTGAGGCGGCCACACCACACCCTGGCGCGGCCTGGGGTGGCCCGCGCGGCTAGGTAGTGTGGGCCCCTTGTGGCTCGTCTCCGTCTCGTCTTCTGGCTCCGTGAGTCTTCTAGTAAAATAGGAGTTTTGCGATATTTTCTGGGAATTTTCCTGAAAGTTGGATTTCTGCGTAAAAACGAGACACAAGAGCAATTCTGCTGAAAACATCGTTAGTCCATGTTAGTTGTATTCAAAACACACAAATGAGAGGAAAAACAACAGCAAAAGGGTTCGGGAAAGTAGATACGTTTTGGACGTATCAATGCCTACGATATAGGATTGTGTGGCATGGGCGTATGAATATATTCACTAGTGCAAGCAAGCTAGGACTGAAACCATCATTTTAAAACTGGACTTTGCAAAGGCTTTAGATACAATCAAACATTTTCCATGTTGAAAATCCTATCTTGTCAAGGTTTTGATGATCGATGGCTAGCGTATGGTAGTTGATATTCTTGCATTAGGTACTTCCACAGTTTTACTGAATGGAGTGCCTGGGAAAAAATATCCTTGTCTTTGAGGGGTGATATAAGGTGATCCGTTTTCTCCTTTACTATTTCTTGATTGGGCTGATTTCTTGCCATCAATGGTTAATCGTTTATGCCAGCAAGGCGAGCTCACCGGTCCTTTATCAATAGTGGCTTAGTTTTTTCGTTGTACGATATGCGGACGACACACTGCTTATCATTTAAGACTTAGATCGACAATTGTTCGTCCTAAAAAACTTACTGCAGGATTTCAGCAATGCTACTGGTTTGCGTATCAATTATGCAAAATCTTGCATGACACAAGTAAATATTCCAGAAGAAAGATTAGAGGAGATGGCTGATTTATTTGGATGTGCCAAACGCAAGCTTCCTTTTACTTATCTGGATCCTCCTATAGGGACTACACACAGCCTACTATGCATGAATTAGCTCCCTTGATGAGTCAAATTGAGAGTCATCTAAATGCCGGTGCAAGATTTCTCGCCTATGCTGGTCACCTAGAACTGATCAACTCTGTACTACCTTCTCTATCGACATACTATATGTGCACACGTAAATTAAAGAAATCATTTATCAAGTACTATGATCGTCCTCGCAGACACCGCTAGTGGGTCAAAAGGCAAGATGAAGTACCAGATTCTTGTCACTCTCTGGTGGTTTGGCACCTTATATGTAGACCTGAAAAGAAGGGGTGTCTAGGCATTATCAATCTAGAATTACAGAACGAGGCTCTCATTTTGAAGCAAGTGCACAAAGTATATTGCAATGCAAATATACCATGGGTTAAGCTAGTCAGATCTTTATATGGTCAAGGACCACCACACTCTTAATCTATGAGGGGATCAGTTTGGTAGAGATACCTTCAGTTTTGTTGATTCCTACCCAAGTATTACAGTTTGTCAACTTGTGCTGTTAGGACTGACAACTATGTGCTCTTCTGGAAAGATTTTTGGATTAATAGCTCAAACCTATGTAATACTTTCCCCCGGTTATTTTCCTTCTCCTTAGGGCTCGTTTGGTTGCAGTGAACCCCTCCAGGATCCCCGCCTAAAACCTGGGTGCAGAATCCATGGGGCAAGTCAGCCCAGGGAAAGCCAACAGGTGCATTTGGACATCCTCTAGACGGGGATATGCTCCCCGGTCCGCGTCAATTCCGCGGGAAGAGAATCCGCGCCTCCTGACGCCATGAAGGAAATCCTCGCCTTTTTCTCGAGATCGAGCGCGTCTCCCAGCACGTTATCGTCCGCCTTCCACGTTCGTGATTACCTCCACATATTGCATCCTGCTTCACATGTCCGCCCGTTGCGTTTCCAAATGTAAACACGGTGTTTTTCCCATGGTGGCCAGGTTTTCCCCTGTGTGCAGGAAAAATGACTCCTTGGGGTTTACTGCCTAGGGTTTTTTATTCCGAACAACCAAATGAGGCCTTAGGGGGTTTACTACCTTGGTGCAAGAGTATTTTGGTGCGGCAACCTTAGAAATGGTCTTTTCTCTCCCGTTATCTGTTGGCCTATCAGGTGCTACAAAGTTTAAATACTATATGGCTGATCTCCATATTTACCAGAGTCAGCCAGATGTGAAGTCATCTGTGTGGGGAAATGGAAACTACATGCGGTGACCCAGCATACCACTGCGTGTTGTAGTATGCAAGTCGTTGATATAACACTTGCGGAACAAGCCTCCACAAATATTACATCCCTCTGAATGGTACAACAGAAACATTGCGGGCCCAAATACAAACTGATCCACATTTATTACAGACCAAAGCATGATGATACCGAAATGCTCCCGATAAAGAGAACACCTCAAGTGCTTAGTGTTTACAGCAACTGGAAATCTCAAATAATTAAACAAGGGAAGAACTCAACAACTTATTCATATTCTACAGTTGCTCGGTTCCTCGGCTATAGTACTACCCTATAAGTTAGTAGATCTTCACTCTGATTCCTCGCCGGAGGATGCCCCGTAGCGAATGATGTAATCCACGCCTTCGACGCCTCGGGAGAAATCTGGCTCCTCGTAGAAGATGTCCTGCTGGCCCTCGATTGCATTCAGAGTGGCTTCATCGAGCTCTTCACAGTCTAGCAAGGGTTTAAGAGATTGGGGTGAGTAACGAGCGTTACCCAGCAAGTTTCTTTAGAAAGAAGTTGTGTGATATGCACTAACTACAGCCACAGACCCAAAAAAGTCGTAGGCTTATGCAAGGTTTTGTCAAGGTTTTCTTGAAAGATTGCTTTTACTTTAGAAAACTATGCCCAACAGCCAACACAGGGTATTAGTGCCTTGAGAGCACCTTTCCTGCCGCGTTCGCAGCTCCTTCCCGGAACAAGGGGTAACATGTCACATCTTTTTACACTCTGCAGAGGTGTGTCCTTCCAAAAGAGATCAAAGCCTTGCTGCACAACCGGGCGTACATTCCCGTCCACAATTCCTTGATGTGGGGCCCAGTCATTGATCCAAGCCAATCACTGCCTTCTCCGCACAACGCATGCCCACCCAATTCACGCATAGCAGGTTATGCCCCTGATATTCACCCCCAACGATGAAGTACCTAGGCGCCCCTTGCAGACCATCATAGACACCAGTGGCCGTGGGCACTAAGGGGTCCCACCCATGTGCACGTATTCTCGCAAGACATACTGCGAACGGTAGCTGAGTGTCCGTTGACATGCGAACGAGAGAAGATACAGCTGACTTTCCCGTCCCATTCCAAGTCTCTTGGACGACATGGTTTTTACGGCACAAGAATAACTGTGGCATTGGTAGTTAATCCTAGGTTTACTTTCCCGTGCAAGTGGAATCTCCACCACCACAATCTTACCATGGTTCCACCTGCCAGCCTTCCTAGGTTATCACCACTGGTCGATAACCACTAGTCATGTTCATATAAGAAAATAGGTTTTCCATCCTTTTGAAATGTTAGAGTTTGGAGTCATTACTTTGCAAGTAGTTTTAAAACCAGTGCATTCAAGAGATATGAGCAAGATAAACTTGCCTTGTGACTGAAAGGTAATGGAGTCGGATACTTTGCGTTGCTCCTGATCTCCTTGTTCTACAGAAATCCAAGTATTATTCGATAAGGACAATGTTTCAAGAAATAGTTGGATGCTATGCATAATGATATGCTATGCATGGTGATTTATGAACTTGGTTTTCTTATTTGTGTGTTTTACCCACTTTCTAGGGTTTAAGGATTTTATAAAAACACAAATTTTATTTGTGTGTTTTACCCTATTGAAATGTTGAGACAATTAAGTAAAAGTTTGAAATTCAAGTTTGAGTTACGAAACTCTTATTGGGTTATTTGAAAACAAAAAGGTTTAATTGTTAAAGAAGAAATTCAATTTTTAATAATATAGATATTAATTACGATTTTTGAAAAATAGAATTTAAAAGTTTTAAAATAGATCTAAAATATTAATTCAGAGATTAAAATTTATTTTATTATTTAATTCATTAAAGAATAGGAAAGTGTTTTATTGATGTTATTTGAATTTTTGGATTTGGTTTGAATTTAAAAAGGAATTAGCATTTGAATTTAAATTAGAAATTTGGTTTAAACCCAATTGGGAAAAACCTATTCAGCCCAACTGGCCAACCGGCCCAGCCAGCCCACTCGGGCTCAGCTTAGCCGACCCGGCTCGGGTCTGGGTTGGTCCGACCCAGCCCAGCCCCCACTCGCTCACCTCACTCCCTCTCTCGCGAGCCCTCTGGCAATCTGGATCGCCGCCGCCATCGCCTGGCGATTCCGGCCAGCTCCGGTGACCTCCGCCGTCGCCACCTTGGGCGAAATCCTCGCCCCTGTGCCCTCATCAACCTCCACCAATTAGTTTCACCGGCCGCCTCCTCTCCGAGGAGATCTGGTGGTCTTTCCCCTCGAGATCTGCCGCCTCCGAGCAACCCCGATGCGGTGCCCCGCCGAGCTGGAGCTTGCTGAGCTTGCTCTGGTGCTTGTGCTACGTGAGTGCTCGCCGGTGGAAGTGCCGTGGTGTGGTGCTCCCGGTGAGTGCTTGGTGAAGACTTCCCCAGGCAGCCTCTGGCTGGCCGCGCAGGCACTGCCCTGCCATGCCATCCAGACGAGCACCTGGGCGTCTGGTGAGCTACATCTTCCTTCTCTACCTTCTGCTCTTCTATCTGGCCATGGTCTCTGACCCTGCTGGTCAAGACCAGTGAGCCAAGCTCACAGAGCTTGCTCTGTGATGCTGCTGCTGGATGCATGTTAGATTCAGTTAACTGTATTTGTGCTATTCATCTGATGCTATGCTTGCTCCTATTCTTCCTCTGTCAGCATACTTACTGACAGAGGTGTTGTTTCTGAACCTTGCAAATGTGCAAGATTCAGTTAGCACTTGGCTTATGCTAGCAGTACTGTGCTCCCACAGCTTGCTCTATCCTATGCATGCTAGATACTTCCTCTGTGGTTGCTGGTGTCTCCACACTGTGGTGTCAACTGAATGTGGTTATTTCAGTTTAACTGTTAACACATACTCAGTGATAAGCATGTTGTGTTAGCTGGTGCTACTTGTTTATCCCTGATAACCAAGTGATGAGATGCTATGCTGTGCTGCAGACTTCTGTGACAATAGCTAAAGCAAGATTGATATGATTCCTAGTTCTTGATAGCTAGGGAGATGATTTATCTACTGTATATGGACTTGTTTGTCCAGTAACAAGTTGGTTGTGTTGAGGTGCAAGGTCCTCTGACCTTGTGCCCAGCAACTGATTCCTGGGATCATTTCTATGGTGAAACTTGCCCCTTTTTCTTAAGCCTGTGATGCTGGTCTGAGGCTAGGAGTAGTTTGTGAGGTGCTAAACTTGTTTGTGTGCCCACTGCTACCTATTTGATGATGCTTACAAGACTTGTGTGCCTGAGGTGCATGCCCATCAGGACATGTGCCCAGCACAAGTTTCTCTGTGATGATTTAATTCTTGTGATGTGCCAGTGAAGTGCAATCTGAGGCTTTTAATTAAGATTCCCAATGATGAGTTTGACAAAGCATAACTTTGTCAAACTGAGGGCTTCTCCACTAGCAACTCTTGCTGGAAACATGCACTAGCAGTGATGTGCTTGTAGGGTTCCTACCTGTTGCCTGTAGTTGTGCAAAGATAGTGTTGTGTATAGCTTCAGTTGCTTGCTGTTGATGGTAGCTTGCTTCTGGCTTGCCTACTCCTCCTAGCTCGGCTGCTAGCTTGTCCTTCACCTCCTGAACTTGCTCCTGGCTGCTTCTTGTCCTTCTCCTCCTGAGATGGGCTGCTGGTTCTTCTCCTCCTGAGCTTGTCTTGAGCTTCAGTTGAACTCCAGAGTTTGGCTGGATGTTTTGGTGTGATGCTGAACAAGAACAAGTTCTGTTCTTGGTGTGGTGTGCAAGGACTGTGAAGTGCTTGCGTTGGTGCAGTGCTAGAAGTGTGTGTGCTGCTTCCCCTGGTGCTCCTCATCTGGTCGACTGCTAGCTTTGCTAGCAGCTGTGGTGCTGCCAGCACAAGGTCCTCATGCAGTGACTAAGCTCCTTGTGAGCTACTTGTCACCATGGCTTGATCTGATCCTATCTAGTCTCTCACTCACTGACGCTGGGAATGCTAAACTGTTGGGTGCACATTCAGTTTGTACCAATTTGAAAAGAACAGAAACTAACCTTGGTCCAAACACACTCTATGATGCAATGGCAACATGATTTGCCCTAGTCTGAGAGTAAACATCACTAACTCCTAATCTTTATTCCTTTTGTTTTTGTGTGTTTGCTTTGTTTTGCAGGTTGCTGAATATGAAGATTAGAAGATGGACTTCAAGAAGACCATTAGGAATAGTTTAGTTTTAGGTTTTTTTTGTTTACCTCTTTTGTAATCTTCTTTTAACTTCTAACAAAGATGTAAAGACTTTGTATATTTGTGGAATATCAATAAAGTTCTATTTCAATTTGTTTTATATTCTACTTCATTTCTATTATTCAATTATTGTATAATTGAATTATTTCTTTACTAATTAATAAATAATCAAATTTTGAGATAATTCAACAATCATTTTAAAATCAAATCTCACTTAACAATATCATCAAGAGATCATTGCAATGCTCTTAACACTCTAATAACCTCTAACACTAAAGGTGATTAGATAGAAGCTTTGCTCTCTCCAGTTTTTGAATTTGCGAAAAATTTACTCAGGTTTTAAGATGCATGAATGCACAATAGTCCTAAGTCTACCCTTCGTTTTGTCCTAAATGCTGGGATATTACAGTCTTCCCCCCTTATCAGAACTTCGTCCCGAAGTTAAAACTTTGTGTACCTGAATAGTTCTGGATAGGCTTGTCTCAATTCCTCTTCTTTCTCCCAAGTTGCTTCCCTTTCGGAGTGATGATTCCATTGAACTTTACAGAATTTGATTGCACGATTCCGAAGCCTCTTCCAGTTCTCCTCTAAGATCTTTATTGGCTTCTCCTCATAAGTCAAATCTGCTTGAAGCTCTAGGTCTTCATGTGTAGTAGAATCTTCTGGTGCTTTCAAACACTTCCGAAGTTGAGAAACATGGAAGACATTGTGAACTTGCTTCAATTTTTCTGGAAGCTCTAATTCAAAAGCAACACTTCGGTTTTGACTCAGAATCTTGAATGGTCCAATGTATCTTGGACTTAACTTCCCCTTAATACCGAACCTCTTGACTCCTTTCATAGGACTAACCTTCAGATAGACCAAATCCCCCACTTTGGGTTCCCATGTCCGCCTCTTTTGATCTGCATAACTCCTTTGTCGACTTTGAGCTATCTTCAAACGATCTCGGATGGTATCAATGATGCCTTGCTTCTCTTTGATGAAATCCGTTTCCAATTCATGGTTGCCTCCCGGCTCAAACCAACATATTGGAGATATGCACTTACGACCATATAACACCTCAAATGGTGCTGCTTTCAAACTGCTTTGATAGCTGTTGTTGTAAGAAAATTCTACTAACGGTAAGTGCTCATCCCATGATCCTCCAAAATCTAGAGCACATGCACGAAGCATATCCTCCAAGATCTGATTTGTTCTTTCTGTTTGCCCTCCAGTTTGAGGATGATAAGCAGTGCTGAAATCCAATTGTGATCCCAGTGCTGCATGAAGATTTCCCCAGAAGGTTGATGTGAACACTGACCCTCTATCCGAGACGATTTTCTTGGGCACTCCGTGCTTACTGACTATTTCTCTCACATAGATCTCCACTAGCTTTTCTGCACTATCCTTTTGGTTCACAGGCAAGAAGTGTGCACTTTTGGTGAGGCGATCAATTATCACCCAGATCATATCTTTGTGCCTCTTGGTTAGAGGTAAACCGGTAATAAAGTCCATTCTGATTTCCTCCCATTTCCACTCCGGAATGTCCAAAGGTTGAAGTAACCCTGCTGGACTTTGGTGCTCTGCCTTAACTCTTTGACAGGTATGACATTCTGCTACATACTTGGCTATGTCACGCTTCATGTTATTCCACCAGAACAACTCCTTGAGATCCATGTACATCTTTGTACTTCCCAGATGTATGGAGTATGGTGTCTTGTGGGCCTCCTTGAGAATTAGCCCCTTGATCTCCGGTATATCTGGCACACAGATTCTATTCTGGAACCAGAGTGAATCAAAATCACCCAAACGGAATTCAGATGGTCTACCCTCTTCAATTCTGTGGATTTCTTCGGCGATGAAAGGATCTTCATCTTGTCTTCTAAATATAGTGTATTTCAAATCACTTTGTCTCTCCTCCATTACTCTCATAGTGTGAATACCCCCCAAAGATGGGACCTCCAGACATTCTATCAGTCTTTCCAGGTCCTTAAGCAATTCTTCCGGAAGTCCTCTATCCATTTGCTGTGTTACAGTACTCTTCCGGCTTAATGCATCGGCTACCACATTAGCCTTTCCAGGAGTATAATTTATGGTAAGATCATAATCCTTGATCAACTCTAGCCATCTTTTCTGCCTCATGTTCAACTCCTTCTGAGTGAAGAAGTATTTCAGGCTTTTGTGATCGGTGTAAAGCTCACATTTGGCTCCATAAAGAAATTGCCTCCATTGCTTGAGAGCAAAAACCACTGCTGCCAATTCTAAATCATGTGTTGGGTAATTGACTTCATGTGGTTTGAGTTGTCTGGAACCATAAGCAATTACCTTCCGGTCTTGCATCAGAACACAACCCAGTCCATTCTTGGATGCATCGCAGTAAACTATATAATCCTTTCCAGATTCTGGTACTGCTAAGATAGGTGTTGTTGTGAGTTTCTTTTTCAGCTCTTGAAAACTCTCTTCACATTTCTCAGACCACTCAAATGGAGTGTTTTTCCTTAACAATTTGGTCATCGGCCCTGCTATCTTCGAGAATCCTTCGATGAACCTCTGATAGTATCCGGCCATTCCTAGAAAACCTCTTATTTCCTTCACATTGGTTGGAGCTTGTCAATCCAAGACTGACTGAACTTTGCTTGGATTCACGGCAATCCCTTCCTTGCTTATGACATGACCAAGGAATTCTACTTGATCCAGCCAAAATTCACATTTGCTGAATTTAGCATACAGCTGATGTTCCCTTAACACTTGCAATGCCATTCTGAGATGTTTGGCATGATCCTCTTTATTCTTGGAATAAATCAGAATGTCATCGATAAACACTATCACAAACTTGTCCAGATATGGCATGAAAATCTTGTTCATCAAGTTCATGAAAATTGCCGGAGCATTGGTCAGACCAAAAGGAACAACTAAATATTCATGATGGCCATACCTTGAAACAAATGTAGTCTTTGGTACATCTTCAGGCTTTATCTTGATTTGATGATACCCTGATCTCGGATCAATTTTTGAGAAAACCCCAGCTCCATGGACTTGATCAAACAGATCTTGAATTCTTGGCAAAGGATACTTGTTTTTGATGGTGACATTGTTCAGATTCCTGAAATCCCCACACATTCTTCTGCCTCCATCTCTTTTATCAACAAATATGACTGGCGAACCCCACGGTGATATACTTTCTTGGATGAATTCCTTACTTTCCAACTCATCTAACTACTCTTTTAGCTCTTTCAACTCTTTAGGACCCATTTTATAGGGTGCTTGTGAAATTGGTGCGGTGCCTGGCTTCAGATCAATAGTGAATTCTATTTCCCGATCCGGTGGCATTCCCGGCAATTCTTGGGGAAATACATCCATGAACTCGTTAACCACGGGAATATCTTCTAACTTGGCCTCTTTCAGTGAATTGAGTTGAATTCCAATCTCCACATGGGTATACTTATCTGCTTGATATGTAATTCTCCCACCTCCAGGCTTCCGGATTGACACCGTCTTCTCTTCGCAATCAATGTGTGCTCCATGATCGGACATCCAATCCATTCCCAGCACAACTTCAATGTTTTTGAGTGGAAGAACGTAGAGATCGGCAAAGTAAGGACAGTCACAGATCGTAATGACCTGATTTGGTATGCATTGGGATACTAAAAGTTTACCCCCGGCCGTCACAACAGTCATAGGATGTGCTATCGCCCAACACCTTAACCCATACTTTTCAACAAAACCTTTGGAAATGAATGATGTAGTGGCACCGGTATCAAAAAGAACTTTACCGGGATGAGTAAGGATGCTTAGCGTACCTATGACCGCCGTTTCTGAATTGTTAGCTTCTTCCAGGGATGTGCAATTCAACCTCCCAAAGTTCTGGCCTCTTTTTCCGTTGTCGTTCTTGCTACT
Source organism: Dactylis glomerata (assembly GCA_007115705.1). Taxonomy (NCBI): domain Eukaryota; kingdom Viridiplantae; phylum Streptophyta; class Magnoliopsida; order Poales; family Poaceae; genus Dactylis; species Dactylis glomerata. The sequence goes on from QXEO01000536.1 coordinate 2,313,641, forward strand.
ACTGCCACCTCCAGATGCAGGTCTACTGCCTCCTCCTGATTTGCCTCCACGGTTATCAGGCCATCCACCAGCTGGTTTATTAGGACAATCTGGACGAATGTGCCCCTCTTTTCCACAAGCGTGGCATATAATCCTAGGCTTCATACATTCGCTCTTGAAGTGTCCTGGAAGTCCACAATTGTGACAGAGGATCTGACTTTTTGATGTGAACGTCTTCTGATTGGGTGGAGCTCCTCCAGCTCTAACCCTGGGTTTGAAACTCAGGTTTGGAGTACTTCGGGTTGGTGGAACTCTCTTGGCTTCAGTCTTGGCCCTCTTCAGTCGGCTCATCTAAACCAACTTATAGTCATTCTCCCAAGTAATAGCTGTGTCCATCAGTTCTTGGAAGTTACGTGGCTTCGTCAACTTCATCTGCATGGCCGCGTAAGGATCCAGTCCCCTGAGGAACCTTTTCACCCTCTTGCTGTCTGTACTCACCTCGTCACTCGCGTAACGAGAGAGTCTCGTGAAGTCCTTGATGTAAGCCATCATTGACGCACTCCCTTGCTTGAGGTCTTCGAATTCCCTTCTCTTGAGCTCAACCACACTTTCTGGCACATGAAAGGTACGGAATTTTTCTTTGAACTCATCCCAAGAGAATACCTTCTCTGGAAGTTGGAGTGTCACTTCGTTGTCCCACCATGTTGCGGCTGGTCCAGATAGAAGGTGTACTGCATAATGAACCTTCTCCTCGTCATTGGCTCCCACCGCTTTCAATTTCCTTTTGGTGTCCATGAGCCAATCTTCCGCATCCATTGGTTCCACCGCGGATGCGAAAGGAAGTGGTTTTGCATTGAGGAAGTCAGAAAGACTTACCCCTCTTGCCTCCGGAACCCTTCCGGCTCCAACATGCCCCATGAGTTCTTGCATGAATTTGTTCTGTGTCTCTTGCATGAACTGCATAAAGCTTTGCTCCGCCAAAGGCCTGAACGGTGGTGGTGGTAAATGAGCTTGATTTTCTTGATCAGCCTTTGCTTTGGCTTCCATTTCTGCCTGCTGGTCATTCATTGCCTTCGCCTGTGCCTCTTGTGCCAAACATTGCTCCTCAGCATCGGCAGCTAATCCCGGATCCATAGCCCCTCTAGTCCTATAACATAAAGCGAAGATCTCATAGTTACACCATGCCCATGCTTTCTGAGCTTCACTTCATGCTCAGAACTAGTCACACAATGGAAACCAGAAATCCAAATCCAAATGGAAGATCGCAAGAAAACCAAATACAAGATACATATTATACATATCATACAAATGAATACAAGGTCATTATTACAACATGTACTCTCACACGTGGAGTACACTCATAGATCGAGACTGGATAGTTCTAGCATCTCTCTTATTACATCAACGTACTACTAGCACTAGCTGCATTCACAGATACAACTAAGCTTTTGTCTTGGTCTTGACATCTTGTCCTGACTCACGGCTCATAGTACATGCCCGGAGTCCACCCATGTTGGCGTGTAGTCCGGCGCACTATCTCAGGAACAAACGGCCTACCACCCGGAACATAGTCCGAGTCAAAAGTGTCCATCGCAAAAGTATCGCTCAACACTAGTCCATTCAGTCCGAGGTAGCTCTCAAAGTACACACTGGTCTCATGAGCAGTCATAGTAGGAAAGGGCTCCGCCTCTCCAAAACACACACTCTCCGTGCAGTAGGTGTGATCAAACGGTGCTTCCTGCTCCCTAGGTGCCTCAACTGGCTCCTGACTCTCGAACTGAACCTCCATCGGATCCTCCTCCTCATCCGATACAACAGGAGTGACTACGGCATCACCACCTCCTGCTGCGTGAGCTGTCCCTCCATATGAGCTAGTGTACTGCTGGCCATCACCCAGCCAGTCAAACCTCCACCCATCAGAATTCTCAATAAGAAACTCGGACTCTGAGACCCCCTTGAGACCCTGCTGCGCCTCCATACTAGAAGTGATAACTGGGTAGTGAATAGGCTCAGGAGTGAGTGAATACCTAGAAGGTCCAGGCTGTGTTGGGTAACTGTGCTTTCCCACACCCGGTGAGAAATGAGATCCCTCCGATTCCTGCCTAGTCAACTGTGCTCGCTCCTGCCTCCTAGTAGTGTCTGTGAGGTCATCAAGCATCTCCGCCTTGTCCTCCACAATGACCTGGTGAGTGTTATACAGTGAACCTACCATCTTCCTATACCTATCAAGAAGTCTGGCTGCTAACTTCGGCTTCTTCTTCACCAGAACATCGTGATCCATTCCCGGCTCATCCATCCGTGAGTCATGTGGAATAGTGGTAAAAGTGGTATCTGCTAACTCCACCGCTCTGTACTCCCGGATAGTCGTAATAGATCTCACTACTGCCTCGTGATAAGCTGCAGTCTCACCTCTTCCCTCTCCGGAAGGCTGAACTGTACTAGATACCAGTCCGTCAGGTAGCATAATGACCACACGGTACTTGACTGTAGTCCCGTCATCCTTGTAAAAATAAGTCTTAACAGGGATGTCGGTGTTAAGTCCAAAAGCCCGTAGTAGTGACCCTAATTGCTCAGTCAAGGTTCCCTCATAGTCCTCTAGAGTCCTCCTCTGTGACCAAACGGTACGTGCTAGAACTCTCGATGCCATAATAGTTGTTACAAGAATAAGGTACAAAATTAGTATGATGCATCATAATAAAGAATTGTAACACTAAAAATATGACTATGTTATTCGCAAGTGAATAACCATCATAATTTTTAGAGAACTCTTTACCGTTGCTACTAGACTCCTACAGGTTCTATCCCTTTATTAGGTTTCCAACCTAAGGTCAAAGCAATTGCTCTGATACCAGCTGCGGTGACCCAGCATACCACTGCATGTTGTAGTATGCAAGTCGTTGATATAACACTTGTGGAACAAGCCTCCACAAATATTACATCCCTCAGAATGGTACAACAAAAACATTGCAGGCCCAAATACAAACTGATCCACATTTATTACAGACCAAAGCGTGATGATACCGAAATGCTCCCGATAAAGAGAACACCTCAAGTGCTTAGTGTTTACAGCAACTGGAAATCTCAAATAATTAAACAAGGAAAGAACTCAACAACTTATTCATATTCTACAGTTGCTCGGTTCCTCGGCTACAGTACTACCCTATAAGTTAGTAGATCTTCACTCTGATTCCTCGCCGGAGGATGCCCCGTAGCGAATGATGTAATCCACGCCTTCGACGCCTCAGGAGAGATCTAGCTCCTCGTAGAAGATGTCCTGCTGGCCCTCGATTGCATTCAGAGTGGCTTCATCGAGCTCTTCATAGTCTAGCAAGGGTTTAAGAGATTGGGGTGAGTAACGAGCGTTACCCAGCAAGTTTCTTTAGAAAGAAGTTGTGTGATATGCACTAACTACAGCCACAGACCCAAAAGAGTCGTAGGCCTATGCAAGGTTTTGTCAAGGTTTTCTTGAAAGATTGCTTTTACTTTAGAAAACTATGCCCAACAGCCAACACAGGGTATTAGTGCCTTGAGAGCACCTTTCCTGCCGCGTTCGCAGCTCCTTCCCGGAACAAGGGGTAACATGTCACATCTTTTTACACTTTGCAGAGGTGTGTCCTTCCAAAAGAGATCAAAGCCTTGCTGCACAACTAGGCGTACATTCCCGTCCACAATTCCTTGATGTGGGGCCCAGTCATTGATCCAAGCCAATCACTGCCTTCTCCGCACAACACATGCCCACCCAATTCACGCATAGCAGGTTATGCCCCTGATATTCACCCCCAACGATGAAGTACCTAGGCGCCCCTTGCGGACCATCATAGACACCAGTGGCCGTGGGCACTAAGGGGTCCCACCCATGTGCACGTATTCTTGCAAGACATACGGCGAACGGTAGCTGAGTGTCCGTTGACATGCGAACGAGAGAAGATACAGCTGACTTTCCCATCCCATTCCAAGTCTCTTGGACGACACGGTTTTTACGGCACAAGAATAACTGTGGCATTGGTAGTTAATCCTAGGTTTACTTTCCCGTGCAAGTGGAATCTCCACCACCACAATCTTACCATGGTTCCACCTGCCAGCCTTCCTAGGTTATCACCACTGGTCGATAACCACTAGTCATGTTCATATAAGAAAATAGGTTTTCCATCCTTTTGAAATGTTAGAGTTTGGAGTCATTACTTTGCAAGAAGTTTTAAAACCAGTGCATTCAAGAGATATGAGCAAGATAAACTTGCCTTGTGACTGAAAGGTAATGGAGTCGGATACCTGGCGTTGCTCCTGATCTCCTTGTTCTACAGAAATCCAAGTATTGTCCGATAAGGACAATGTTTCAAGAAATACTTGGATGCTATGCATAATGATATGCTATGCATGGTGATTTATGAACTTGGTTTTCTTATTTGTGTGTTTTACCCACTTTCTAGGGTTTAAGGATTTTATAAAAACACAAATTTTATTTGTGTGTTTTACCCTATTGAAATGTTGAGACAATTAAGTAAAAGTTTGAAATTAAAGTTTGAGTTATGAAACTCTTATTGGGTTATTTGAAAAGAAAAAGGTTTAATTGTTAAAGAAGAAATTCAATTTTTAATAATATAGATATTAATTAAGATTTTTGAAAAATAGAATTTAAAAGTTTTAAAATAGATCTAAAATATTAATTCAGAGATTAAAATTTATTTTATTATTTAATTCATTAAAGAATAGGAAAGTGTTTTATTGATGTTATTTGAATTTTTGGATTTGGTTTGAATTTAAAAAGGAATTAGCATTTGAATTTAAATTAGAAATTTGGTTTAAACCCAATTGGCAAAAACCTATTTGGCCCAACTGGCCAACCGGCCCAGCCAGCCCACTCGGGCTCAGCTTAGCCGACCCGGCTCGGGTCTGGGTCGGTCCGACCCAGCCCAGCCCCCACTCGCTCACCTCACACACACACACTCTCTCTCTCGCGAGCCCTCTGGCGACCTGGATCGCCGCCGCCGTCGCCTGGCGATTCCGGCCAGCTCCGGTGACCTCCGCCGTCGCCACCTTGGGCGAAATCCTCGCCCCTGTGCCCTCATCAACCTCCACCAATTAGTTTCACCGGCCGCCTCCTCTCCGAGGAGATCTGGTGGTCTTTCCCCTCGAGATCTGCCGCCTCCGAGCAACCCCGATGTGGTGCCCCGCCGAGCTGGAGCTTGCTGAGCTTGCTCTGGTGCTTGTGCTACGTGATTTCTCGCCGGTGGAAGTGCCGTGGTGTGGTGCTCCCGGTGAGTGCTTGGTGAAGACTTTCCCAGGCAGCCTCTGGCTGGCCGCGCAGGCACTGCCCTGCCATGCCATCCAGACGAGCACCTGGGCGTTTGGTGAGCTACATCTTCCTTCTCTACCTTCTGCTCTTCTATCTGGCCATGGTCTCTGACCCTGCTGGTCAAGACCAGTGAGCCAAGCTCACAGAGCTTGCTCTGTGATGCTGCTGCTGGATGCGTGTTAGATTCAGTTAACTGTATTTGTGCTATTCATGTAATGCTATGCTTGCTCCTATTCTTCCTCTGTCAGCATACTTACTGACAGAGGTGTTGTTTCTGAACCTTGCACATTTGCAAGATTCAGTTAGCACTTGGCTTATGCTAGCAGTACTGTGCTCCCACAGCTTGCTCTATCCTATGCATGCTAGATACTTCCTCTGTGGTTGCTGGTGTCTCCACACTGTGGTGTCAACTGAATGTGGTTATTTCAGTTTAACTGTTAACACATACTCAGTGATAAGCATGTTGTGTTAGCTGCTGCTACTTGTTTATCCCTGATAACCAAGTGATGAGATGCTATGCTGTGCTGCAGACTTCTATGACAATAGCTAAAGCAAGATTGATATGATTCCTAGTTCTTGATAGCTAGGGAGATGATTTATCTACTGTATATGGACTTGTTTGTCCAGTAACAAGTTGGTTGTGTTGAGGTGCAAGGTCCTCTGACCTTGTGCCCAGCAACTGATTCCTGGGATCATTTCTATGGTGAAACTTGCCCCTTTTTCTTAAGCCTGTGATGCTGGTCTGAGGCTAGGAGTAGTTTGTGAGGTGCTAAACTTGTTTGTGTGCCCACTGCTACCTAATTGATGATGCTTACAAGACTTGTGTGCCTCAGGTGCATGCCCATCAGGACATGTGCCCAGCACAAGTTTCTCTGTGATGATTTAATTCTTGTGATGTGCTAGTGAAGTGCAATCTGAGGCTTTTAATTAAGATTCCCAATGATGAGTTTGACAAAGCATAACTTTGTCAAACTGAGGGCTTCTCCACTAGCAACTCTTGCTGGAAACATGCACTAGCAGTGATGTGCTTGCAGGGTTCCTACCTGTTGCCTGTAGTTGTGCAAAGATAGTGTTGTGTACAGCTTCAGTTGCTTGCTGTTGATGGTAGCTTGCTTCTGGCTTGCCTACTCCTCCTGGCTCGGCTGCTAGCTTGTCCTTCACCTCCTGAACTTTCTCCTGGCTGCTTCTTGTCCTTCTCCTCCTGAGATGGGCTACTGGTTCTTCTCCTCCCGAGCTTGTCTTGAGCTTCAGTTGAACTCCAGAGTTTGGCTGGATGTTTTGGTGTGATGCTGAACACGAACAAGTTCTGTTCTTGGTGTGGTGTGCAAGGACTGTGAAGTGCTTGCGTTGGTGCAGTGCTGGAAGTGTGTGTGCTGCTTCCCCTGGTGCTCCTCATCTGGTCGACTGCCAGCTTTGCTAGCAGCTGTGGTGCTGCCAGCACAAGGTTCTCATGCAGTGACTAAGCTCCTTGTGAGCTGCTTGTCACCATGGCTTGATCTGATCCTATCTACTCTCTCACTCACTGACGCTGGGAATGCTAAACTGTTGGGTGCACATTCAGTTTGTACCAATTTTAAAAGAACAGAAACTAACCTTGGTCCAAACACACTCTATGATGCAATGGCAACATGATTTGCCCTAGTCTGAGAGTAAACATCACTAACTCCTAATCTTTATTCCTTTTCTTTTTGTGTGTTTGCTTTGTTTTGCAGGTTGCTGAATATGAAGATTAGAAGATGGACTTCAAGAAGACCATTAGGAATAGTTTAGTTTTAGGTTTTTTTTGTTTACCTCTTTTGTAATCTTCTTTTAACTTCTAACAAAGATGTAAAGACTTTGTATATTTGTGGAATATCAATAAAGTTCTATTTCAATTTGTTTTATATTCTACTTCATTTCTATTATTCAATTATTGTATAATTGAATTATTTCTTTACTAATTAATAAATAATCAAATTTTGAGATAATTCAACAATCATTTTAAAATCAAATCTCACTTAACAATATCATCAAGAGATCATTGCAATGCTCTTAACACTCTAATAACCTCTAACACTAAAGGTGATTAGATAGAAGCTTTGCTCTCTCCAGTTTTTGAATTTGCGAAAAATTTACTCAGGTTTTAAGATGCATGAATGCACAATAGTCCTAAGTCTACCCTTCGTTTTGTCCTAAATGCTGGGATATTACACTACACACTTCAGAATTCTACATGTTCACTAGCATATTGCCCGTGCTTCGCTACGAAACGCAATAAATATACTAAAAACTAATTTGATGTATGACTGTTTTTAAAATTGCAACCCAATTATGTTTGTGGATTTCTTAAGAATGTGCATTCTTTGTTGAAGATGGCTGAGAAATTATGATATTTGCTTGCAAGTGTAATGTGATCACAAAGAAATAAGAATAAAGCCATTATTTCCAAAATTCGTACTCCCTCCGATCGGAAATAAGTGTCGGTGACTTGGTACAAATTTTATACTAAGTTAGTACAAAATTGCCGATCAGAAGGAGTACCTTCTTTCAGAAATAGCAGATGCTAATTTTACCCTCTCTAACCTTCTTGGTCTTTCTTTTCAAAAGATTTGGTTCACGCCAGCAATTAAACAACCATTGGTTGTTTGTAAGTTCACTATATGTAGGTTAGTTCTGAACATCTCAAATATCCCCAAATACATTACGGAGCACTATGGCTAGCCTTAGTTCTGAACATCTCAAATATCCCCAAATACATTACGGTCATAAAACTCTGAAGCTGAGTGTCATGAGTTATGGCCTGATCTTGTCACGTCTAAACCAAGGCAATTGAGCAAGATTAGATTAATATCAAATCGATTACCTGTGGGCTAGTTCATGATTTATCAACAATCACATGGTAACGTGAATCAGAAAATCAAAAGGAAAACCAAATTGCTTTTCTGCTTAACATCGTAGACCTGCAACTAACGCTGCAACAATCCTGCTGTGCTACCATACGAAATTAATCTTTGTCAACCAAAAGAACTGAAGAATCCTGCTGTGCTACTTTCTATGCTTCGGTGAAGCCAACGACACCAGCAGAAAGTCCCTTGTCCAGGCGGCATCATAGGCAGCCACGACGCGACATGGCCGAACGTTGTGCCAGAGATCCGGACGGCACGCTCCGCTCTGAAGCTCACCCAGCTATGGCCCCTTGCTCCGCCCAGGAACAGTGAATGTGGGACGCGCCTCAGCTCCGCCCAGGAACTTCTCCGGCCGCCGCACCTCCGCTGCTCCCAAGCTTCTTCTAGAGAGTGTGGGAGGTCGAGTCATGCCACCCACCGGAGATTCCTGCCCCTTGGACAGTACAGAGCCGCACCGCCTGAAGAATGATGATGCCCGTCCCCGCATCACTTCGCTCGCTTGTTTGGCACTGAAGCCACCGTAGACAGTGGCGACTGCACGTTGCCTCGATGGATCTAGCGGCGGACCCGCGGGATACAGGGAAGCCACCAGCAGCTGCCGGACGGAGGGCCCGACGGACCCGACGGACCCGACGGAGCATGAAGTGTTCTGCGGGGTGCCGCCGCGCGTGGCCCTCGACTGTCGCCGACGTTCAGGTCCAGTCGCCACTGCACGGTTGTTGAGGGGCGGCTGCGGCCGGGGGCGAGATGGCAGGGCGGCGGAGGGATCCTTTTAGGGTTCATGGGAGGAGGTGGGGGGATGAGGAATCGGGGCGCTTGCTTCTTCTTTTCATTTTGGCATTCTGAACAGGCCTTTTCCACTTACCGGTGTCAGAGAAGTGTAATTAACCAAACTAAGTATTGGAGGAACCATCGGATGTATATTAGATCGTCCAGATGGCTCCAATGTTTGATGTCAAATTTTTTTGAGGACGACTTATCATCACGGACCCCATTTAATAGTAAAGATTAGGAAAAGATTCGGCGCATAAATATGGAAGATGACAATGGAAATGTAACAAATTGGCCTCAATAAGAATCATCCTATAAGAACCTAATTTTCACATAGCAGACTACTACGGGCATGTTCTTCGAAGCATAGGCTTGTTCTTCAAAGCATATACTGCAGAGATGGGAAACCATGGCGGAGATTTGGCCTACTCCAATGACTACGACAATCCTGAACTCGGGAGTGGAGTGAGTGGCTCGTTTCTTGATAACAACCAAAATTTAAAGTACAACAGTCTCGCTGCCCAAACATGCACATACAAGCTCCAACCGTTGCGCCCGCTGGACGAGCGCCCCTGTCCCCAACCCCTCTCATAGGCGGCGTACGCCGTGGACGAGCGTGACAGAGCCAGCGGAGCAGACACACAGGCGATACGGAGCCCTTCCGCCTCGTCGGATGCACGCGCACGCCCCCTAGCAGGTGACCACACCGACACCGACTCAAATCGGCTGCACCGTCGAGGCTGCCGGCCTTGTCGGATGCACGCACATGCCCCCTAGCAGGTGACCACACCGACGCCGACTCAAATCGGTTGCACCGTCGAGGCTGCCGGCTGGCGGACTCAACGATGCCGAGATCGACTGCTGCTTGAACGGATCTTACATGGTCGCACTGCCTGTACGCCTCCGCTCAAGGTGCGACTCGGCTGGCTGCAGCCTACAGGTCACGGAGCGCCAAGATGGACAAGCCCATGAGATCCTCGGAGACGCGTCGCCTCGGCCACTTTCTATGCCGGAGTACATCGTTTGTTATCCATAGAGAATGAGGATGCGTGAAGGAGGAGGGGTGGAGGAGAGGATGGCTGGAGGCAATGCTGCCCCGCCTTGAAAGGAGAAGGCTGAGGGCAGGGAGACACATGGCGTAAAGCCTGGGAACATAGAACGAATGGACCAAAGAAGAAGAAGCCAGATTTTTCTCTTTCGCTGAACGGATAAGGATCACATGGGGGGCACCTGTGGGCGCAAAACACACCAACCGTTGGATCAAATCAGACGCTTAGGATGGCTAGAGAGTGAACTCACCACCAACTCGGATCTTTATTGTAGTAGAGATTTTCAAGGTCATTCATGTTGATGTTACTATTAACTATATTTGGAAATCAAGGTCATTACCAAAACTTAAAGGTTTTTTTGTTTGTTTTGTTACTCTTCATGGATCGGTTAAACACTAAGGATCTGATGATCAGAAAACAGTCGCATATATAAGGGGGGGGGACAAATTGCATCTTATGCTCTGGTTCATAGCTTGAGACAAGAGATCATTTGTTCTTTGATTGTTCATTTGCTAGAAATTGCTGGACTTGTATCAGGTCCATTGGAATAATTTTGATGGACCTAGTTTTATGGAAGTCATTTCTTGTGCTGGTTGGAATATGTGGAAGGGGAGAAATGAGTTTATCTTCAAGGGGGTTATTGCTTCTTTGGCAAGGTGGACAGTTCATTTTCAAAGTGATCTTGAGCTTCACAAATACAGAGTTAAAACAGCTTCTGTTCAACCCCTCAATTGATGTCTATTTGTCTGCTTAGTGTTTAGATTTCTAGTTTACTAGCAACGTTGCCCTCGGGCGAGGGCACCATCATCTTCTGTGGTTAAATTGTTTATAGTTTTGAAAGTTGATGTCTTTTTTGGAATATCACTTTAATTAGATAGAATTTTAATGATTGTTTATCTTTCGTGAACACCAACGTGAATAAAACATACATATGCATGTGTTACCAATAATTATTTTTTGCAGGTACTATAATCATCTTAATTTTGTGGATGAGTGACAACTATATTATATTCAAAAAAAACCTCTATGTTTTTTTACATAATATTTGGTCAATAAATAGATCTATAGTTCGTATAAGGTGTGACACCATTACCTAAAATTAATTGACATATACATATTTAGTATTGGATGTATAATTATTGAACTATATATCTATTGTGGCTCAAATAACAATGATGATGCACATGACCCATGTCCAACTAATGTTTGGGTGATCTATGGAATTAAATAGCAATATAAGTCCTTTTTGTGTTGAAAGGAAGGAGGTCAATTAAATAGTCAGACAATTTATTTTGGTTGCCTTGTCATTTATTAACTTTGCTATGAAATAGCTAAAGTTTTGGATATGGAGAATCCTAGTGATGAATGCTTTACCATTAAATTGTACTCCCTCTTTGCCAAAATATAGAGAATCTTATTTTTCTAAAAAAAATATAAAAACGATATGAAGTTTCACAAAATATATAGAAAAATGTATCAACATTTACATCATCGGATCTATATTATTAGAAGCATCGTGAAGTATACTTTTATATTATATGTGTTTCAAATTATAGAAGTCTCTATACTCTACCGTGAGCTCAAATAATGGAAATGCACTCAATCTTAGTCCACACATCTAGATTGAATATTACCTTGCGATCATGTTTTAGCTTTAGCGTTTATGTTTTTTTTTTCATGTACAACCTCTTTGCCAAAATATAGAGCATCTTAAGTCAAAAATGATGTAAAGTTTGACAACATATATAGAAAAAATGTACCAACTTTAACAATATGGGATCAATATTATTAGAAGCATCATGAAGTATACTTTCATATTATATGTATTTCGTATTGTAGAAGACTTAATATTTTTTGTTACAGTGGGTCTAAAAACGATATGAAGTTTGACGAAATATATAGAAAAAGGTATCAACATTTACAGCATCAGATCAATATTATTAGAAGCATCGTGAAGTATACTTTTATATTATATGTGTTTCAAATTATAGAAGTCTCTATATTGTACCATGAGCTCAAATAATGGAAATGCACTCAATCGTACGTCCACACATCTAGATTGAATATTAACTTGCGATCATGTTCTAGCTTTAGCGTTTATGTTTTTTTTCATGTACAACCTCTTTGCCAAAATATAGAGCATCTTAAGTGAAAAATGATATAAAGTTTGATAACATATATAGAAAAAATGTATCAACTTTAATAACATCAGATCAATATTATTAAAAGCATCATGAAGTATACTATTATATTATATGTATTTCATAATATTGTAGAAGACTTAATATTTTCTGATACAGTGGGTTCAAATAATGGAAACATAGCCAATCTACGTAGGAACATCTGGACGGAACATTAGCCCTAGAGGTCATGTTCAAGCTAGCTTTAGCAATTTCTTTTTCATGGACAAATCTTCTGGCCAATGGAATTATTTCTTCTTTTCCTCCTATGGCTTTTTTGTTTTTTTTTTTCACATACAGGCCTGGCCCAATCGGATTTGTTTTAACGCAACCAATCAGATCGTTTATACTATTGTTGAGCGGACACACCTAACGACCAAAGGGGCAATATTTTTTCTCTTGATTTGTTTAATTATGGACGGGCACCTAGGAACCAAATAAAATCTATCAATCATCTTTGCTTTCCTTATCTGGTCTAGGAGTTCCTTGCCCGTATGGTTACCAATCTCTAATTAAATCCAAACCCTTAGTTTTATCTCTAACTTTAAAAAAAACATGGTGCCTCTTGTATATTGCTACGTGACAGCTTGTACATAATACAGTTTACGTAACTTTTTGTTGCTTTAAATCTCAACCATTCTAATTAAGATCAACGAATCAAATTATTTTGGCATATGTGGATTAACGTGGTGTCTTTATTTTAGACCCCCGTATTGTGCTTTTAGTATATAATAGATAGATAGATTTCCTTCCTTGCACTTCTTTCACGTACTCCTTTATTACTTTCTATGTGCTGTTACCTCTTCTGAGGTTGTTTATCATTGAAAGAAATTCCACACGATAGGGGATTCCACTATACGGTAGAGCAGTTATATTTTATTTGCAAGCGCAAGCTCACGTAGAAGGGATGCAACTGCCACAAGATAACAACGACAAAATTTGTTGTTTGCCTTCCTTGTACGTGCACACATGCCCATGTTCCCGGGCTCGCACACCCATCGCGTGAACGCTGCCGGTACACCGTATGTCTGTATCTGTATACAAATGTGTGCAGACATACAGTGCGGCAGCTATATTTCCTTCCTCAGTACGCTGTATTTCGCATAATTTTTATGCGCATTGATGCGTATATGTATATGACTCGTCATCCTGTAGCTGGCCACACGTACAATTCATGTGTTGATTGCACGCGCGCACGCAAGCATCGATGGGCTTGGTTACTTGGACACCAAAAAACTTGGACACCAAAAGGGAAACCAACAAAAGCAAAACATGAGAGACTCAGGCTGAATGCAGTCACGCAGATGGTGTTCACGATGAATTCAGAAAAGAAAAGGTAGGTGTGGCAGATGTCACGCAGATGTTGATCATATCGGCGAGGGAGAGAGAGAGAGAGAGGGAGTGCAAACCTGCACGCACATACAAATTTGTTCATGACGCTCCACGAACTGGGCTAGCCTACTAGCAGGAGCAGACATAAAGCGCAGTAGACAGGCACCGGCCGATCTAGGACCAGCCAAAAGGCGAAGGCGAACGGGACCGGACTAGTGCGATGGGCAACACCACATGGATTCAGTTGCTGAGGAATCAGAACAAATCGAATTCTATCCACCAACACAGCTCCAGTAGCCACACCCCAGCTCGGTAGAGGAGGATATCATTCCCCAGCATAGCTAGCTAGATTAGCTTAGGTCAATGATGCCAAGCTAGGCAAGGTTCTCATATAATTGATTACTCTCTTAGTTATGCTTTCCTCCCCACATCAGATTCAAGAATCAGGGCAATGTGCAACACTCATGCAAGAAGCATGACCAGAAGAAGCAGAAGCAAAGCAAAGCAATTAAGCAAAGACAGGAGGCATAAGCATCGATCTCCTATGTCCCATCCATATATATCAAGCAGCACCTTACGGAACCTTTTATTTTATCTTTCGAATGAGGAACGGAACAGCAAAGAAGTAACTACTATCTAACATTCCAGTGTGCAACATAATCGATCACTCGCCCACTATGAAGCCACGCATCAGCCAAAATAGCATCATGACCTGACCTCTGAAAGAGTTTGATAAGCATGAGCCAGGTGCCATAACAGTGTATATAATCAATTAGCACACAGCTTAGGAGAAAGCCTTGTAATATGGCAGCAGGGAAAAAAGCCTAAATTCGCGGCAATCTGAATGCTTTTGTGTTCTGCTCCATCTTCTTTTCTTCTATGATGGATGAGATGCATGATTGCAAGGAAGCCTCTTCCTTACCTTTAGATAGGCGACAGTATCATGGCACCAGGAAAAGTATAAACCCCATGGATGGAAGGACCCCCACTGACCAAAGCACTGATTGAATTGAAGGCCACTATTGTTGGAACAGGGTTTTGCAGTTGCATCACCTTGCAGTGTACAGAAGAACGGAAAAGACCACACACCAAAAGAAGCTGGACCAGCTACTAACTGCTTGCTTGGGTTTTGGGATCGATGTACAGCGGCGGTAACTGAAGCAGGCAACTGCAGTTGCCTTGGAGCTGAAAGAGATGAAGATTGTGACAGTCTGATGTGATCTTCTAACCACCAGAATCATCGTCATTTGACGAACGGCTCTGAATGCACAGCTACCACAGTATTATGACCCTTGGAGCTCCCAAGAGCGTTTCAAAAACCATCCCAAACGAATTAAAGCAATAGAGCCCCAAAAGAGTTTGCAGCAAAGAGCACAAGAATTTACAAGAGAAACTGCAACACCCGGTCAAAGTAGAGTAGTAGGTAGACATACACACGATGAACTTACACAACTTGCATCTCCAATCTAAAATACTTGTTCCAAACGAACATATAAGAAAATAATAAAGATAATACACATAGGTATGCAAGTAATCCCTTTCTCACGCATAAAGTTCACCACCCTTGTATTATGTGATCACGGGGAACAGATCGGGCTCCTATTTCTGATTCTTGCTCTTCTCGGTGGCTCTCGGAGCTGAAAAGTAGTATATACTCACATTATAAGTTTGAATTGAGCAGAAACAGTTTGTTATACTAGCTGCCGAAATACAGGCGACAATGTTTTCTCATATCAGAGACTGCCAGATCCATGAAAAACATAGATATGGAGGTCCCAAGGTTAACAGAACAGAGCATGCAAATCTGCCCTTCTGATAGTTTATAGAATAAAGCAAGCAGTGGTGCGCAGCAACAAGCAGTAGATTCTCCGCTAGCCCTCCACAGGAAAATGCATGAACACAAGTAACGTTTTCATATTCTACTACATATTAGTATCATTACTTACCAAGGCCCACTGCATCTGACCCCTTCATGATCCTCATCCTCCTACAGCTGTCTGTGAACATTCTGCAATCCAACAAAATGAATAGCAGTCAGGTAGCTTTTATGGACAAAATGAATCCTGGATCAAGTCAGGAGCTCATTGGAATTCTAAAATCTTGGTGGGCCAGGCATTGTAATAGACTAATCAGGAAAATAAACTAAAGAGCCTTGTCTGGATGATGTCAAGAACTCACTGTAATGTCTAACATTCTTCAGATTCTTTTACCATAACCCTTCCAATTTATTTATAAAGCAGCAATTCATATGTTAAACTTAAAAGAAACAAATCATCACTAGAAGGATGTATGATCTGTGAGTAACCATTCAAATCAATAGGAACATATCAAACACATCAGCGATTCATGTAGTAAATCAAATGTGTTATCGGATGAAACTTCACAACATCTAGAAGAAAGTTACTCCATAGAAATTGACACAATTAAAAAACATTAATACAGAAGGTTCTATGCATATTTGCGATATGGAAACTTGATAATTAGATAGTTGTATATACAGATCAAAAGCATCAGTGTTGCAGCAGATTCTACATTGCTATTATGTAATTTCATCAGTATCTGCATTACTCAATACTCACCGCCATGGAACATCACCAACAAGCATCCAATCGCCATCCTTGTCCTCATAAGTGAGCACAAGTTCAGCTCCGCTTTTAAGATCCATCAGTCGGCAATCAGATAAGCCATCTCTTCCTGATTTACCATTTGATTCACCATGACCTGCAGGAACCAGTAAAATGCAGTATGCAAGTAAAGCTCTCTCAAAGAAAATTTACAGTAGAGTTATACAGAAACTAGCATTCATGGGGACACGTCCACAAAAAAGATGTCCAATTATGGCTTGCAATAAGCCAATAACACATGGATAGATAGTAGGATAATACTGTTATTACCATGTTAACTTCTCAAAGAACTTTCTATAGATCTCAGAGGAAAAATCAAGGGTATCTCTAAGGTTACAGTCAGCACAAACCATGTTATGTAATACTGATGAGTGATGACTAACAATTCAGAAAATCGAGACCTTACAATTAAACAAGCATAATATGTGGTTCTTATTCTTTATAAACTGAAGCAACAGTTAATACTAGAACTATATACCCAAAAATGTCGAAATTATATTTTGCAGAGCAATTTTAAGTATCAGCATGTATGCCAAAGAAAGTGAAGCTACATCTGTACTGTAAAAACTTGTCCAAGTAAAAATGCATAGAAAGAAGTATTGACTGAACAAACAATTATATGCATACAATGCCGCACAACATCGATGCCTCTGTTTTGGCATCCCAAGCCACAACAGAGCAAAAGAAAGACAAGGGGTGAAACAAGAGCTCACCAACAGTAAAGCAGCTGAACTTCTTCTCCAGCTCCAGAGAGAGGTCCTTGTAGTTCTTGTACATCTTAAGATCCACCTTCCTGAGGTAAGGCGCACCATCCATACTAACCTTGACATAAAGGCACCCTTGCACTGGCGCCTGCTTTGCCTCGACCTCGTCTTTGCTTCTCGGAGCAGATAGGTTCGTTGCCATGGTGTTCTTCCTGTAACTGCGGATTGGTGGCCATCCTACCACCTGTGCCCTGTTATAGACATTCTAGCAATCAAACATATATCCACTAAGAATCAAGATTCTTTAGTAGCCACAAAGTACTGAAAATTAGGGAGAAGCTGAAACTGAACGATAACAATAACAAGATGCCGGATCATCAGCTTGCAAGTATAGAGTAGGTAGAATTAAAAATATTTGAGCAGATGAACTAAGGAGTAAAATCCATGTGGCTAACTAACTCATTTGCAGCAATTCCGGGACGTTGGCATCATGCAAGTGGAGAGCAGACACACAAAAGTTGCTTCTTGTCCACAGCTCAGACAAAGATGCGCACAAGAAGAAATCTTCTTCAGCTTATTTCATAACAAAGACAGGTTACTTGTTTTCGAAGTTCTGCAGCTTCTGCTCATTAGGAGAATTATTTTTTAAGAAGAATCGCTCCTATAACATGATCTGCTAATTTGAACAGGCCTTGAACAGAAATTACAACTAGGAATATTTATTTTGCTTCACAAGAATTAAAACTTTCAAGAGAAAAGTCAGCAGGTATAACATAAATATTGTACAAGGATGAAGTGAATAAATAGGAATAAATAGCCATTTTTTCCAGCCATAAAGGCCGCAACGAACACCTAAAGGGAACACCTAATTGCATACTGAATCATTTCACAAAAACGTCCCCATTTAAAACCTCGGACAAGTCTGATCGCAACAAAAATTAATTTGGCAGAAATATTAATAATCCTCACCAGGAACTCCTACGACAAAGTATAATAATTTGTAAGGAAAATAAGAAAGGCTTAAACCACCAAGCACCAACTCGTACCCAGTTCACCTACTTTGCGGCCGGCGCTTGCGCCTTCTTCTTCTCGTCGTCCTCCTGCTCCTCCGCCACCGCCTTGCCTCCCGCTGCGCCGGCAAACCCGCGTTTGGCTCCGCCCTTTGAAAGAAGCTCCAGCGTCAACGGCGCCGCCGCTCCACCGCCCTCCACCTCAGCAGCCTCCGTGCCAGGTAGCCCCAAGCGCAACTCCGTGGCTGCCGCCGCCGCCGGCGACAGCCCGATGTAGTCCCGTTCCTGTGGCGGCGCCATGCCTAGCACAATCAGGCGAGCATTACAGCGGCACCTGCTTGGGGATCTTGGGTTTTTGGGAGATTTGTTGGGAGGAGGAGAGGTGGGTTTGAGGTTTCTTGGCTCTGTGCGGGATGGGAGAGCCCGTGTTGCTGTCGCCTGCTGCTGGTGCTGGGCTTGTGGGTTGCGCGAGTGGGGAAGAGAGGGAGAACGATGGAGGTTTAATGGTGTTAGTTTGCAAAGAGGTCCTTTGGGTTGTTTAGTAATCACACCTAAGGTACGGTCTTAATTTATGGTTTTGTTTTGGCTTTTGCATATTTGAGGCGATTTGTCTTTTCTCATGGGTTGTGTAAGGATCAAGAATCAGTTGTTTTCTTATAAGTGTATGGTAATTTTAAAAGAATAGCGTAAATTTGGCACATGACCATGGAAAGTCTCTTTAGCATATGGGCACTAGTGATCCCTTTACTTTTAGTTTTTTGAAAATTTTAAAATCTCACACTTCTATGTCTTCAAAATTTATAGCCTTAAATATATAGAAAGATATACACAGGAGGAGCACACGCAAAAAAGTCCCGTTAAAAATACTTTATATTTTTGGAAATACAAAAAAGACAAATTTCTAACAAAAAGATATAATATTGTATTATTTTACTACTATTTGCTCTCAGAAATTTGTCTTTTTTATATTTTCCAAAATACAACGTATTTTTTACTGAGACTTTTTTGCATACACTCATCCTGTATATATCTATCTATATATTTAATCTCATAATTTTAGGAGATATAAAAGTATGAGATTTTAAAATTTTCAAAATTCTAAAAATGGAGAGAGCACTGGTGCCCATATGCACCAAATCCCTTCTCGACATGACCACAGCCTCTTAAGAACCATTGGATTAAAATAATAATCAAAACAATGCCCGATGAAAGAAGCAAAGTGGGTCATACCGAATCTTTTCAATGTTCTTACCTTTCTTGTCATTGTCCTAGTTCCGTCTTATTTTTGTGCGGTTCTATCATCCTCTCCTCTCCACTTATAACGTATTTCTTTTCCATCTTCCATTACTACGGTTGTGGAGTCACAACTACCTTGTATGGCAACTATCATTGATGTCTTTCCCTTGTCACTCACCCCCTCCGATCCCCCCATCCCCGGTAGCTATGGTAGCTAACACATAATCACCTCCTAGCATCTCGTGTTTCTTGAGGTTGCCACAAACCTAACCAGTAGTCTTCCAATCTTCGTTATGGAAGGCATGGAACTCTTTAGAGTTAGAGTTCCACCACCTTTCTCTTTGGGTGGTGTGTCGACAAGGGAAGTTTTTTTTTGGAGTTGTGGTTCTTTGGAGTTGTCCAGCGACGGTCGAGACATGGATTTGTTGCTTAGATTAGGTTAGTCGTTTTTCTTGTTGTGTTTGTTTAGTATGTAGTGGCTATCTTCGGATTAGCTGGTGTGGAGTTGTGTTGTGCTCATTGCTTGCCGCGAGTGATAGCGTTTTTGTACTCAAACCTCTGCCTTCTATAAAATTATGGTACGCCTTTGGCGTACTCTCAAAAAAAAAAATTGGAATGCATTCGGCTCCCTCTCTTGGTAAAGATGTTCTTTAACACCCTAACATATAGTATGACCAAATGGCCGAATACAAGCTTTTTCACTGGTAATATATTCTCATTGGTATCTAGGAAAAGCTAGCATACATTAGTTGACTTCCTAAATATGGCAAAACCTTTAGAGATGAGGTATTTTAAACATTTATGATAATGGATTATATTTGATTCACATGATTCCATATAAATGTAGGAACAGAAAAACATAGGATTGTGATGGCCTGCAAGCCAAAATATTACAGGTTTGTACCAAAGTTGGTTTGATTGAACCATTTAAAAAACAAAAGGGTTGTGTGTAACATCTTATGAGGTGACGAAAATTTCTATGGAATGTAGTGTAGAAGAATTATTTGGAAAAAGAAACTCTTACATGATCTAAGTCTATGAATCAAACAACCCACATAGGAAAGTTCTTGCAATTCCAATAATTTGAAATTCCTTTGAAAAAACTGAGAATCAAAGAGGCCCAAAACAAGTGGATCAAAGTTAATCACTTCATCCACTTATGGTAATTGGATTTTTGTGTCTATACTATAAGGGTTTGTTTGGAGCCAAAGGTTCGCACTTGCTCCTCTTGGTTAGGATGTAGGGATCTATCAGCAATCCCAAAGTTTGCGGGTATAAGTCAAAAGGTTAGCCCTCTTATTTGGCTAAACTATCCTAACCATTTTCGATTGTTTATCCAATGCAACTTAATATGGTTATACCATCAAGGAGCATGAACTAAAAGCTAGTTATTTTACTTGGCGTGGGATTATGAAAACACAGTAATAGAAAATGAATGGAACGACGGAATGATTGAAAAAACACCACAATTTTTAAACTTGGTCTTACATGTCTGGGAAAACAGAGGTATCAAAAGAAAATGGTAAAAGCAAATAATAAAGTATAATTATGGTGTTAATATGACACTATATACCTTAGTGTCGTTCTTAGTGTGTAGGAACTTGAAAAGGATTTGTAAGTGGATAATCAAGTTCATGCATTTTGCTTATGAAACTGAGGCCTTCTTTGATTCCAACATAGGAGAAAAAGGATTCGTACAAAGAGGTTCCATGGCCTCTTTGAGTTGAAGGATTTGCACTAATATTTGGATAATTTAAATCCTTAGGTTCCTATGTCAATTGGCTTTGTACGACTTTTTTTTGCAAGGAATGCTTTGCACTAGATAGGAAATATAATATCCACTCAAACCACTTTTGCAGATGCTATTGTTTTCTTGTGGTCGAATCACACAACTTTGGCGCATACGAAATATTAGAGTTAGAGTGGGCATGACATTGTAATCATCTATTTTTTTTGTATTCATGCGTTCTTCTATCATATGTATTAAGGAGACCCATAGTGGATGCCAAATTTTCCTATTAAAGTAAGGCAAAGGATTTGTAAAAACAAAATGTTATGGTTTCAATCCTAAACTCAAACAACAACCACTAATATGATATTTCTTTACAAGTTATTTAACTTTCATTATGCTTATTATGATTCGGTGGCAACACATGGGCACTGTGCTAGTAATAGTTATCCTTGTACTATTATCAATCATGTGTAAGCGAACTACAGACATCTGAGAGATAAAAAAGTCAACCTCAATAAACATGAGTAATTCCATACGCCAAAACCAATGTATCCACAATGGAAAGTTTAGTTTGTCTGCTAGTAGGATGGCTTACATGTTGTATTAAAAGTTATGTTACATGTATTTCCATGTTTATGTCCACGGACAAATTTTATTTAAGAAACCGGTTGTAGGACTTGAACACACCAAATGATACAGAGCACATTACGTTGGGCATATAAGAGAATCAAAATTATATATGCAGAAGTATTAGAACCCAAGGTAGTTTATGTCCTAGTATTGAGTGATTATTATAAGTGATGATATTTTAGTAGTGACGAGGGTTAACTCGACAAATGTCCTAGATGAAGGACTTAGGATTGGGGGAATAGGGCATCAGATGAACTCGAAGGTAAAGATCAGTCAAACAAGGCGTGTATCGAGAATAAACATGGTGGTCAACTTGGCTTACTCTCAATCTGTCCCTGACCGGCCTCTCCTGGCCCCTATATATAGGTGCCCAGGTCTCAAGGAACCGGTCGGGTCCGATACATATTACAAATTCTGTATACGACATGGACTCATACTTCGACTATGATTACACTTGGGCCTAGCTTAACGGGCCTTAGGGGTACACAAGTAACAGGCTCTATTATCTATACTCTTATCAGTAGGCCCCGAGATTCTACCAGAATTGTAGATTCAGGTTGAATCTCAGATCTTCATATCTTCAACTTGGTCAATCTTCGACTTCTTCTTCTCCCTGTACTCAATTAAACAACTTTCATTACTTTATCTCACAAGGGGTTTTGGTTAACAAGCCTGACAGCTCTGACGGATCAAGAGGTCAGTTAACTGCCGGAACAGATACTTGTCACCTACTTCGAACTCAATCCCCTTGGACTTGAGTCTGGGACCTGGTCTAACCCATTCTTTTGCTGCATTTAGGACTTACAAAGAAAGAGTTTCAGTAGTTCTCAGGGTACCCAGTGCGTCCACCAGGATTTTCTTCGTGTCGTAGACACGGAAAGTTACTAGCAGAGCGCATTCAGGTGCGTATACTAGGCCACACAGGACGGATCCTGGGTCTTACCTTCGTGACCTTTTATGACCATGGCATTGAAGCTTTATCGCGATGACTTAGCCCGAGAATTACTATCTTCTTCAACAAGCCTTGTTTGACTGTTGGAATATGCAAAATCTTTGAGTTGTTCTTCCTTCAAACAGTCGCAAATAGCTCCCGATGGGAGTAATCGATGTTCATTTTGTCGATAATGTAGTCGAAGATTGCTTGTTGACAATATAGTCGATGATTAATTCTTGACCATTACTCAACGTTATCCGTTCTCATCGGGTGCACGACCAGTGCTCCCGATGGGAGTAGCCCCCGAGGCTATAGCTGAAATTCTTTGGGTATAGGCTCAAAATATATTGTAACATCCTAGGAATCAACCCTTCCCAGAGTGCAGATTTTATAAATTATATGTTGTATGGATGTTCTTTCAAATCATCATCTATAAATTATTTTCTATTGTCTGTTGTGGATGCCATTTGTGTAAGGGAAATTCTGTCCGAGTCTTGAATAATTTTCATACTTCCTAATTTTTAGTATAGTATGGTAGCACTCCGGGAAGGGTTGATTCCTGGGATGTTACATATATATTGTCTTCTCATTTTCCAGCTGCGATATTCTTGGGTTAATTTTGTCGGCTGCTCGTCCAGTGCTTCCAATGGTAGTAGCCCCCGAGCCCATAAGGAGGGGGTGCGTTGTGACCTTTTATATACTCTAATATTGTTCTGCTGCATTGTTTTTATCCTTGTAGGTTTAAACATATCTTTTTCCTTTCCTTTATATATGCTGCCACTGCTCTTTTCTCTACTCGGGGCGAAATTTCAAAGCCCGTAACTTTATTTAGACCTGTAATTTGCTAAGGCCCACGAAAGGTTACTTATAAATAAAGTACGCCGGCTTGCCAGCGAAAACCCTAATCCCTTCATTATCAGCTTCCTCCGTCGCATCGTCTTCTTCCTCCACATCTCATCTAGGGTTTTTTCTTCCCACCAAGCGCAACTTTTCGATGGCGGATGCTGGTGATGCCAATCTGGACACCGGTGTGCTGATGGAGAAGCGGGGACGCGGCCATCCCCACGGCACTAAAAACAAACTGAAGGACGCCTTCCTGGTGGCTTCTTTGTCTGCATCTACAAAGCGGTGCCCTGGCTGCCACCTGGGGAGTAAAAATAAGCCCAAGGTATCTGTTGCTGCTGCTCCAGGTTCCAGCGCTGCTCCTCGCAACGCCTCTCCTCCTCCTTCCAAGATTTATTCTTTCTTCTGCATCACTGGTGCTCAATGCTGTGAGCAGCAGTGTGTTCCGCTGAAGTTCACAAAATTTATGGATGGGCGCGAGCTCCGGGAAGCTATCCTCCGCAAACAGTCTGGAAGCAGAACTCCATATGAGGTGGAGGTGTACTATGATGGGCGCGGCAAGATGTACTTTAGGGGCAGATGGCCCCAGTTTGTAGAGGACCACGAGCTGCATCAAGGGTTTTTCATGCGCTTCGACTACCACTGTGGTACGTCGAAGTTCGACGTGAAGATCTATGACGGCACACAGTGCCAGAGGAAGTATGAAGCTGAAGTTCACTTCCAGTAGATGTTCCTTTGATGTAATCCTTAGATTTGGTGCTCCTTTAGCTTGTAATAAGTATATGTAATGAACTTTATTTTATGCCATCGAGTTTTAGTAATAGACCAAAGGAACTATCATTGTTCTGAGATATGTTGATTTACTTGCGCGTTTCTTTGAGCCGCGCTTGCTCTTTATCGAATACAGGGTTGCAAACAACCTTGCAGTAACTCTTTGAAGATACGTGAGTTTAAGATCTCGATAATATCTCATATTTCTTTATACAACTCGAGGGTCGGAGCCCCCAAGTGGAAAATCATAACATAAGATACATATTGTCGAGTTGACCCAAGGAACCCGACCTGTGGCCTCATGTTCTGACTTCAGAGGGTCGTAACTCGCAGTTTTCTGTCATCGTGCTTCTTCTACGCATAGAAATGCCGGAGCTGTCCTGCATTCCATGGGTTGCTCTCATCTTTTCCTATCTTCTTGTCTTGTAGTTGATAAGCTCCTCCTGGGATGACTTCTGTAACGATGTAAGGTCCCACCCATGGGGACTCTAATTTACCATGGTCGTCCTGCTTGAGTCGTAGGACTAGGTCCCCTACCACAAAAGATCGGGGGCGAACTCGACTACTATGGTAGTTTCGTAGACTTTGCTGATACTGCGTAGCTCTGGCTAGTGCTACGTCTCTTGCTTCGTCGAGCGCATCGATGTCATCTTGGAGTGCTTCTGTAGAAGTTGTTTCATTGTAGGCTACAATTCTTGGAGCTTCATAAGTAATTTCGACTAGAAGCACGGCTTCTACGCCATGAACCAGGAAGAAAGGCGTTTCTTGGGTAGCCGCGTTGAGCGTAGTTCTCAGACTCCAGAGCACGGAGGGTAGCTCGTCTACACATGCGTGTTTGGCTTTCTCCAGGAGCGCTAATAGCCTCTTTTTTATTCCATTGCATATTAAGCTGTTTGCTTTCTCGACTTGACCATTTGTTTTTGGATGTGCTACAGATGCGAATTTTAGTTTGATTCCCATACTCTCGCAATAGCTTTTGAACTCCTTTGATGTGAAATTTGTTCCATTGTCTGTGATGATGCTATGTGGTACTCCGAAGCGAAATACTATAGACTTGATGAAGTAATTGCTGTTGTGGAATCTTGAGTTGTTACCGGGGCTGCTTCTACCCACTTGGTGAATTTGTCTACTGCCACCTACATGTAGACATGTCCTACTGGCCAAGATTTGTGCAGTTTCCCTACCATGTCCAAACCCCATTGTGCAAAGGGCCAGGACAGTGGTATTGGCTATAGTTCTGCTGCTGGTGCGTGTGGTCGAGATGCGAATCGTTGAGAGGCCTCACACCTTCGAACTATATCTTTTGCGTCTTCGATGGTCGTTAACCAGTAGAATCCTGCGCGAAAAGCTTTGGCTGCAATAGCTCTACTGCTAGCATGATGCCTGCACACTCCTGCATGGATGTCTTTTAATATATCTTGTCCTTCTTGAGGGGTGACGCATCGCTGTAAGACACCAGTTATGCTTTTCTTGTACAACTTCCCTTGTAATACGACAAAAGCCTTGGATCGTCGTATTATCCTTCTTGCTTCGACTGTATCTTCGGGTAGTGTCTTGTTTATCATGTACGCCAAGTATGGCTACATCCAGGTTTCTTCGACCATCATAACTTCCTCTGGTTCTATTGTGCTTCCTACACCAGGCTTGCCAGCCCCCGAGCCTATCGTCGGATGCTGGCTTGGTTCTCCTGGAGTTGAGCTCTTGCTATTTTTTATTGACCTCTCTATAATTTCTTCCCAGAAGACTCCTGGTGGTATGGGCAGGCATTGGGACCTGATGTTTGCTAGATTGTCGGCTTCCTCGTTGCTGGCCCTGCTGACGTGTGAAACTTCGCATCCATTGAATGTTCCTTCTAGGTAGTAATATAGGTTTCTGTATGTCGTCATGTTGTCGCTAATGGCATCGCACTGATTCATCACTTGCTGGACGACAAGATTCGAGTCCCCGAATATTTTTAGTTAGGTTGCTCCACATGCTTTGTCCATTTTCATTCCATGGAGCAAAGCCTCGTATTCGGCTTCATTGTTGGAAGCTTGCGGAAAACTCATTCTTAACACGTACTTCAATTTATCGCCTTGTGGTGATATTAAGACTACTCCTGCTCCTGCGCCTTGGACCCTTTTTGATCCGTCGAAGTACATTGTCCACACACTCGATAGATCACGTGGTCCTGTATTTTGTAGTTCGAGCCACTCTGCTGTGAAATCTGGTAGTACATGAGATTTGATTGCTTTCCATTTCTCGTACGTGATGTCCAGGGGCGATAGTTCGATTCCCCATAAGGAGACTGATACGTCTCCAACGTATCCATAATTTTTGATGCTCTATGCTTGTTTTTACACCATTTGCTTAGTGTTTCGTTACACTTCGTGGCATTTTTTATGCATTTTCCGGAACTAACCTATTAACGAGATGCCATAGTGCCAGTTCTTGGTTTTCTACTATTTTTGTGTTTCAAAAAAGTTACACAGGAAATATTCTCGGAATTGGACGAAACAAAAGCCGAACGTCCAGAAATTTACCGAAGCTTCCAGAGAACCGAAGAGGAGACGGAGAGGAACCACTGGTGGGCCACACCACCAGGGGGCGCGGCCTAGGGCTGGCCCACGCCCCCCTGTGGTGAGCCCCACCAGGTCCACTTCTGACGCCGCCCCTTCGCCTATAAAGACCCCCCGATGGGAAAAACCTATATACCCGATCACTTTTCCAGAATACATCGTGATCCGCCGCCGCCGTTGACCCGAGATCGGGAGGGTCCAGAAGCTCTTCCCGACACCCTGCCGGAGAGGGGAATCACCACCGGAGGTCTTCTTCATCGCCATGGTTGCCTTCGGCGCGATGAGTGAGTAGTCTACTTTGGACTATGGGTCCACAGCAGTAGCTAGTTGGTTGTCTTCTCCACCATGTGCTTCATGTTCAGATCTCGTGAGCTGCCTTACATGATCGAGATCACCGTTATGTAATTCTACATGTTGTGTTTGTTGGGATCCGATGAATATTGGTGTTATAATTGAGTTGATGTGCTGAATATTATCTTATATTATCTCTATGTTGTTTATGATCTTGCATGCTCTCCGTTGTTAGTAGCTATCTTGGCCGAGTAGTTGCTAGTGACTCCAAGAGGGGGTATTTATGCTCGATAGTGGGTTCATGCCTCTATTTAATCTGGGGGAGTGACATAAACCTCTAAGGTTGTAGATGTGCTGTTGCTACTAGGGAGAAAACAACATTCATATGCTCAAGGGCATATGCTTTGTTTACATTACACACTTTGCTTAATGCAGTTATCTGTTATTCGCAACTTAATACTTGTAGAGTTCTCGGATTGATTCACCACAAGTGGATTATTAATCATAGATGCAGTTGGATGGCGGTCTATGTATCTTGTTGTAATGCCCAGAGTAAATCTCATAGTGGTCCTCTCGACATGCACGTTGTCTTTATTCTATCAATTGCCCAACTGTAATTTGTTTATCCAGCATGTGTTATTTTATCTTATCGAGAGACACCACTAGTGAACTGTGGACCCCGGTCCTATTTCCATTATATTGATATCACCTGTTTACTTTACTCGCATACTATTATCACTTTCCACTCGATACGCTCATACCCTTTGTTTCAAGCAAACCGGTGAGATTGACAACCTCATCGTAAGTTGGGAACAAAGTATTTGGTTGTGTTGTGTGCAGGTTCCACGTTGCTACTGGTTGAAGACGCGCTAACAAGTTATCGTTAACGGCGCCCTTTTCAGAGTGTCACGTAGCTAGTGGGCATCACCTTCAGTCGTTTGGATTTTTCCTCTTGGACGATTAAACCTTGGTTTCATAACTGAGGGAAAACTTGCTGCTATATTCATCAAACCTTCCCTTGGGGTTTCCAACTGGCCGGTCATTTACTTCATCAACTACACGCCAACAAGTTTTCTGGCACCATCATCACCGCGCCATCAACAAGTTTTCTGGCACCGTTGCCGGGGAAAAAGAAGACTTCTGCAAGGGGAGTTTCGCACGCACATCCTTTACTTTGTTTTAGGTTTTGCTTTACTTTATTTTTACTTGCATCATTTTATCAAAAACACACAAAAATTAGTATCCTTTGTAGTTGTTTTACTTGTCTGCTTTTAGTTTTGCTAGAATGGCTACTCCTGAAAACACCAAGTTGTGTGACTTCACTAGCACGAATAATAGTGATTTTATCTGCACTCCTATTGCGCCACCTGTTCCTGCTGCAAATTTTTATGAGATTAAGCCTGCTTTGTTGAACCTTGTTATGAAATAGCAATTTTCTGGGCCAGTACTGATGATGCTGCAGCTCATCTCAACATTTTTGTTGAGCTATGTGAGATGCAAAAGTATGAGAATGTTGATGGTGATATTATTAAGCTTAAGTTGTTTCCTTTTTCTTTGAGAGGAAAAGCTAAGGATTGGTTGCTGTCTTTGCCTAAAAATAGTATTGATTCATGGGCTAAGTGTAAGGATGCTTTTATTGGTAGATACTATCCTCCTGCTAAGATTATAGCTTTGCGTAGCAATCTTATGAATTTTAGTCAGTTTGATAATGAAAATATTGCTCAAGCTTGGGAAAGAATGAAATCTATGATAAAGAATTGTCCCACTCATGGACTGACTACTTGGATGATTGTTCAAACTTTTTATGCAGGACTGGATTTTTCTTCAAGGAACCTACTTGATTCAGCTGCTGGAGACACTTTCATGTCCCTTACCTTGGGCGCCGTAACTCTTATGGTAATTCCTCCAACAACACTAGGGCTGCGCCCTCCGAGCTTGAGGTAATGCTCAAGGAACTCATCGGTAAGCAAACTGCTTTTAATAAGTCTGTTGAGGAAAAGTTAGGCAAAATTGATATTCTTGCTTCTGTTGAACTTCTGAAATTAAAAGTGTTGCCCAATAATGTGAAAGAGAACAATGTTTTTGCCACTGCTAATGCTATCCAAGTTAGAATTGATGAAAATGTTAGGATGCTAGCAGAGTTGCATGCCAGGTGGGAAAGAGAAGATGAGATGGCTAGAAAGATGAAGGTATGTACCATTACTACCTCTAATGATGTTATTCCAACTGCTAGCAATCCTCTTACTTTGATTGGTGTAGAGAAAACTCCTACTCCTAGTGTTAAAAAACCCAAAACAGCTAAAACTTTTTCTCAAAAGAGTGCTGAATTTTTTCGGAGTGTAGGGGATGATAGGTCTATTTCCTTTAATGATTTTGATGTGGATGGCTGCAATATATCTGAAGTTATTTTGTTCTTGCAAAAGCTTGCTTTGACTCCTAATGTTAGTTCTTTAAATGTTGCTTTTACTAAGCATATCACCAATGCTCTCATGAAAATTAGGGATGAAAAGTTGAAGCAAAAAGCTTCTATTCCCAAGAAATTAGAAGATGGTTGGGAACCCATTATTGATATGCATGTTAATGGTTTTGATTGCCATGCTTTATGTGATCTAGGTGCTAGTATTTCTATCATGCCTAGAAAAATTTATGACATGCTTGATTTACCACCGCTTGGAAAGTGTTATTATGATGTTCCTATTGCTGATGTTGCTAAGAAGAAACCTTTGGGAATGATTAATGATGTTCTTATTATGGTTAACTAGCAAGGTGGCCCTCGAAAATGCAAGGGCATCCTCTTCAATATGGTGAAAATAACTAAGACATAAATTTATACTTTCTTGAATGTAATATTTTTCAAAGGCATTAATGATATAATGCTAAATAAATTATCACACATGCGGGAATCATATTTTAAAAAGTACACATAATTGACATTGTAAACTAACACAAGATCAAAGTTTCATATGTAGTTTAGATATCGGGTTGACATTATGTATGTAGCTTGTTGTAGTGTATGTACAAATATAGTTATGCACATATATATGATATAGTCTAAATACTAATTACAGCGTAATTGGGTAACCTACATTTCCATGGCTAGAGTCTGTAGGCATTATAATTTTATGTTTGGTTTTTGCTTATTTTATCTTTGGTAATTAGTATGTTTTCAGGTTCACATATACAAAATAGAAAAAGTTATTAAATTTTCACCATGAATTTTTTTATTAGTTTCTCACCTTGTAATTTTTCAGAAACAAAATTGTAGATGAAGATCCTACAATATATATAGGAAAAAATTCCACCTGTGAGGATTTGATTCCATATATGGAGATGTAATTTAGCTTTTTATTTTCTCCTAACCAACATGCAAACTTTTTATGATTTGTATTCATCTATAATATTATTAATACTACATTTGATAAAGAAATATTTATTAGGTGTGACCAATATGCACATATTGAGCAAAACATTTTGGATAAAGAGACATATATGTTTTCAAGATTTTTTCATGTTCATCTTACGTTAGCACCAACAACATCATTTTTATTTATCTACGCTAGAAGTTTTCTTACACATGTAGCATGCTAGCATATCTCCAATTTTTTCTTGCGTATATCATAACGTGCCATATACTCAGTCCTTATAACATTTTATTTTTCCCTAATCAACCACTTATTGACATCTCTCATCAATCTAGAACTATGCAAGTCTTAGAATAGATTTGTGCATGCATTTACTTTTCTCTATTGTACTGTGTTGAACTTCGTCAATAGTACCCATATATCATCCCTTTTTTATGCACCTAGGAAACCATATATGTTGATACATGGAGCCATCTTCATACACATAACTACATCTCAAAGGATTTTATTTTTTAAATTTTTACCATTTTTTTATTTTTCACAAAACTGAAAAGACGATTAAAAAAAAGAAAATACCTAAGCTGACGGCTTTGCCATCGGGTTAGGTCCCCTGAAAAAATAAAATACCAAAAAAAAGTAAATACCTAAGCCGGCAGCTTTGCCGTCGGGTTAGATCCCCAAAAAAATCTACACCGACGATGTACCTAAACCGACCATTGGATTACGGCCATGTCCGGCGCTAGAGCCTAAGCCAACGGCGGCTTAAGTTCTGGCCGTCGGCGTATAACATTTTTTCTGTAGTGAACTGCTAGTTGTGAGTCCGCGACCAATAATTTTCTCATCACCACTCCTACTTTGCATGTGTTCCTTTCAGCTACTGCTACAAATCAATGCAAACATGAAAGATATAATTACCACACGTCTGTACCAGTTCCATCTAGCAAGATGACAGCGCCTTGCCCGGGCTTAAATCAACCTTATGTCAGTACGCTAGAGTTTATTTCAGGCGACCGTGAAGGATCTAAATGGGAGAAGATTGTACCAACAATTTGGATTTTAGTTTTAGCAATTGAATTTTCTGATGGAAGAGCGTGTGTGCATGCGTACATGAGGACCAACAGTTCTTGGGCTGTTCTTTGTATTGCGGATGGCTAGAGATCATTTTATTTTGTCTCACAGTTCATGGTCCGTAGATTCTCTGATGTCCCGGGTTACTTTTCCGATGATCATGCAGCTATTTATAGAATAATCAGGGAGGCGCGCCGCCAAAAAAGACTAAGGGCAGGGTTAGGGCAGGGTCGCGTTTTGGTGAGGGTCGAGAATAGTACAGGTCATGTAATCACCGTTGGTGGGCCTTCTAACTTGCCAGTTTTTATTTTGAAGAGATATTCAACGTGCCAGCTATTTTTATGTGTACACGATAATGTTTTACGTAACACCTTTTATGTTTTAATCTTAACCATTAAAATTAAGATCAACGGATCATATTTTTTAGGCTATGTGGATTAATGTGGTATCTCTATTTTAAACTCCTGTTTTATGCTTTTAGTATATAGTAGATAATAACCTTGTTCCTATTGATTTTCTTGTCATGGATGTTGAATGCAATGCTTCATGTCCTATTATTTTGGGAAGACCCTTTCTTCGAACTGTAGGTGTCATCATTGATATGAGGGAAGGCACCATCAAATATCAATTCCCACTCAATAAAGGTATGTAACACTTCCCTGGAAAGAGAAATAAATTGCTTTTTGACTCTATTCTTAGAGCAAATTATGAGCTTGATGCTTCATCACTTGATATTACTTGATTTGCATTTTCTGCGCCTAGCTCAAAGGCGTTAAAGAAAAGCACTCTTGGGAGATAACCCAATATTTTTACTTTCAGTACTTTTTCTTTTATTTGAGTCTTGGAAGTTACTACTACTGTAATAACTGCTCCTTATCCTTTTTATTTCATTTTTGTGCCAAGAGAAGCCTCTAATTTGAGTGAGGTAAGATTTGGGGATGTTGCTGTCCTGAAACTGTTTTCGGTGCTGCACCGTAAAAATTCGTGAAAATTCTCTGTATATCTTTTGGACCTGCGATTTCTTGTGTATATGCCCCAGGTTATATACAAACTTTCATTAGTTGAACACCTTTTGATTTGAGCAACAGAAAACACTCTAAAAATTCGACCTTTGTCAGCTGTTCTGTTTTGACAGATTTCTGCCAATATTTGTGTCTGCCGCTTTATCGCTTTCTTTTTGAGTTATTTTGATCACGGAACTTTTGGGGAAGTTGCTACAGTAGTATATGCTTTATATGTGGTGGTTGTAGGTTGAAACCTGAAGCAAAAAGGGTTGATTCAATGTTATGCTTACACTAATGTTGCTAATAGATTTGTGTTTAGTTTTGTATGAAGGAAGTTTTTAAGTGTAGGGATTGGAGAATGATGAGATGAGTTGAAGAATGGACAAAAGCTCAAGCTTGGGGATGCCCATATCACCCCAAGAAATATTTAAGAAGTACAAGCGTCAAAGCTTGGGGATGCCCCCGAGGCACCCCTTCTTCATCGGCAAAAATCAGGTCACCTTTCAACACACTATATTTTTATTGCTTCATGCATTATGCGTTTTTCTTGGAGCGTCAGTTGTTTTAGTTTTTAGTTTTGTTTAGTTTTGTTTGCTGCAATAAATGGTTGGACCCCAACAAATTCCTTTTGGAGAAGTTGCCTTGCTTTTCATTTGCCAAGAACACTCCGTTTTTCACTCTTATCGTTTCAACGAGTGTTCTCTTTTTCTAGAACTGCGTTTAGCTTTCATTTTTCGCCTTGATTTTTTTTTCAGATCTTGTTATATCTTTGCATCAAGGTGTATTTTGACCTCTGGTCCATGTTGGTTTTCATCAAAAGAGTTGTTTATAAAAAGTTCGAATGGTGTTGGAAAAGAGAAAAAGCTTTATGTAAAAAAGTGGTACAAGAAGGAGCTTGTGTAGACTGTGGCCTAGGCTTTTGCATGTCGTGCTTGATGACTTTTTGATAGTATGCTTAGTGGTTTTGCTGTAGCATGTCTTGTCTCAAATGACTGAGATTGCTTAATGAGCCTTGGAAAAAAATCATGCGTTGTTTTAATTATTTGGAAGCATTATTTTGGTTTTCTCCTTTGATGCTTTATTTGGGTTGACTTAGCGCATGCTCACACATGTTAGACTCATAGAAAGTCACCATTGCCTCTATGATCATTTAGTTTTTGACTTTTGATGCCATCTTATGCTTCTTTTAATGTTGCTTTGTCGCTATGCATGATTATGGCCGTTATTGCTCTCTTAGTTGGTCGCTCTCAGTCTTTTGCTAGCCCTCATTTTGTACTGAGTATGAGCTCTACTCGTGCATCCAACTCCTAAAAACCAAGTTTGCCATTGTGTTCACTATAAATTCCTATGCATGGTATTTGTAAGCCATTCCAAGTAAATTTCCATGTGCTACCTTTCAAAACTTTCAACTACTTCTCGTTTTGTGCCACTGTTTTTAGCTCATGGGGACGTAGTGGTCGGAATTGCTATCTTCCATATTAAATTAAGTACCCCTCGACTAGGAAGCTTCATTTGCTCGTCATTAATTTTGCATGAGAGCTGGTCAGACCATTGCAATCTAATTTTAAAAGAAAAAAGGCACTCCTCCATGGTATGTGAATGTTGGTGGGCACCCGATGGAATCGGTTAGCCATGGTTTGAGAAAGGAAAAAAGGTGGGGAGGTGTGCCAAAGCTTTATAAAAGAGCACCAATGTGCCAATTTTTCAAAGAACTCGGAACCGCTCTCACTTGTTTATTATGGAAGATAGTAAGACCCCATTGCTAGTCGTTGACATGAAACAACCACCTCTCAAAACCCAATTTTTTTCCCTGTTTTACAAATGAAAAGCTGTAGCACATGTTTAATCAGTGCTTCCCTCCATGAAGGGCCTTTCTTTTACTTTTATGTTGAGTCACCACCTTCTACCTTTATGCACCGTCTAAGAGAGCATAGTTGTCATTCTGAGTATAATGTGCATTGTCCCAAAGCTTTCATTGATTGATTCATGATGTTGGTTTCACTTGTTCTTAAATTATTTGTATCTAGTCGCCCTCTTAAACTTGAAGGTGTCATATGCATTTATGTTTTGCTCTCTCATGAAGGACAAGCTGAATACCATTTGTATGTTTTTCCTTATGATTTGAACACACGTTTGACTTTCATTGTTTCATTTTCATGATCTTTCATTTGTGTTCTTTTTCATGTTATAACATGGTTGCTAAGTTGCTTCTATCAAGATTATATCTTTCATGCCCATGTTTTAAGTTCTTTTGATCCCAGCGCACAACGCTTACATAGTTGATCAAGATTGTGTAGGTGCATGTCACCTCAAAAATTATTTCTTTTATTATCACTTACCTACTCGAGGACGAGCAGGAGTTAAGCTTGGGGATGCTGATACGTCTCTAACGTATCCATAATTTTTGATGCTCCATGCTTGTTTTTACACCATTTGCTTAGTGTTTCGTTACACTTCGTGGCATTTTTTATGCATTTTCCGGAACTAACCTATTAACGAGATGCCACAGTGCCAGTTCCCTATTTTCTACTATTTTTGTGTTTCAGAAAAGTTACACAGGAAATATTCTCGGAATTGGACAAAACAAAAGCCGAACGTCCAGAAATTTGCCAGAGCTTTCAGAGAACCAAAGAAGAGACGGAGAGGAGCCACTGGTGGGCCACACCACCAGGGGGCGCGGCCTAGGGCTGGCCCGTGCCCCCCTGTGGTGAGCCCCACCAGGTCCACTTTTGACGCCGCCCCTTCGCCTATAAAGACCCCCCGACGGGAAAAACCTATATACCCGATCACTTTTCTAGAATACATCGCGATCCGCCGCCGCCGTTGACCCGAGATCAGGAGGGTCCAGAAGCTCTTCCCGGCACCCTGTCGGAGAGGGGAATCGCCATCGGAGGTCTTCTTCATCACCATGCTTGCCTCCGGCGTGATGAGTGAGTAGTCTACTTTGGACTATGGGTCTATAGCAGTAGCTAGTTGGTTGTCTTCTCCACCATGTGCTTCATGTTCAGATCTCATGAGCTGCCTTACATGATCGAGATCACCGTTATGTAATTCTACATGTTGTGTTTGTTGGGATCCGATGAATATTGGTGTGATGATTGAGTTGATGTGCTGAATATTATCTTATGTTATCTCTATGTTGTTTATGATCTTGCATGCTCTCCGTTGTTAGTAGCTATCTTGGCCGAGTAGTTGCTAGTGACTCCAAGAGGGGGTATTTATGCTCGATAGTGGGTTCATGCCTCTATTTAATCTGGGGGAGTGACAGAAACCTCTAAGGTTGTAGATGTGCTATTGCTACTAGGGAGAAATAAACATTCATATGCTCAAGGGCATATGCTTTGTTTACATTACACACTTTGCTTAATGCAGTTATTTGTTGTTCGCAACTTAATACTTATGGAGTTCCCGGATTGATTCACCACAAGTGGATTATTAGTCATAGATGCAGTTGGATGGCGGTCTATGTATCTTGTTGTAATGCCCACAGTAAATCTCATAGTGATCCTCTCGACATGCACGTTGTCTTTATTCTATCAATTGCCCAACTGTAATTTGTTTACCCAGCATGTGTTATTTTATCTTATGGAGATACACCACTAGTGAACTGTGGACCCCGGTCCTATTTCCATTATATTTCTATCACCTGTTTACTTTACTCGCACTGTTTACTTTACTCGCATACTATTATCACTTTCCACTCGATACGCTCATACCCTTTGTTTCAAGCAAACTGGTGAGATTGACAACCTCATCGTAAGTTGGTAACAAAGTATTTGGTTGTGTTGTGTGCAGGTTCCACGTTGCTACTGGTTGAAGATGCGCTAACAAGTTATCGTTAACGGCGCCCTTGTTAGAGTGTCATGCAGCTAGTGGGCATCACCTTCAGTCGTTTGGCTTTTTCCTCCTAGACGATTAAACCTTGGTTTCATAACTGAGGGAAAACTTGCTGCTATATTCATCAAACCTTCTCTTGGGGTTTCCAACTGGCCGGTCATTTACTTCATCAACTACACGCCAACAAATTTTCTGGCACTATCATCACCGCGCCATCAGAGACACGTCCTGTCGCTGTAGGGTTGTTCAATATATTTGATAGTGGGGCTTCGTTAACCACTATGATTGGGTGTACCGCGAAATATTACCGTAACTTTTGTGCCGTTGTGAATACGCTGTATGCAAGCTTTTGGTAGTGCGGGTACCTCTGCTTTGTTGGAGATAAGACTTCGTTAAGGAAATATACCGGCCGCTAGACTCCATGCGCCTTTCCTTCTTCACTTCTCTCGACTACTAGTACCGTGCTTACCACTTGATGTGTGGCTGCGATATATAGTAGTAATGGCTCTTTTTCTTTTGGTGCAACCAACACTAGTGGTGTGGAGAGCACTTTTTTTAGCTGCACGAAAGTTGTATCTGCCTCTTCTGTCCACTCGAACTTGTCATCTGACTTATTCATGAGTGCGTAAAAGGGGAGAGTTTTTTCTCCTAATCGTGCAACAAATCGACTTAGTGCCGCCACGCGTCCTGCGAGTTTCTGTATGTCGTGTAGCTTTGCTGGTTTCCCCATCGTTAGTATTGCTTGGATTTTCTCTGGGTTTGCCTCTATGCCTCTTGCTGATACCAGAAATCCTAGAAGTTGCCCTGCTGAAACACCAAAAGAGCATTTTGTCGGGTTGAGCTTGAGCTTGTACCTGTTGAGGTTGTCAAAAGTTTCCCGCAGGTCGCTGATTAAAGACTCCTCTTTCCTTGTTGTGATGACTACATCGTCGATGTAGACCTGAATGTTGCGGCCTATTTGGCTTCCGAGACAATTTTGCATCATCCGTTGATAAGTTGCTCCTGTGTTTTTGAGGCCGAAGGGCATGACTTGATAGCAGAAAATGTCGTATGGTGTGATAAAAGCTGTTTTTTCTTCATCTTCTTTCTTCAACTTGATCTGGTTGTAGCCAGAATATGCGTCCAAGAAGGAAAGCCTCGCGCACCCTGCCGTTGAGTCGATTATCTGATCAATGCGAGGTAGCGGAAAGGGATCTTTGGGGCAGTGCTTGTTGAGAGATGTGTAGTCGATACATACTCTTTGTACGTCCGTGTTTTTTCTTGGGAACGATAACTGGGTTGGACACCCAAGTTGATGCTTTGATTTCTCTGATGAAGCTTGCGTTTTCTAGCCTATGTAGCTCGGATGCTATTGCTATTATTTTGGGTTCACCGAACCATCGCAGAGGTTGCTTGACTGGCTTTGCTTTTGGATCCACGTTTAGTGTGTGCTCGACGAGTTCCTTGGGAACCCCTAGCATGTCTGAAGGACACCAGGCGAAGATTTCCTGGCGCTCACGGAGGAACTCGACAAGCGCGCTTTCCTATGCGGGTTCCAGGTTCACTGCTATTGTAGTGGTTTTGTTTGGGTCTGTAGGGTGAACCTGAATTTTCTTGCAGTCTTGCTTTATGTCAAAAGCCTAGTCTGGCAGGGATCGACCGACGTCGGGTAGCACATTATGATCAGTGTCGACCTTGTGTCTTGCGTATTTGGCTGTCATGCCGAAAATTTGCGCCATCCAATTGAATTCTTTGTCGCAGGTGTTGGATACTTCGAAGCTGCCTTGTACTGCGATGGTTCCCTTAGGTCCTGGAATTTTGAGTGTGAGGTATGCATAATGAGAGAATGCCATGAACTTTGCGAATGCTGGTTGCCCCAAGATTGCGTGGTATTGTGAGGGCCAGTCCATCACTTCGAACTCTAGTTTCTCTTTGTAGTAATTGCTACTGTTGCCAAAACAAACGTCGAGTTCTATTTTCCCGAGGGGGTAATTTGCGCTTCCTGGTACTATTCCGTGGAAAGAGCAATCTGTCGGCTTTAGGCTTTCCAGTGAGATACTCATTGCCTTTAGATTTCTTGCGTATATTAATTTTATGTCACTTCCTGTGTCCATGAATACTCGCCCAATGTTATATCCTCCTATTTGTGCCTTTAACACCAATTGCGTGTGCCCTGGCTTGGGCACTTTCCTTGGGAGGTCTGCTCTGCTAAACCTGACTGGCTGGTCGGACCACCTCGAGTACTCTGTAGTGGCCGGTGGTGATGATATTGCTAAGTTTACTTATCTTGATATACTCTTCTGCTCTTATTTGGACTTTGGGACCGGCTGGATCATTGCGGATATGTACACTTTTGATTCTAAATGTCTTGCAAGACGTTGCATTTGATATCCTTGACTTGTGTTCCTTCCTCCTTGATGTGTTCCTTGGTTTAACTCCAGAGCACCTTGCAACCTTAGGAATGTTCTACAGTCCTTCATCTGGTGATTAGAAACTCTCTTCCCTTCCAAGTACGTATAGTGGATACGGCAGGGCCCATGGAGCATGTCCTCTTGATACGTCTCTAACGTATCTATAATTTTTGATGCTCCATGCTTGTTTTTACACCATTTGCTTAGTGTTTTGTTACACTTCATGGCATTTTTATGCATTTTCCGGAACTAACCTATTAACGAGATGCCACAGTGCCAGTTCCCTATTTTCTGCTATTTTTGTGTTTCAGAAAAGTTATACAGGAAATATTCTCGGAATTGGACAAAACAAAAGCCAAACATCCGGAAATTTACCGAAGCTTCCAGAGAACCGAAGAGGAGACGGAGAAGGGCCACAGGGCGGCCACACCACCAGGGGGCGTGGCCTGCCCCTGGCCTGCGCCCACCTGTGGTGAGGGCCCCCTGGTCCACCTCTGGCGCTGCCCCTTCGCCTATAAAGACCCCCCGATGGGAAAATCCTAAGAGACCTGATCACTTCTCCAGAATACATCGCGATCTGCCGCCGCCGTCGACCCAAGATCGGGAGGGTCCAGAAGCTCTTCCCAGCACCCTGCCGGAGAGGGGAATCGCCACCGGAGGTTTTCTTCATCACCATGCTTGCCTCCGGCGCGATGAGTGAGTAGTCTACCTTGGACTATGGGTCTATAGCAGTAGCTAGTTGGTTGTCTTCTCCACCATGTGCTTCATGTTTAGATCTCGTGAGCTGCTTTACATGATCGAGATCACCGTTATGTAATTCTACATGTTGTGTTTGTAGGGATCCGATGAATATTGGTGTTATGATTGAGTTGATGTGCTGAATATTATCTTATGTTATTGATGACCCACAAGTATAGGGGGTGTATCGTAGTACTTTTGATAAATAAGAGTGTCGAACCCAACAAGGAGCAGAAGGTGTTGACAAGTAGTTTTGATCAAGGATTCACTGTAAATACTAGCAAACGGGTTTTCAGGGGTATTTGGTAATGCAAATAAATAAAGTACGAGTAAATAAAAGACAATAGTAGTAATTGCTGCAAGTGGCCCAATCCTTTCTAGAGCAAAGGACAAGCTGGTTGTGTAACTTATGATGACCAAACGTTTTCGAGGACACACGGGAGTTTCTGTCAAGTGCTTTCGCTTCATACCGCTAAATAATCTTTATTGGTTTGATAAGTGTTATGGGGGTGAACCTGTGCTAGCGCACTACCCTTACTAGGATAAATACACACTTGTGATTATACCCCTTGCAAGCATCCGCAAATACAAGAAAGTAATTAAGATAAATCTAACCACAGCCTGAAACTCTAAGATCCTACGCTCCCTGCTGTAATAGTTTCCCAATGGAGGTTTAGGTTTCTGTCACTCCAGCAACCCCACAATTGGTAGCCAAATACACAATGCATCTCACTAGGCCCATAAATGGTGAAGTATCATGTAGTCAACGTTCACATGACACCACTAGTGAAATAACACCACAACAAATAAATATCAAACCATTAAATATTACTCAACATAATTCCACTACTAACGACTTGACTTCTCCCATGTCCTCAAGAACTAAACGAACTACTCACAAGACATCATATAGATCATGATCAGAGGTGAAATAATGATAAATAACAATCTGAACATAAACCTTAATTCAACAGTTCCACTCAATAGCATCAACCACAAGAGTAATCAACACCGGGAAAGTTTCCCCTAAGAATTTAACAAGATTCAACTCAAGATGTTACAGCGGGATGGCATGGTGATGGTGGAGATGAAGGTGCTAGCGATGGGGATGATGATGATGATGATCCCGATGAAGTCCGGTGCGATGGTGATGACGATGGCGACGATCTCCCCTCTCCGAGAAGGAATTTCCCCGGTAGATTTCTGCCTGCCGGAGAGCTTTTCTCTCTCTGATGTTTTCCGCCCCGCAGAGGTGGCGGTGTCTATCTCTAAGCCCCCCTTCACTTAGGTTTTCGGGCACGATGAAATACACGAAGGGGCGATGGAACAAGTGGGCCAGGGTGGCCTCACCATAGGGCGGCGTGGCCAGGGGCTGGGCCGCGCCCCCTGGTGGTAAGGCTGCCCTGTGGCCCCTCTCGCCTCCTCCTTCTGGCTACTTCAATCTTCTGGTAAAATATAATTTCCTGGCATTTTTCTGGAATT
This sequence comes from Dactylis glomerata, assembly GCA_007115705.1. Classification (NCBI taxonomy): domain Eukaryota; kingdom Viridiplantae; phylum Streptophyta; class Magnoliopsida; order Poales; family Poaceae; genus Dactylis; species Dactylis glomerata. Next base: position 2,354,344 of record QXEO01000536.1, read on the forward strand.
TCCCGATCTTCCGAAATATGGTGTCTTGACGGTCCTTTTTCCAGCAGAATCCTGACTCCGGCAGCAAATCCTCCAATGATCATCAAACATGTAAAAACAGAGGAAACAACATAAGTATCATCTCTAAATGTGAAATATATCAATGAATAACAGTAAATTATGATACAAAATAGTGATGCAAAATGGACGTATCAACTCCCCCAAGCTTAGACCTCGCTTGTCCCCAAGCGAAAACTAAACTCGGTAAACATGACCACAGGTTTATGGAGTGATGTGTCGATAATCAAAATATGGACAAGAAGCATCACATTCACTAAGGCGCAATTTATAATAGACAGCAACTTCCCTTTATATGATATAGACTTGCAATAAGTAAAAGGGAATCACAAATAAGGATGCACAAGGTAAACTCTAATTGGTGATGGCAACCCTAGTTCTTGGTCAGAGAACAATGAACAAACTATACTTATTTTTGAATGGAGCCTTTTTAAAACAGAGCTAATATAGCAAAAACTACATGCTCAACAAAACAAACTCTTTGTAATCATGGAAAGCTTTCAAAGATATATTCCTTCAGACAAAAGCATTGTACTAACAAAAGAAGTTAATAAACATGATTAAACGGATCAACATATGGATGAGTAAAACATAACAACTCAAATGCTTGCTTGAGATAGAAGGGAATAGGTTGACTCAACATGAAAGTAAAAGACAGGCCCTTCGTAGAGGGAAGCATGGATTAAACATGTGCTAGAGCTTTTCATTTGTAAAACAGAGATAAAAGTTGTTTTGAGAGGTGGTTGCTTTTGTCAACGACTAGCAACGGAGTTCTTGATATCTTCCATACTAAACAAGTGAGAGCGGTTCCGAGATGTTAATTAGTTGGCACATTAGTGCTCTTTTATAGCTTGGCACTCCTCCCCACCTTTTCCTTTCTCAAACCATGGCTAACCGATTCCATCGGGTGCCAACCAACTTTCACATATCATGGAGGAGTGCCTTTTTCTTTTCTTTTTGAGATTACAATGGTCTGACCAGCTCCCTTGCAAAATTAATGACGAGCAGATGAAGCTGCCTAGTCGAGGGGTACTTAATTTAGTATGAAAGATAACAAACCCATCCACTACGTCCTCATGAGCTAAAAACAGTGGCACAAAATGAGAAGTATTTGAAGGTTTTTGAAAGGTAGCACATGAAAATTTACTTGGAATGGCTTGAAATACCATGCATAGGAATTTATAGTGGACTCTTTGGAAGTAACTTGGTTTTTGGGAGTTGGATGCACGAGAAGTATTTCCTCTCAGTACAGGTTTTTGGCTAGCAAGGCTGGGTAGCAAGCATAAGAGTTGCATGAAACAAACAAACATACATATAATAGGAATAATCATGCAAACTTCCTTGAAGGTACAACGATTTTAACTTTGAGAATAAAAATGCTTATAAGCCAAACATGAAGGAAAACTGAAGTGATGTAACTACAAACACTTCTTTCTTCTTTTCTACTCAAACCTTAAGGTAATGTTGCTACTGACCAAGCTAAGTTTGCCAAAACCAACTAAATTTACTCATGCTCCCAAAGTGATACCAATACTAATCAACAAGACTAGTCATATAAGAAACATTGCAAACTAAAATAAAATGTGCGAAAAGTAAACAATAAAACTTCTCATTAATATTTCATTACCGCAACTCACACCAAAGGATACATAGATAACCAACTAAGGAGGATACTTCCACACTGCAAACTATTCTATAAGATAACTTCTCTATTCATGATATGACTCTACTTGAAAAGTAAATGAGTAAAATGTGATGATGTGATACCGCGGCACTCCCCCAAGCTTGGAACAAGCCAAGGGGATGCCTATACCGATGACGAATTACTCCTTTGGTGGTGGTGGGATCACCCTTGGATTGATGAAATATTCCAGCATCCTGCGAAGCCTGAGATTCTCCCCTTGAAGTATCTGTATCTCCCTCTCTAGAACTCGGTATTGGGCACAAAGCTCGTCAGTGACCAGCATACCCTCTTTTATTATAGGCATGAAATTTAGATCCAAGACTGGAAATGTTGGTCCCCACACATCATGAGAAAAGGCATGTCCGGCGTTCATTGATCCTACAAAAGTAGAGTTTCTCGCCCTTGATCCTCCAGCCTCCTGTTCCTCCTTCACCTTGGGGTCTTGGTGGTCCTCTTCCCTAGGCCTTTTGCCCTTGTTGTCGCTTGAAGGAGCCATGATCCGCCCAAAACTAAGAACAATCTCCTGACAGAAACAGCTCAAAACAAAAACACGACGAGAAAACGATATACAGACCTCGGGTACTCCGGGGGGTTATATAGGTGAAAATTATACATCGAGACGAAATCACAGGAGGAAACCGGGATGGAAACGAGCTCCAAGGTGGTCTCACCATAGGGTGGCGCGGCCTGGGGTGGGCCCGCGCCCCTTGGTGGTGAGGAGCCACCGGACTCCGTCTCCTGCCCGTTTTCGTCTCGTGATTTTTCATATTTAGCAAAAACAATAAAAATATTAATAGAAAAGTTTTTCGCGAACCTTTTCTGACTAGAACTGTTACCTATTTGAAAACAAACTCTGCAGGTTCCTGCATATTGTCCTGGATGAATTCTTCCGGAGAAACCGATTGAATAACATCAACATCTTCATTATAAGAATCTCCAGCAATATAATGTTTGAGTCTTTGCCCATTCACCACTTGTGTAGTGTCATCTTTTAATGAGGCAATCTTTATCGCACCTGAGCAGTACACTTCCACACTAACATATGGTCCTTCCCATTTAGAGAGTAATTTTCCTGCAAAAAATCTGAGACGAGACCTATACAATAGAACTTTCTCACCAACATGGAACTCTATTTTAATAATTCTCTTATCATGCCATTGCTTGACTTTATCTTTGAAAAGTCTGGCATTCTCATAGGCTTCGTTTCTCCACTCATCTAGAGAACTCAAATCTAACAACCTTTTCTTACCGGCGAGTTTAAAATCCCTATTAAGCTCTTTCACTGCCGAAAAAGCTTTGTGTTCTAATTCTAAGGGCAAGTGACACGCTTTTCTGTAAACCATTTTGTAAGGAGACATGCCCATGGGGCTCTTATAAGCAGTTCTATAAGCCCATAAAGCATCATTTAACTTGCTAGCCCAGTTTTTCCTAGATCTATTGACAGTCTTCTGCAAGATAGACTTGATCTCTCTATTTGAAAGCTCTACCTGCCTACTAGTTTGGGGATGATAAGCATAAGCAATTCTATGATTAACGTCATATCTAGCAAGAGTTTTTCTAAAACCACCGTGAATAAAATGAGAACCTCCGTCAGTCATAAGATATCTAGGCACACCAAACCTAGGAAAAATAACATCCTTAAGCATTTTTAACGAGGTCTCACCATCGGCACTCTTTGTAGGTATGGCTTCTACCCACTTAGTAACATAATCAACAGCAACAAGTATGTGAGTATAGCCTTTTGAAGGAGGAAAAGGACCCATAAAGTCAAATCCCCAACAATCAAATGGTTCAATAACAAGAGTGTAACTCATAGGCATTTCATTGCGTCTAGAAATATTACCTACTCTTTGACATTCATCACAAGATAAAACATACCTTCTAGCATCTTTAAAGAGGGTTGGCCAATAAAAACCTGATTGTAGAACCTTTTGTGCGGTTCTATCTCTAGCATGATGTCCTTCATAAGCGCTTCCATGGCATTTTCTCAATATTTCTTGTTGCTCATACTCTGGTACACATCTTCGCATAATACCATCAACTCCTTCTTTATATAAGTGTGGGTCATCCCAAAAGTAATGCCTCAAATCATAAAAGAATTTTCTTCTTTGCTGAGCTGTAAAGGTTGGAGGCAAATACTTGGAAACAATAAAATTAGCATAATCAGCATACCAAGGAAGGTCTCACGAAGTTACACTTATTGAAGCCAACTGTTCATTTGGAAAACTATCATTAATAGGAATAGGATCAAAGAAATGTTTTCCAATCTAGACAAGTTGTCAGCCACAGGATTTTCAGCACCTTTCCTATCTACAATATGCAAATCAAACTCTTGTAAAAGCAACACCCATCTAATAAGCCTAGGCTTAGCATCCTTCTTAGTCATAAGATATCTAATAGCAGCGTGATCAGTATGAATAATTACTTTAGAATCAACAATATAAGGTCTAAACTTATCACATGCAAAAACAACAGCAAGAAACTCTTTCTCAGTGGTAGCATAATTCTTCTGAGCAGCATCAAGAGTCTTACTAGCATAATGAATAACATTCAACTTATTATCTATGCGCTATCCAAGAACAGCACCAACAGCAAAATCACTAGCATCACACATAATTTCAAAGGGTTAATTCCAATCAGGTGGTTGAACAATATGAGTGGTAGTTAAAGCCTTCTTAAGAGTTTCAAAAGCTTCCTTACAATCATCATCAAAGACAAATGGTACATCTTTTTAAAGAAGATTAGTAAGAGGCTTTGAAATCTTAGAGAAATCTTTAATAAACCTCCTATAGAAACCAGCATGACCAAGAATACTACGAATACCTTTAACATCTCTGGGACAGGGCATTTTCTCAATTGCCTCAACTTTTGCTCTGTCAACTTCAATACCTCTTTCAGAAATTTTATGTCCAAGGACAATTCCTTCATTTACCATAAAGTGGCATTTCTCCCAATTTACAACAAGATTAGTTTCTTCACACCTATGCAAAACTTTATCAAGATTGTGCAAACAATTATCAAAAGAAGTTCCATAGACGGAGAAATCGTCCATGAAAACCTCCACAATTTCTTCACAAAAACCATGAAAAATAGCAGACATGCATCTTTGAAAAGTAGCAGGAGCATTGCATAAACCAAACGGCATACGTCTATAAGCATAAGTTCCATAAGGACAAGTAAAAGTGGTTTTCTCTTGATCTTCCGGTTTAACAGCAATCTGAGAGAAGCCGGAATAACCATCAAGAAAGCAAAAAAATGAGTCTTCTTAGATAACCTCTCTAGCAGTTGATCTATAAACGGTAAAGGATAATGATCTTTCTTGGTAACTTTGTTTACCTTCCTAAAATCAATGCACATTCTATAACCAACTACTACCCTTTGAGGAATAAGCTCGTTACTCTCATTAGGCACAACAGTCATACCTCCTTTCTTAGGAACACAATGAACAGGACTAACCCATCTACTATCAGTAATAGGATAAATAATACCAGCATCAAGGAGCTTCAATACCTCATTTCTTACCACTTCCTTCATCTTGGGAATTAAGCGGCGTTGATGTTCAACAACTGGCTTTGCGTCTTCCTCCATGTTAATAGCATGCTGACATAAAGTGGGAGAAATCCCTTTTAAATCATCAAGAGTATATCCCATAGCTCCTCGATGTTTCCTCAATATCTCCAATAACCTTTCTTCTTTCTTTCCTAAAAGCTTAGAACTGATAATAACAGGATATATTTTCTTATCATCTATATAAGCATATTTAAGATCATCAGGTAAAGGTTTTAATTCAAAAACAGGATCTTCCTTAGGTGGTAAAGTGGTACCAAGATCCTCCACAGGTAAATTATGCTTGATCAACGGTGGTTGACGAAAGAAAATATCGTCAATCTCTTCTCTTTCCTTCTTGTAGACATCACTTTCATGGTCCTCCATGAATTGCTGCAAAGCATTATTAGGAGCAAGAGCAATAGAAGCAAGCTGTTCAACTCGAAAATTTTCATCAGGCATGTCATTTTCATAAGAAGTCTTAGCAAACTTGGAAAAATTGAACTCATAAGATTCTCCATTAAACTTGGAAAAGTTGACAAGGGCCAATCTTATGCATGATTTCTCTGTAAAGCTCTAAAGGAATGGCGCTTGAACTAGCACCAATGTCGCATAAACCATAATATCAATGATCGCCAATCCTTATAGAAATAACAGGAACACTTATTTTCCTATGCCTTTTAGGATGTGAAATAATGTTAGTAGCATCTTCACAAAAGATAATATATTCATCCCCTACATCTTTAGTAACAAGGTCCTTCAATATAGCCACAGGAGACTTAATAGTAATTTGCTCATCAGGTTCTACAGCCTTCTTAGTACTTTTATTAGACACACTTACCAAAGTAGAATGCTCTTTTACCTTAGCAGGGAAAGGTGTCTTCTCAAAATAAGGTTCAGGCAAAATGCTATCAACAGTACAAACTTCAGTAGCTGCAATAGGAATATGACTAATGGAATCTTTATAAGGTGCATGATATTTGTTCCAATCTTTCTTTGGAACATCAAGATAAGAGGCAAAGGCCTTAAAATAGTTAGCAAGTATTTGAGAATCAAGACCATAAGCAGTGCTAACATTATGAAAGTCATCGGTTCCCATAAAAGTTTTAATGCATTCATAATCATAATTTATACCTGACTTCCTACCTTTGTCGTTTTCCCATCCTTCAGCATTTTCTTGGATACGGTCAAGAAGTTTCCACTTAGCATCTTCTTTCATATGAGTGAATGATCCAAAACAGGAGGCATCCAAATAATCCTTATCATGAAGAGTAAGCCTCGCATAAAAATTATCAATAACAATATTATTGGGGAGCTCATGAATGGGACATTTGAGCATTAGTAACTTCAATCTCCCCCACGCTTGGGCAATACTCTCTCCATCATGAGGCCAAAAGTTATATATGCGATTATGATCTTTATGAATTTCACTTGGAGGATAAAACTTGGAATAAAAGAGAGGCACAATTTCCTCCCATGCAATAGATGGACCATCTTTAAGTAGCCGATACCACTCCTCAGCTCTACCTTTCAGTGATAAAGAGAATAGCTTCCTCTTGACCTGGCTCAGTGAAATACCTGCACACTTGAACAACTCGCATAATTCATTCATAAAAAGTAAGTGATCACCCGGATGGACAGTTCCATCTCCTGAATAGCAGTTATCCATAACACGTTCAACAATTTTCATAGGTATTTTAAAAGGATCTAATTGAGCAGGAGGTGGTTGTGGTGATTCATCCACATGTGCAGCAGTAGTAGTAGTGTTCCCAAATAGGAACCCAAATGGAGAACCAGGGCCGTCTCCGAGAATTTGGGGCCCGGTGCGAGATCCAAAATAAGGCCCTATACTTAGAAAAAACATATAACTAACATAACTAGAACTTTAATTCATAAATGATGATGTAGTCAACAAAATATTTGCTTTCAAGATCCATGGAATATAACTACAAAAAAAAACATGAAATACTTATAAATAACCAACATGAAACTCCAAGTGAAATCTACAATATGAAAACCCCTAGAAAAATTAAATGTAAATCTTAGTGTGGCATGCCGACTAGATCAAAACCTCACACAATGTGTCGTCGTCGAGTTGAGACGTGAAGATCAAACTTCTATTTAAAGATGTCTTAGAGACCAAACTGAACACGATTAGCTTCACATTTTTTAAAAGAGAAAGAGGAGCAGTAGTGTGATGGGGTATTTTTCTTAAACAACAGCATCATGTGCACTGCGGGCCATGCTAGTAAAAGAAAAGAAAAGTTAAAAGTTGTGCTAGTGCAACAAGTCGATATTGTTTGATGGACCTCCTGTCACTTAAGCCCATACGTAGACTCTAGGCCCATTTAAACTTTAGAGTATCATCTTCTCAGTACGCTGACGGAAAGCTTCGGTCCTCATCCATGGCGTTTCCCCCTGAAGAAAAATCAGACATGGCGCTTCTCCGCTTGGTCGCTGGATCCTCGAGGCAAGGTAGATAGGAACTGGGGCGGACCGGCGGAGAACAATAATACACCACCGGAGACCTAGGACGCCCGCCCCTATGGAGTGTATGGCGAATTGGGGGCCCTAAAATTTTGGGGGCCCTATGCCGTCGCACAGCTCACATGCCCTTATCGACGGCCATGTGGAGAACTCTCCATAGCAAAATAAAATAAAATAAAAGACAAAAATAAAAACAATACTCACAGCGACGGTTACCTTTACCAATTCCAGTCTTCAATAGCGCTTCACTCCCCGGCAACGGTGCCAGAAAATAGTCTTGATGACCCACAAGTATAGGGGGTGTATCATAGTACTTTCGATAAATAAGAGTGTCGAACCCAACGAGGAGTGATGTCTACACACGCTTTTGTTCTTGTAGACAGTGTTGGGCCTCCAAGTGCAGAGGTTTGTAGAGCAGCAGCAAGTTTCCCTTAAGTGGATCACCCAAGGTTTATCGAACTCAGGGAGGAAGAGGTCAAAGCTATCCCTCTCAAACAACCCTGCAATTACGATACAGAAAGTCTCTTGTGTCCCCAACGTACCCAATACACTTGTCAGATGTATAGATGCACTAGTTCGGCGAAGAGATAGTGAAATACAAGTGGTATAGATAATTATAAGTAGTAAATGCAATCTGGAATAAAAATGGCAGCAAGCAAACAAGTAACAAAACAGCAAGTAAACGGTGTGCAAAGCTTGGAAACAAGGCCTAGGGATCATACTTTCACTAGTGGACACACTCCCAATAAATATAACATAATTGAACAAATAGATAACTTCTCTTCACTATGCTACTCTGAATTACTTGACAAACACCGCTCATAGAGATATCCAAATCAAATCACAACTCAAGATAAATATTATTGCAACTTAGACCAAGTACTAACACGGTGCACACACTGTCAACATTACACCATGAAAGGAGGAATAGATCACTTCAATACTATCATAGTGATAATTATTCTCATAATCCATAAGAGATCACAATCGTAGCCTAGACCAAGTACCACCATGATGCACACACTGTCACTGTTACATCATGGCAGGAGGAATAGATTACTTTAATAACACCACTGGAGTACACATAATGATGAAGAGTAGCATCTACTTATTCAACATGATACAAAGCTCACGATCACATAGAGATCACATCATGGGAGAGAGAGGTGAACCACATAGCTACCGGTAGAGCCCTCAGCCCCGGGGGAGAACTACTCCCTCCTCATCATAGGAGACATCAAAGTTGATGGAGATGGCGGTGAGGTCGATGGAGACGGCGGAGACGGCGATGGAGACCGATGGAGATGGCTCCGGGGGCACTTCCCCGTCCCGGCAGGGTGCCGGAACAGAGACTTCTGTCCCTCAAGATTTTTCAACGGCGGCGGCGGAGCTACTGAACTCTTTCTGGAAAATTGCCGACCCCCCTAGGGTTTTCCATCCCGAGGCTTTATATAGGCGAAGGGGCGTCGTCAGGGGGCTGCCAGGGTGGCCTCACACATAGGGGGCGCGACGAGGGCCTAGGCCGCGCCACCCTGGTGTGTGGGCAGCCCCTGGCCCCCCTCCGGCTCTCGTTTGGTCCTTGTCCTTCATCCAGGAAAAATAAGACTTCTGGAACTTGTTTCGTCCAATTCCGAGAATATTTCCTGTGTAGCTTTTCTGAAACACAAAAACAGCAGAAAACAGGGAACTGGCACTGTGGCATCTTGTCAATAGGTTAGTTCCGGAAATCGCATAAAAACGCCACGAAGTGTAACGAAACACAAGGCAAATGGTGTAAAAACAAGCATGGAGCATCAAAAATTATAGATACGTTTGAGACGTATCAGCATCCCCAAGCTTAACTCCTGCTCGTCCTCGAGTAGGTAAGTGATAACAAAAGAAATAATTTTTGAGGTGACATGCACCATCACAATCTTGATCATCTATGTAAGCGTTGTGCGCTGGGATCAAAAGAACTTAAAACATGGGCATGAAAGATATGATCTTGATAGAAGAAACTTGGCAACCATGTTATAACATGAAAAAGAACACAAACAAAAGATCATGAATAATGAAACAATGAAAGTCAAACGTGTGTTCAAATCATATGGAAAAACATAGTAAATGATTTTCAGCTTGTCCCTCATGGAATAGCATAACATAAATGCATAGGACACCTTCAAGTTTAAGAGGGCGACTAGATACAAATAATTTAGGAACAAGTGAAACCATAGTCATGAATCAATCAATGATAAACTTTGGGACAATGCACATTATACTCAGAATGACAACTATGCTCTCTTAATGGTGCATAAAGGTAGAAGGTGGCGACTCAACATAAAAGTAAAAAGAAAGGCCCTTCGTGGAGGGAAGCAGTGATTAAACATGTGCTAGATCTTTTCATTTGTAAAACAGAGAGATAAAAATTGGTTTTGAGAGGTGGTTGTCTTTGTCAATGACTGGCAATGGGGTTCTTACTATCTTTCATACAAAAATGAAGCAAGTTTTCGAGAGAGAGATTGGCACTTTTGTGCTCTTTTTATAAAGCTTGGCACTCCTCCCCACCTTTTTTCCTTTCTCAAACCATGGCTAACCGATTCCATCAGGTGCCCACCAACATTCACATACCATGGAGGAGTGCCTTTTTTCTTTTTTTTTTCTTTTTTTGTTTTTGGAATAAGCAATATGGAAGATAGCAAATCCGACCACTACGTCCCCATGAGCTAAAAACAGTGGCACAAAACAAGAAGTAGTTGAAAGTTTTGAAAGGTAGCACATGAAAATTTACTTTGGAATGGCTTACAAATACCATGCATAGGAATTTATAGTGGACACAATGGCAAACTTGATTTTTGGGAGTTGGATGCACGAGTAGAGCTCATACTCAGTACAAAATGAGGGCTAGCAAAAGACTGGGAGCGACCAACTAAGAGAGCAATAACGGCCATAATCATGCAAAGCGACAAAGCGACATTAAAAGAAGCATAAGATGACATCAAAAGTCAAAAACTAAATGATCATAGAGGCTATTGGCGACTTTGTAAGAGTCGAACATGTGTGAGCATGCGCCAAGTCAACCCAAATAAAGCATCAAGGAGAAAACCAAAATAATGCTTCCAAATAATTAAAACAACGCATGATTTTTTCAAATGCTCATTAAGCAATCTCAGTTATTTGAGACAAGTCATGCTACAGAAAAATCACTAAGCATACTATCAAAAAGACATCAAGCACGACATGCAAAAGCCTAGGCCGCAGTCTACACAAGCTCCTTTTTGTACCACTTTTTTGCATAAAGCTTTTTCTCTTTTCCAACACCATTCAAACTTTTTTTGAGGAAACTCTTTTGAGGAAAACCAACATATACCAGAGGTCCAAATACACCTTGATATAAAGATAAAGCAAGATTTGAACAAAAATCAAGGCAAAAAATGCAAGCTAAACACAGTAGCAGAAAAAGAGAACACTCATTAAACGATAATAGTGAAAACTAGAGTGTTCTTGGCAATAGAAAACGGAATAAGTCTCTCTCCAAAACAACATGATGTGATCAAACCATTTATTGCAGCAAACAAAACAAAATAAAACTGAAAACAAAAGCAACTGACGCTCCAAGAAAAACGCATAGTGCATGAAGCAATAAAAATATAGTGTTTTGAAAGGTGACCTAATTTTTGCCGATGAAGAAGGGGTGCCTCGGGGGCATCCCCAAGCTTTGAAGCTTGTACCTCTTGGATATTTCTTGGGGGTTGCATGGTCATCCCTAAGCTTTTGTCCATTCTTCATCTCATCTCATCATTCTCCAATCCCTACACTTGAAAATTTCCTTCATACAAAACTAAACACAATTCTATTAGCAACATTAGTGTAAGCATAACATTGAATCAACCCTTTTTGCTTTAGGTTTCAACCTAAAACCACCACATATTAAGCATATACTACTTTAGCAACTTCCCCAAAAGTTCTGTGATCAAAAGAACTCAAAAAGAAAGCGATAAAGCGGCAAACACAAATATTGGCAGAAATATGTCAAAACAGAACAGCTGATAAAGGTCGAATTTTTGAGGTGTTTTTTATTGCTCAAATCAAAAAGTGTTCAACTAATGAAAGTTTGGATATAACCTGGGACATATGCACAAGAAATCGCAGGTCCAAAAGATATACAGAGAATTTTCACGAATTTTTACGGTGTAGCACCGAAAACTATTTCAGGACAGCAACATCCCCAAATCTTACCTCACTCAAATTAGAGGCTTCTCTTGGCACAAAAACGAAATAAAAAGGATAAGGAGCGGTTATTACAGTAGTAATAACTTCCAAGACTCAAATAAAAGAAAAAGTACTGAAAATAAACAATGGGTTATCTCCCAAGAGTGCTTTTCTTTAACGCCTTTGAGCTAGGCGCAGTAATTTGCAAAGATGCTCATGTGGGCGCCATATAAGAGCTTGAGGCAAAGGCGCCATATAGGAACTTAAAGCAATAGAGAGCATCAAAAAGCAAGTATGGAACACATTTAAATCTAAGCCACTTCCTATGAAAAATAGTCCTGTAAAGAGACAAGTCATAAAAGCACAAAGCAAAAAGCATAGGAAGGCAAAACAAGTACAACTTCAAGAATTGCAACATAAAGAGGGGAAACTCAATATTGTTGAGATTCATCAAACCATGTTTCCCTCTCTCATAATAACTTTCAGTAGCATCATGAATAGAATTAACAATATAATTATCACATAAAACATCCCTATCATGAGCCACATGCATAAAAGAATTAATACTCCCCACATGAACAATCGTAGTAGGAGCAGATTCAATAGAATAATTATTCTCATCACCATAATCATCAAAAATAGGAGGCATATTGTAATTATAACTAGTTTTCTCCTCAAAAATAGGTGAACTGAAAATATTATACTCATCGTCATAACCATCATAAACTAGAGGCTTAGTATCATCACAAGCTAGAAAACAGCTATTTCGCAAAGCATACTCATCAAACATATCATCATAAGAAGGAACATGGATAGTACTAATGGTACAACAATTATTAACCTTCGAATCGGTACCAAAAAGATTTTCAATATCAAAAGTAGAGTGCTTTTCCCAATCATGATCACTAACATAGGTAACAGGCATAGGAACATCACATAGGGAGATAAAATATCATCAGAGCAAACTTTCTCCACTAAAGCTGGGGAACTAAAAATATCATGCTTAATAAAACCAGCTTCCCCAAGCTTAGACTTTTCTATAGCATTAGCAATAACGGTGTTCAAAGCATTCATACTAATAACACTATTAGCATGCAAATTAAGCTCCAAAGGTTTTTCAATTTTCTCTTCAAACACTTCATATCTAAACTCAGAAAAAAGACTAAAGAACTCTTTGTTTTCCATTAAGCCTAACTAGTGAAAATAAAAACAAGAAACAAAAAGATGTAATTGCAGAATCTAAAGGAAATAACTCCGAGCACTCACACAGTAGGATACGAGTACCTTTTACCTTACCTCCCCGGCAACGGCGCCAGAAAAGAGCTTGATGTCTACACACGCTTTTGTTCTTGTAGACAGTGTTGGGCCTCCAAGTGCAGAGGTTTGTAGAGCAGCAGCAAGTTTCCCTTAAGTGGATCACCCAAGGTTTATCGAACTCAGGGAGGAAGAGGTCAAAGCTATCCCTCTCGAACAACCCTGCAATTATGATACAGAAAGTCTCTTGTGTCCCCAACACACCCAATGTTGGGGATATACCAAATAGGTATACCAGTGACGTAGTCCTAAATCAGCAAGCCAGGGTGGCCCATCAGGGGTGGTATGGCGAATTCGCCATACCGGGCGGCCCAGTTGCTGAAATTGCCACGGCGGTACTGGACGCAGGCGCTTATGGCGGATCCTTAGACAAGTCCATGGCAGATCCGGAGACAGGCCCATGGCGGACCACCAACGACAGGCCCATGGCGGGCCCGGAGATAGGCCCATGGCGGGCCCGGAGATAGGCCCATGGCGGGTTACCTTGTAGTACACGCATAGGACTTAGTCTAGGACTCCAAGTTGTATCTGCTCCGGTACCAACGTGTAGCCCACGCCAGACACCTTTATAAGCCCGGCGTGGAGCAGCCCTTGAGGCACGTTCTAGTCATACGTCCAATCGCATAGCGAAATAGCCAACCTCATCATTGTAATCGAGCACTTGTTGCCATATAGTGAATTATAGCAGCACGTAGGATCTCGCCACCGTCGCGGGATCTGAAGCTGGGTAAACTCGTGCTACAACCGTCCCGGATCGCTCCTCCGTGTTCACCCCGTTCCACAAACCACCATATCCCTACCCCTATGGCAGATCTGTTGACGAAACCACGAAGTGGGTGGAAGCTAAGCCCATCAGAAAACTTGATGGCAAAACTACCCTCAAATTTGTCAAGGACATTGTGGTTAGATTCGGTATCCCACATAGCATCATCACCAACAATGGTACTAATTTGTCTCAGGGAGAAGTTGAAGAATACTGCCATCACAACGGAATCCGCCTTGACCTAGCATCTGTGGCACATCCACAGTCTAATGGCCAAGTTGAGCGGACCAACGGACTAATCATGTCGGGGATCAAGCCACGCCTAGAAGCACTGCTACATAGAGCAGCTGGAGCCTGGGCAGAGGAGTTGCCATCTGTGCTGTGGAGTTTACGGACCACGCCAAACAGATCAACTGGCCTTACCCCTTTCTTCTTAGTCTACGGAGCAGAGGCAATTTTGCGAAGTGATGTTCAGTACGATTCTCCAAGAGTCGAGGCCTACAAGGAAGAAGATGCAGAAGCGTCCAGACAATTATCTGTGGACCTGCTGGAAGAAGAACGAGACCTAGCAGCCCAGAGATCCGCCATCTACCAGCAGAATCTCCGCCGCTATCACAGCCGGCGAGTTCGCCAACGCTCGTTCAAAGAGGGTGACCTGGTGCTACGCCTCAAATAGCAGAAGTCCCACAAGCTATCCCCGCCTTGGGAAGGACCCTTCGTCATCAGCAAAGCTCTACTGAATGGTTCCTACTACCTCGTTGATATTCGCGAGCTAGATAAGCGACCCAGTAAGAAGCGCAAGCGAAGAGACCCTGACGATATCTACAACGAGACACATCATCCATGGAACATCGCACAGCTACGTCCTTTCTACACACTCCTCTAGCTATGTAATAGGCACCTCTATATGGTCAATGAAATAAAGCATTTGGTTCACTCTTAATTTTTTCTGAGTCTTTTACCTCCTTTATTGTTCATTTAGATCGTATAGAACCCTTTGCGCAATTGTGCTATGCACTTGCGTCTTTTTTAAATCCGCCATAAGCGGTCCGCGTAGCTTTTTTATGTTTTGATCTTCATTCGATGTTTTCTGTGTGGATTCCCGAGTAGTGACTTTTTGATGATCTAAGCCGCCATCTGCTTAGGATTTTGGATGGTCGCTATTAAGTATCGTCGCCATAGCGGATTGTTCGTGCAAAGATTTCGCCATCTCACGAAAAATCAAGCACAGAGAGCCGGATGGCGGATCGCATAATCCTACGCGTGAAAATTTTTTCAGTGTTGTTTTTTGGGCATGTCAAAAACTGCAAGTTGCATAAAACTAGGCCTGGCAGTTTCTTCGCACAATAAAACCACTTCATAAAAACAAGCTGCAAGAGTTCAAAAGCATTCCACTGATCCGCCACAAGCAGATCAGTCACAGTGCAGAAACATTCACACACAGTTTAAGTTTAAATTACAGACCCACTCAGGGGCCGAATTAATGCAAAGTATTTTTCCTGCCATATTGCAGGGCACTTCCTAAGAAGACGGCGGACCCTTGGAGGACACCTCATCACTGCCATCACCACCTGCAGTAGCCGCGGAGGCTGATGCCGAAGCCTGGGATGGCGACCCTGGCAGCTCGTATGCTTCATAGTATACGTTCAACTGAGTGCCAAGGGCACACAGTTGATCGTATCCAAGCACGCTTTGCCGGATGGCGGCCTCGTCCACCGGCGCACCATCCTCGCCGCTCTCTGGGATGCCGGAGGTGAGCAGGTCCAAGCCCATCTCAGGGTAGTGGGCCTTCGCCAAGGTTAGAGCTGTCCTGGTACCACCCCGAGCAGAGGACTGTTTCCAGTCCGCCGTTAGCCCTGGCACTAGCAGCAGCTTCTGCGTAAGCGCAATGGCGGAGAGGTTGGAAGAACCTGCTATCTGCAGGCTCCTGCACGCCTGGCGACCAGCCTTGAGCAGGCCATCAAGCTCCCTCCTCGCTGCGTCGGTGGCCATGCGCAAGCCCTCGGCGGTATCCGCCTCGCCTTGCCCCAAGGCGACTGCATAGCGGAAAAAGAAGATGTGTCACGCACGGCATAGCAGAAATTGAAAAACTTTATGGTATAAGGAGAAATGGTACCTAGCAGGGTGTCCTGGAAGTGATGGAGGAGCTCGTTAAAGCCTTCACGCTGCTTTTCAAATTCAGCGGCGGCTTTGCGGAGATCCTCTATCTCCTTGTCCTTCTTGAGAATCTGGTGCTCCTGGTCCTTCAGCTGCTCTTCAAGGAGGGTGTTTGCGGCCAGAGATTTCTGGAGCTGCTCCTGCAGCCCATCCATCGCAATGGCATGGCCCTTCTCCACCCCCTCAAGTGTGGACTTGAGCTTGGCAACATCTGCATGGCGGAAGTATCAGCATAGCATTGATTGAATAAGCATAAGGGAATTAAAACTTGTTAAGTAAATTACCGATATTCTCAAGCTGTTGCTGCAAGTCCGCCACAAGAGCGCTTTTGGTTGCCAGCTCCTTCTCTTGCGAGCTGACAACCTGGACCAGGTCCTCTACCACCTTCTTGTAGTTCTGGCAAAATAAATTTGAAGTGTTAGTCACTCTTAGAGCTTTATGCTGGATAAGTATCCGCCATAACGCTCGGGGGCTACTCACGATGATTTTCTAGTCACTTAGAGCATCATGATGGATGTAATCCGCCATAATGCTCGGGGGCTACTTATGCTGATTTTTTTGTCTTCCTAAGAGCTTTATGCCGGATAGTCATCCGCCATAACGCTCGGGGGCTACTCAGTATGAAATTTAAGAAAAGTTCTCTATAGAGCACTGTGTGAACTACCAGCGCTCGAGGGCTGTGCTATTCAAAAACTTACAGAAGTCACTCTTGAAGCCCCATAGCGGATCGAATTTAAAAATCCGCCATGGTGCTCGGGGGCTACTGGGAGTACATACCTCTTTGACAAGACTGGTTCTCTGAACAAACGCTGCCATAGCAGATGACACATGGTTACTAGCCTCCTCTTGTAGATTGTCAAGGCGGAAAAGAGCTTCTGATTTCTTCTTCCACTTTGAGGCCTCCCCGGCTCCTGCGTCCATCTGGACCGTTTTTCCGCTAAAACTCACCTTCTTGGCACCTTTAGCGGGGCGATCTGACGGTCCAGCATTTTTCTCTGGAGCATCTGCCACCTTGCTAACATGCTGGGAAGAAGTCGAGACCCCAGTTGGGTGGGCTGGAACGTCCGGTGTAGGTGGAATGGCAGCAGGAGATGGCTTGGCCCTTGGAGGTTTCTGGCCAGGAACTTTTCTTCTTCTATGCGCAGAAGATAGTCACGGATTAGAAGAGTCAAGTTATACATGGTATGAAGGCAAGTTATGATTATCCTTACTTCCGCTCTGGCAGGTTGATAGTGGCGGAATGCTCGGGCACGGTGTCTAAATGGCCGCGAAGAGCAGGGGACGGATGGTGAGAGATGACTCTCTTGCCTAGTCCACGAATGCGCCCGCCAGCACCGCGAACACCGCGAGGAACCACTGTTATGGGCTCATCCGCCACTACCTCCTCTTCCGCCACCTTCTGTCTTTTGGGAGATGGGGATGTTTCATCCTCATCGTCAGTAAGCTCTTTCGTCCGAGGATAACGGACGAGACGACTCAGCTCGGAAGGTGGTAGAGAAGAAAGCTGCAGAGAGATGCAAAGTTATTTAAAGAAAAACCAGCTGTTATGGCGGAATAAGGAGAAGAGACTCACCTTTGGACAACTGCCATTCTCATACATAGGAATCTTTAGCTTCAAAGGCTCATCCCGCCCCACCTTAATGATGTTGCGGATTCGAAGCTCGATCTCTTCAGCAGATAGTTCCTCCTTGGAATAGCGCTGAGGATCATCAACTCCGCTATATTCGCACATCAGGGCTGGGCGGTATTGAAGAGGCTGAATCCGCCGTGAGACCCAGCAGTGGATGGTATCGACACCTGTTAGTCCAGAGAAGACAAGTTTCGAAATTTGTCATGAGCATAGTTGGCATTCATCATCCATTGTAAAATCATCCATGACGCCCCAGCTATCCTGCTCCTCGGCGGGGCCATCAACAAAAGACCGCAGGCCGAACTTCCTTTCAGGAGGGGCCTGGTCAGCCAGATAGAAGAAGGATCCCCGCCATCCCTTTGCAGAGTCATGAGGGATAATGTAGGGGTAGGACTTCCCACTCCGAGGAACAAAGGAGATCGATCCGCAATTGCGAGGATCTCCGTTCGCGTCCCGGTTGTGGCGGATATTAAAGTATAAGCGGAATAAATCCCCGCGTGGGCTGATACCCAGATACCCCTCGCATAGCGCGACGAATCCCGCTAGGGCGGTGAAGCTATTTGGAGCAATATTGTGGTATAGCTGTAACCTGTAGTGCCGAAGAACACCTTTCAGGAAGTAGGATGGCGGAAGACTGAGGCCACGATCGATGTGGGACTTCAGTATGACGACCTGTTCATCTGAAGGAGCTGGCATTGCTGCACCAGGTTCGACCCACCATCTGGAGATCTCCTTAGCAGCTATGCGACCTTCCTGCTCCAAGGAAGATAGAATCTCCTCGTTTATATTACAGGAGTCCCAATCTCCTCCTGAGGTCTTGGGCATGGCGGACTCTGTATCAGAAGACCGCGCTGAGCCTTTAGCAGCTTCGGACTTGGAGGCTTGGCGAGGCGATTCTGGTTCCATAGCGGCTAATGGCGTGGCGGTAATAACTTCCAAGATTTCAAGCGAAGACGAGGAAGACGATGCCAGGTTGTGGCGGAAAATGTCACCGGCGGCGAGGATCTTCCGCGGCGGCTCATCGGAGATGACGCAGCTCTCGTGGCGGCACTGAAGAGAGAGAACGCGACGGGGGCGAATGAGGGGTGACCGGCTGGGGGAGAGAGGTCAGGGTATATATAGACGCCGGGCCTCAAGATTCGTGTCCGCCATCACCACCGCTCATCCTGATCACAGAAACCCTAATCCGGTGACACGTGTCTAGGGGTAAAAAAGTAACTTGGTGAAAACAGTGCGTGCACTGTAAGTCTTGCCCTAGAAGGAACTGCGTGCCGGAATTTATGGCGGATTTCCACGGTATGATCCAATGGATCCTGAAAATCTCGCTAAGATAACTACGTCGCCTGATCCGCAATTTACGGCGGATTAATAGATGGAAGAAGGAACATCAAGATGACCGCCATCCCAGCAGAAGGGAAGAAGAGCTATGGCGGAAGTATCTCACCAAGAACATGCATGGCGGATGTAGATGACAATCTTGAAGTTCCCTGGGGGCTACTATTGGGGATATACCAAATAGGTATACCAGCGACATAGTCCTAAATCAGCAAGCCAGGGTGGCCCATCAGGGGTGGTATGGCGGATTCGCCATACCGGGCGGCCCAGTTGCTAAAATTGCCACGGCGGTACTGGACGCAGGCACTTATGGCGGATCCTTAGATAAGTCCATGGCGGATCTGGAGATAGGCCCATGGTGGACCACCAACGACAGGCCCATGGCGGGCCCGGAGATAGGCCCATGGCGGGTTACCTTGTAGTACACGCATAGGACTTAGTCTAGGACTCCAAGTTGTATCTGCTCCGGTACCAACGTGTAGCCCACGCCAGGCGCCTTTATAAGCCCGGCGTGGAGCAGCCCTTGAGGCACGTTCTAGTCATACGGCCAATCGCATAGCGAAACAGCCAACCTCATCATTGTAATCGAGCACTTGTTGCCATATAGTGAATTATAGCAGCACGTAGGATCTCGCCACCGTCGCGGGATCTGAAGCTGGGTAAACTCGTGCTACCACCGTCCCGGATCGCTCCTCCGTGTTCACCCCCTTCCACAAACCGTCATATCCCTACCCCTATGGCAGATCTGTTGACGAAACCACGACACCCAATACACTTGTCAGATGTATAGGTGCACTAGTTCGGCGAAGAGATATTGAAATACAAGTGGTATAGATAATTATAAGTAGTAAATGCAATCTGGAATAAAATGGCAGCAAGCAAACAAGTAACAAAACAGTAAGTAAACGGTGTGCAAAGCTTGGAAACAAGGCCTAGGGATCATACTTTCACTAGTGGACACACTCCCAACAAATATAACATAATTGAACAAATATATAACTTCTCTTCACTATGCTACTCTGAATTACTCTCCTATTGAATAACACTAATCATTGCGTAGTGGCTACAGAAGCACCCCTTAAAGTTCATCAAGTACTTGACAAACACCGCTCATAGAGATATCCAAATCAAATCACAACTCAAGATAAATATTATTACAACTTAGACCAAGTACTAACACGGTGCACACACTGTCAACATTACACCATGAAAGGAGGAATAGATCACTTCAATACTATCATAGTGATAATTATTCTCATAATCCATAAGAGATCACAATCGTAGCCTAGACCAAGTACCACCATGATGCACACACTGTCACTGTTACACCATGGCAGGAGGAATAGATTACTTTAATAACACCACTAGAGTACACATAATGATGAAGAGTAGCATCTACTTATTCAACATGATACAAAGCTCACGATCACATAGAGATCACATCATGGGAGAGAGAGGTGAACCACATAGCTACCGGTAGAGCCCTCAGCCCCGGGGGAGAACTACTCCCTACTCATCATAGGAGACAGCAAAGTTGATGGAGATGGCGGTGAGGTCGATGGAGACGGCGGAGACGGCGATGGAGACTGATGGAGATGGCCCCGGGGGCACTTCCCCGTCCCGGCAGGGTGCCAGAATAGAGACTTCTGTCCCCCGAAATTTGTCGACGGTGGCGGCGGAGCTACGGAACTCTTTCTAGAAAATTGCCGACCCCCCTAGGGTTTTCTGTCCTGAGGCTTTATATAGGCGAAGGGGCGTCGTCAGGGGGCTGCCAGGGTAGCCTCACACATAGGGGGCGCGCCCAGGGCCTGGGCTGTGCCGCCCTGGTGTGTGGGCAGCCCCTGGCCCCCCTCCGGCTCTCGTTTGGTCCTCGTCCTTCGTCCGGGAAAAATAAGACTTCTGGAACTTGTTTCATCCAATTTCGAGAATATTTCTTGTGTAGCTTTTCTGAAACACAAAAATAGCAGAAAACTGGGAACTGGCACTATGGCATCTTGTCAATAGGTTAGTTCCGGAAATCGCATAAAAACGCCACAAAGTGTAACAAAACACAAGGCTAATGGTGTAAAAACAAGCATGGAGCATCAAAAATTATAGATACGTTTGAGACGTATCAAGGAGCAGAAGGTGTTGACAAGTGGTTTTGATCAAGGATTCACTGTAAATACTAGCAAACGGGTTTTCAGGGGTATTTGGTAATGCAAATAAATAAAGTATGAGTAAATAAAAGACAATAGTAGTAATTGCTGCAAGTGGCCCAATCCTTTCTAGAGCAAAGGACAAGCCAATTGTGTTATGAGAGTGAACCTATGCTAGCGCACTACCCTTACTAGGATAAATACACACTTGTGATTATACCCCTTGCAAGTATCTGCAAATACAAGAAAGTAATTAAGATAAATTTAACAACAGCCTCAAACTCTAAGATCCTACGCTCCCTGGTGTAATGGTTTCCCAACGGAGGTTTAGGTTTCTGTCACTCCAGCTACCCCACAATTGGGAGCCAAATACACAATGCATCTCACTAGGCCCATAAATGGTGAAGTATCATGTAGTCGACGTTCACATGACACCACTAGTGAAATAACACCACAACAAATAAATATCAAACCATTAAATATTACTCAATATAATTCCACTACTAACGACTTGACTTCTCCCATGTCCTCAAGAACTAAACGAACTACTCACAAGACATCATATGGATTATGATCAGAGGTGAAATAATGATAAATAACAATCTGAACATAAACCTTAATTCAACGGTTCCACTCAATAGCATCAATCACAAGAGTAATCAACATCGGGAAAGTTTCCCCTAAGAATTTAACAAGATTCAACTCAAGATGTTACAGCGGGATGGCGTGGTGATGGTGGAGATGAAGGTGCTGGCGATGGGGATGATGATGATGATGATCCCGATGAAGTCCGGTGCGATGGTGATGACGACGGCAACGATCTTCCCTCTCCGGGAAGGAATTTCCCCGGTAGATTTCTGCAAGCCGGAGAGCTTTTCTCTCTCTGGTGTTTTCCACCCCGTAGAGGCGGCGGTGTCTATCTCTGAGCCCCCCTTCACTTAGGTTTTCGGGGACGATGAAATACGCGAAGGGGCAATGGCAGAAGTGGGCCAGGGTGGCCTCACCATAGGGCGGTGCGGCCAGGGGCTGGGCCGCGCCCCCTTGTGGTAAGGCTGCCCTGTGGCCCCTCTCGCCTCCTCCTTCTGGCTACTTCAGTCTTCTGGTAAAACATAATTTCCTGGCATTTTTCTGGAATTTCTGATCTTCCGAAATATGGTGTCTTGACGGTCCTTTTTCCAGCAGAATGCTGACTCCGGCAGCAAATCCTCCAATGATCATCAAACATGTAAAAACAGAGGAAACAACATAAGTATCATCTCTAAATGTGAAATATATCAATGAATAACAGTAAATTATGATACAAATAGTGATGCAAAATGGACGTATTAGTTATCTCTATGTTGTTTATGATCTTGCATGCTCTCCGTTGTTAGTAGCTATCTTGGCCGAGTAGTTGCTAGTGACTCCAAGAGGGGGTATTTATGCTCGATAGTGGGTTCATGCCTCTATTTAATCTGGGGGAGTGACAGAAACCTCTAAGGTTGTAGATGTGCTATTGCTACTAGGGGGAAAACAACATTCATATGCTCGAGGGCATATGCTTTGTTTATATTACACACTTTGCTTAATGCAGTTATCTGTTGTTCGCAACTTAATACTTGTGGAGTTCTCGGATTGATTTGCCACAAGTGGATTATTAGTCATAGATGTAGTTGGATGACGGTCTATGTAACTTGCTGTAATGCCCAGAGTAAATCTCATAGTGATCCTCTCGACATATGCACGTTGTCTTTATTCTATCAATTGCCCAACTATAATTTGTTTACCCAGCATGTGTTATTTTATCTTATGGAGAGACACCACTAGTGAACTGTGGACCCCGGTCCTATTTCCATTATATTGCTATCACCTGTTTACTTTACTCGCACTATTTACTTTACTTGCATATTACTATCACTTTCCACTCGATACGCTCATACCATTTGTTTCAAGCAAACCGGTGAGATTGACAACCTCATCGTAAGTTGGGAACAAAGTATTTGGTTGTGTTGTTTGTAGGTACCACGTTGCAGCTGGCAAAGCAAAGCTTGGACAAGGCGCCCTATAAATTGTCCGGAGCTGTCGCGAAGCTAGCAAGCATCACCTTCAGGAGTATTGGCTTTTTTCTACTGGATCGATTAAACCTTGGTTTCTTACTGAGGGAAAAACTTGCTGCTATATTCATCATACCTTCCTCTTGGGGTTTGCCAACTGGCCGGTCATTTACTTCATCACCACCGCGCCATCTATAGCAATCAAGACTTTTTCTGGCGCCGTTGCTGGGGAAAAAGAAGACTTCTGCAAGGGGAGTTTCGCACACACATCCTTTACTTTGTTTTAGTTTTGCTTTTACTTTATTTTTGCTTGCATCGTTTTATAAAAAATACAAAAAAAATTAGTATCCTTTATAGTTGTTTTTTACTTGTCTTATTTTAGTTTTGCTAGAATGGCTACTCCTGAAAACACCAAGTTGTGTGATTTTACTAGCACTAATAATAGTGATTTTATCTGCACTCCTATTGCGCCACCTGCTCCTGCTGCAAATTTTTATGAGATTAAGCCTGCTTTGTTGAACCTTGTTATGAAAGAGCAATTTTCTGGTGCTAGTACTGATGATGCTGCAGCTCATCTCAACAATTTTGTTGAGCTATGTGAGATGCAGAAATGTAAGGATGTAGAAAGTGATATTATTAAGCTTAAGTTGTTTCCTTTTTCTTTGAGAGGAAAAGCTAAGGATTGGTTGATGTCTTTGCCTAAAAATAGTATTGATTCATGGGCTAAGTGTAAGGATGCTTTTATTGGTAGATACTATCCTCCTGCTAAGATTATAGCTTTGCGTAGCAATATTATGAAGTTTAGTCAGTTTGATAATGAACATGTTGCTCAAGCTTGGGAAATAATGAAATCTATGATAAAGAATTGTCCCACTCATGGACTGACTACTTGCATGATTGTTCAAACTTTTTATGCAGGACTGAATTTTTCTTCAAGGAACCTATTGGATTTAGCTGCTGGAGGCACTTTTATGTCCCTTACCTTGGGCGCCGCAACTAAGCTTCTTGACAATATGATGGTAAATTACTCTGAATGGCACACCGAGAGAGCTCCACAAGGTAAGAAGGTAAATTCTGTTGAGGAAACCTCTTCCTTGAGTGATAAGATTGATGCTATTATGCTTATGCTTTCTAATGATAGGACTCATGTTGATCCTAATAATGTTTCTTTGGCCTCTTTGGTTTCTCAAGAAGAGCATGTTGATGTAAACTTCATTAGAATAATAATTTTAACAACAATGCTTATAGGAACAATTTTGCTAGTAATAATTATAGGCCATATCCTTCTACCAATGGTAATGGTTATGGTAACTCTTATGGTAATTCCTCCAACAACACTAGGGCTGCGCCCTCCGAGCTTGAGGTTATGCTCAAGGACTTCATCGGTAAGAAAAATGCTTTTAACAAGTCTGTTGAGGAAAAGTTAGGCAAAATTGATATTCTTGCTTCTAAAGTTGATAGCCTTGCTCATGATGTTGAACTTCTGAAATTAAAAGTGTTGCCTAATGATGTGAAGGAGAACAATCCTTTTGCCACTGCTAATGCTATCCAAGTTAGAATTGATGAAAATGTTAGGATGCTAGCAGGATTGCATGCCAGGTGGGAAAGAGAAGATGAGATGGCTAGAAAGATGAAGGTATGTACCATTACTACCTCTAATGATGTTATTCCTAATGCTAGCAATCCTCTTACTTTGATTGGTGTAGAGAAAACTCCTACTCCTAGTGTTAAAAAGCCTAAAATAGCAAAAACTTTTTCTCAAAAGAGTGCTGAATTTTTTTGGAGTGTAGGAGATGATAGCTCTATTTCCTTTAATGATTTTGATGTTGATGGCTGCAATATATCTGAAGTTATTTTGTTCTTGCAAAAGCTTGCTTTGACTCCTAATGCTAGTTCTTTAAATGTTACTTTTACTAAGCATATTACCAATGCTCTTATGAAAATTAGGGATGTAAAGTTGAAGCAAAAAGCTTCTATTCCCAAGAAGTTAGAAGATGGTTGGGAACCCATCATTGATATGCATGTTAATGGTTTTGATTGCCATGCTTTATGTGATCTAGGTGCTAGTATTTCTATTATGCATAGAAAAATTTATGACATGCTTGATTTACCACCGCTTGAAAAGTGTTATTATGATGTTCCTATTGCTGATGTTGCTAAGAAGAAACCTTTGGGAAGGATTAATGATGTTCTTATTATGGTTAACAATAACCTTGTTCCCGTTGATTTTCTTGTCATGGATGTTGAATGCAATGCTTCATGTCCTATTATTTTGGGAAGACCCTTTGTTCAAACTGTAGGTGCCATCATTGATATGAGGGAAGGCACCATCAAATATCAATTCCCACTAAAGAAAGGTATGGAACACTTACCTAGAAAGAGGAAGAAATTACTTTTTGACTCTATTCTTAGAGCAAATTATGAACTTGATGCTTCATCGCTTGATATTAATTGATTTGCGCTTTCTGCGCCTAGCAAAAAGGCGTTAAAGAAAAGCACTCTTGGGAGATAACCCAATGTTTTACTTTCAGTACTTTTTCTTTTATTTGAGTCTTGGAAGTTATTACTACTGTAATAACCTCACCTTATCCTTTTTATTTCGTTTTTGTGCCAAGAGAAGCCTCTAATTTGAGTGAGGTAAGATTTGGGGATGTTGCTGTCCTGAAACAGATTTCGGTGCTGCACCGTAAAAATTCGTGAAACTTCTCAGAATGTCTTTTGGACCTGCGATTTCTTGTGCACATGCCCCAGTTTATATCCAAACTTTCATTAGTTGAACACTTTTTGATTGGAGCAACAGAAAACCCTCTAAAAATTCGACCTTTGTCAGCTGTTTTGTTTTGACAGATTTCTGCCAATATTTGTGTTTGCCGCTTTATCGCTTTCTTTTTGAGTTCTTTTGATCACGGAACTTTTGGGGAAGTTGATACAGTAGTATATGCTTTATATGTGGTGGTTTTGAGTTGAAACCTGAAGCAAAAAGGGTTGATTCAATGTTATGCTTACACTAATGTTGCTAATAGATTTGTGTTTAGTTTTGTATGAAGGAAGTTTTCAAGTGTAGGGATTGGAGAATGATGAGATGAATTGAAGAATGGACAAAAGCTCAAGCTTGGGGATGCCCACGCACCCCAAGAAATATCTAAGAGGTACAAGCGTCAAAGCTTGGGGATGCCCCCGAGGCACCCCTTCTTCATTGGAAAAAATCAGGTCACCTTTGAACACACTATATTTTTATTGCTTCATGCATTATGCGTTTTTCTTGGAGCGTCAGTTGTTTTTAGTTTTCAGTTTTGTTTAGTTTTGTTTGTTGCAATAAATGGTTGGACCCCAACAAATTCCTTTTGGAGAAGTTTCCTTGCCTTTCATTTGCCAAGAACACTCCATTTTTCACTCTTATTGTTTCAACGAGTGTTTTCTTTTTCTAGAACTACGTTTAGTTTTCGATTTTTGCCTTGATTTGTGTTCAGATCTTGTTATATCTTTGCATCAAGGTGTATTTTGACCTCTGGTCCATGTTGGTTTCCATCAAAAGAGTTGTTTCAAAAAAGTTTGAATGGTGTTGGAAAAGAGAAAAAGCTTTATGCAAAAAAAATGTGGTACAAGAAGGAGCTTGTGTAGACTGCGGCCTAGGCTTTTGCATGTCGTGCTTGATGTCTTTTTGATAGTATGCTTAGTGGTTTTGCTGTAGCATGACTTGTCTCAAATAACTGAGATTGCTTAATGAGCCTTTGAAAAAATCATGCGTTGTTTTAATTATTTGGAAGCATTATTTTGGTTTTCTCCTTTGATGCTTTATTTGGGTTGACTTGGCGCATGCTCACACATGTTAGACTCATACAAAGTCGCCATAAGCCTCTATGATCATTTAGTTTTTGACTTTTGATGCCATCTTATGCTTCTTTTAATGTCACTTTGTCGCTATGCATGATTATGGCCGTTATTGCTCTCTTAGTTGGTCGCTCCCAGTCTTTTGCTAGCCCTCATTTTGTACTGAGTATGAGCTCTACTCGTGCATCCAACTCCTAAAAACCAAGTTTGCCATTGTGTCCACTACAAATTCCTATGCATGGTATTTGTAAGCCATTTCAAGTAAATTTTCATGTGCTACCTTTTAAAACTTTCAACTACTTCTCGTTTTGTGCCACTGTTTTTAGCTCATGGGGACGTAGTGGTCGGAATTGCTATCTTCCATATTAAATTAAGTACCCCTCGACTAGGCAGCTTCATCTGCTCGTCATTAATTTTGCATGAGAGCTGGTCAGACCATTGCAATCTAATTCTAAAAAAAGAAAAAAAAGGCACTCCTCCATGGTATGTGAATGTTGGTGGGCACCCGATGGAATCGGTTAGCCATGGTTTGAGAAAGGAAAAAAGGTGGGGAGGAGTGCTAATGCTTTATAAAATATCACCAATGTGCCAATTTTTCAAAGAACTCGGAACCGCTCTCACTTGTTTATTATGGAAGATAGTAAGACCCCATTGCCAGTCGTTGACATGAAACAACCACCTCTCAAAACCTAATTTTTATCTCTGTTTTACAAATGAAAAGCTCTAGCACATATTTAATCACTGCTTCTCTCCGCGAAGGGCCTTTCTTTTACTTTTATGTTGAGTCACCACCTTCTATCTTTATGCACTGTCTAAGAGAGCATAGTTGTCATTCTAAGTATAATGTGCATTGTCCCAAAGTTTTCATTGATTGATTCATGATGTTGGTTTCACTTGTTCTCAAATTATTTGTATCTAGTCGCCCTCTTAAACTTGAAGGTGTCCTATGCATTTATGTTTTGCTCTCTCATGAAGGACAGGCTGAAAACCATTTGTATGTTTTTCCTTATGATTTGAACACCCGTTTGACTTTCATTGTTTCATTTTCATGACCTTTTGTTTGTGTTCTTTTTCATGTTATAACAAGGTTGCTAAGTTTCTTTATCAAGATTATGTCTTTCATGCCCATGTTTTAAGTTCTTTTGATCCCAGCGCACAACGCTTACATATATGATCAAGATTGTGTAGGTGCATGTCACCTCAAAAATTAGTTCTTTTGTTATCACTTACCTACTCGAGGACGAGCAGGAGTTAAGCTTGGGGATGCTGATACGTCTCTAACGTATCTATAATTTTTGATGCTCCATGCTTGTTTTTACACCATTTGCTTAGTGTTTCGTTACACTTCATGGCATTTTTATGCATTTTCCGGAACTAACCTATTAACGAGATGCCACAGTGCCAGTTCCCTGTTTTCTGCTATTTTTGTGTTTCAGAAAAGTTACACAGGAATTATTCTCGGAATTGGACGAAACAAAAGCCGAACATCCGTAAATTTATCGAAGCTTCCAGAGAACCGAAGAGGAGACGGAGAAGAGCCACAGGGCGGCCACACCACCAGGGGGCGCGGCCTGCCCCTGGCCCACACCCACCTGTGGTGAGGGCCCCCTGGTCCACCTCTGGCGCTGCCCCTTTGCCTATAAAGACCCCCCTACGGGAAAAACCTAAGAGACCTGATCACTTTTCCAGAATACATCACGATCCGCCGCCGCCATCGACCCGAGATCGGGAGGGTCCAGAAGCTCTTCCCGGCACCCTGCTGGACAGGGGAATCACCACCGGAGGTCTTCTTCATCGCCATGCTTGCCTCCGGCGTGATGAGTGAGTAGTCTACCTTGGACTATGGGTCCATAGCAGTAGCTAATTGGTTGTCTTCTCCACCATGTGCTTCATGTTTAGATCTCATGAGCTGCTTTACATGATCGAGATCATCGTTATGTAATTCTACATATTGTGTTTGTTGGGATCCGATGAATATTGGTGTTATGATTGAGTTGATGTGCTGAATATTATCTTATGTTATCTCTATGTTGTTTATGATCTTGCATGATGTCCGTTGTTAGTAGCTATCTTGGCCGAGTAGTTGCTAGTGACTCCAAGAGGGGGTATTTATGCTCGATAGTTGGGTTCATGCCTCTATTTAATCTGGGGGAGTGACAGAAACCTCTAAGGTTGTAGATGTGCTGTTGCCACTAGGGAGAAAATAACATTCATATGCTCAAGGGCATATGCTTTGTTTACATTACACACTTTGCTTAATGCAGTTATCTGTTGTTCGTAACTTAATACTTGTGGAGTTCTCGGATTGATTCGCCATAAGTAGATTATTAGTCATAGATGCAGTTGGATGACGGTCTATGTATCTTGTTGTAATGCCCAGAGTAAATCTCATAGTGATCCTCTCGACATATGCACGTTGTCTTTATTCTATCAATTGCCCAACTGTAATTTGTTTACCCAGCATGTGTTATTTTATCTTATGGAGAGACACCACTAGTGAACTATGGACCCCGGTCCTATTTTCATTATATTGCTATCACCTATTTCCTTTACTCGCACTGTTTACTTTACTTGCATATTACTATCACTTTCCACTCGATACGCTCATACCCTTTGTTTCAAGCAAACCGGTGAGATTGACAACCTCATCGTAAGTTGGGAATAAAGTATTTGGTTGTGTTGTGTGCAGGTTCCATGTTGCAGCTGGCAAAGCAAAGCTTGGATAAGGCGCCCTATAAATTGTCCAGAGCTGTCGCGAAGCTAGCAAGCATCACCTTCAGGAGTATTAGCTTTTTCCTACTGGATCGATTAAACCTTGGTTTCTTACTGAGGGAAAAA
The DNA here is from genome assembly GCA_007115705.1 of Dactylis glomerata. Lineage (NCBI taxonomy): Eukaryota > Viridiplantae > Streptophyta > Magnoliopsida > Poales > Poaceae > Dactylis > Dactylis glomerata. Next base: position 2,384,345 of record QXEO01000536.1, read on the forward strand.
CTTGCTGCTATATTCATCATACCTTCCTCTTGGGGTTTCCCAACTGGCCGATCATTTACTTCATCACCACTGCGCCATCTATAGCAATCACCTCTGCCGATGGGCCAGAATATTTCGGCTTTTCTCTTTCCCAACTATTATTTTCTCGGTACTATCTATTTTTGTTGCCTTCCTCATTCCTCCTTTCGTATCCTGCCGCTATTTGGTTGTGTCTTGTGCGGCTATCCTTGTTGCGAGACCTGTGCCTTTGCCTATTTGCTCTGTCGACTTATGGTGAACGGCCCTTTTGTTGTTGTAAGCATCTTCTCCATCGGCGAATCTGTTTGCTACCTCCATTAGTTCCAAAACTATCCTGGGCTTTGTTCTCCCTAGTTCTTCCACGAGATCCAAACGGCGAAGACCAGCCGAAAAAGCATCTACTGCCCGCTCGTCGGAGACATCTTCCGCAGAGTTTTTTATTATACTCCACCGCTGTATGTATGAACGTAGGGTTTTGTCCTTTCTCTGTATACAAGACTTGACTTCTTCTAGCGACGTTGGACGTTTGTATGTTGAACGAAAATTTCTTGTGAATTGACTCTCTAGTTCTCCCCAACTTCTGATAGAATCGTTGGGTAAAGTGCTTAACCAAGACCATGCTGCGCCGGTGAGTTGTAACTGCAAGCTTTGCATCACCGTCGCTCTTGTTCCTCTGAGTATTTGTACTGCTTGAAGGTAGTCTGATAACCATAGTTTAGGTTCTTGTGGGCCATCATACTTTTGCTGATCATGTGGTAGTTTAAATCCTTTGGGTACTCGCGTTATGCGAACCCTTCGGGTAAAGCATAGCGCGCCCATCTCTTTTTCGTCGTCCTCGTAATTTTCTTCCTTCCACGCATAGCGTGCGTTGTTTACTCTTGTTTGTTCTATGATATTCCTTGCGTCCTTCCTTCATGTCTTGCCCTTTTCGTTACCTGGTGAGTCACTTCTTTGGCTCTGTGAGGATTGGTACTTGATGTTTTCCTTTCCCTTATCCTTGTAACTCGTCGTCTTTTTCTCTGGAGAATGCTTCCTTAGTATGTCCTCTACTAACCCGAGGCTTATTATTGAGGCTTGATGCATGTACTCCCGTGGATCTCCGGGTTCTGGTTGTGTAGTTAGTAGGTACGCATGTGCTGCTACTAATGTTGCCTCTGGTGTTTCTTGCAAAAAATCCTCCTCATATTTTGATGGACGCGCGCTTATGCTTCGTGAGCGGTTCTCTTCCCTTTCTTGCTCTGTTGTCCTCCTATTGTGCTTTGGATCTCTATGTCTATCTCTGCTGGATTCTGATGCTTCGTTGTGTTCGTCCCAGTATGCTCCACTGGATACACTATTGTTTTCTTGACTTCTTCTGAACTCGTCTTTTTCCTTCCTCGGCTTCTTTTTGTGTCGATGCAGGGCATACTGGTACCCCATCAGAACTTCTCTTCTTGAATTGGTGGGTACTTCCGTACCATGATTGATTGCCGACATGATGATTCTCCACTCCCCGGTGGAGACGTGAATTTTCTCCTTCTCCTTCTTACTGTTGCTCCTTGATTTGTCGACCTGCACGTCGATTGCTGCCTTGTCTGCATGATCGTTCTCTTCTGCTGCTTCGGTGATGATGACGCATAATTGATGTATGTTTCTGGATACACCACCGCTTCGGGTGATGAAGTCCTTTTGACTAATGTATGATTTGTCCGTTGTTCCTCCTATGTCGAGCTCTTCCATAGTTTCATCGAATTCTTTGATTTTTTCTCTTGTATTTTCTGCTGTTGCAACGCTGACTAGCGAGTTTACCTCGCTAGAAGAGCTCACTGATGATCCAGACACTGTGATTGTCTTGGTTTTGCTTGCCAACGGATCCAGTTTCGCCGGATCTAAAGGGCGAATCGAACCCGAAAATCCGACGCAAAAGCTTAGACTTCCGATCGTCAGCTCCATCTTCTGATTTTCGTCGACTTCAGAATTGCTGTCGGCTAAAAGCGAAAAAGTCGTTGAATTCATGATTCCAATACCCCGATCCCCACGGTCGGTGCCAATTGACGAGGGTTAACTCGACAAATGTCCTAGATTAAGGACTTATGATCGGGGAAATAGGGCGTCGGATGAACTCGAAGGTAAAGATCAGTCAAACAAGGCATGTATCGAGAATAAAAGTGGTGGTCAACTTGGCTTACTCTCAATTTTTCCCTGACCGGCCTCTCCTGGCCCCTATATATAGGTGGTTAGGTCTCAAGGAACCGGTCGGGTCCGATACATATTACAAATTCTGTATACGACATGGACTCGTACTTCGACTATGATTATACTTGGGCCTAGCTTAACGGGCCTCAGGGGTACACAAGTAACAGACTCTATTATCTATACCCTAGTCAAGTAGCAAGTATGGAAAATTAACAAATTTATTGATGAACTCACTTTATCTAAGTTGTGACACATAACTCCATAAAATTTTTATCAGGCCAACAGTTTAATTTACACTCTGGAAGTTTCTATAATTTGCTTACAGAATCATGCACTAGAAATCTATCTATTAAGATATTTGTTGGACCGTTTATTTTGAAGCATCTACCAATATATTAAATGATATTCAAATAGAGAAGAAAATTAGACATATACGCTAGTGCATTTATATTTTTATTTTAGCTCATATAGGAAAAAAATGTAACTTCTATTACAATAATTTTTTTAATTTAGCACAATTCAAGTATATTATCAATAATATATATTGCAATTATATACCGAAGAACACAATAATTAATGTCCACCACCATTCTTGATTGCTTAAACTATTAAGTAACATATTTTTTATTAATGCCCTTGTATAATAAATGTTCTAGAAACAAGTATAGAAGTTTAGTATAATTTGTCTCGCTCTGGGTCCATAGTCGTCTCAGCAGCAAGCACTTATCTAAGATATTTACATATCAAAACTCTCGTCAAGTGAAGAATTGTAGCCTCCTCGCTGGTCATGGGCATCCTAACATCGCTACCAAATGCGCATCATCATCCCCATTTAGTATATTTGTTGGTCCTATGCACCCACCTGTCTCTATCCTAGCTGGACACAGGGGCGGGCGCAACACTGTGACCGATAGGGTGGCGACGACCGGACCGAGCACCATGACCGATAGGGTGGCGACGACCGGACCGAGCACCATGATGTTTTGGCCATCCAGGACTTTACTTCTCGGCAAGGAGAATCTGAGCCAAGGTGTTGAAGTGAATGTAGGGTCTAAGAGGCGGCAGGAATAGAAGTTTGTCATCATCTCCGTCATGGTTCTCTGTTGTGCACCAGCGACCCTTGTGTTGGGCGCCTACGCCTAGACCCATTGTGTCAGTCTATATTTGCTGAGAGACATTCTGTGGTCCTAGCCACTTCGAGATCACTGCTCTTCCACCCTGGAGATCCCCCGTGAACAACACAAATAAGGTGTTCGATGGAATGTCCATGTGGTCGTAATGTTTACAGGTAAGATACAAGTCCTTGTTTTTTTTCTAGAGTAGTTTCATATACTTTTACATTGACAATGATGTTATACTTGTGGAGCAGAGTTAGGCAAGGATGCTGGGTTTTGTACGTGTGTCCATGTGTCGTTTCTTGTATCTTAATTAGCACAATGTTAGTTAGAAAGGGAAACAAAATGAAATACTCCCTCCGTCCCGATTTAACTGATGTGGGGTGCATTTTACAAAAATGTCCTTTAAATATTTCTGACAAACATCGGACCCCTCCTTCGTCCCCAACACTCTGTTCCTCGGTCTGTTCGTCGCCGCTCAACGCAGAGTTCGCTCGTCGCCTGACCGCCGCCCGACCGCTGCCTTCCCCCCCTCCCTCCCCAGCCCCCTCCGCTGCCACCCGCCGCTGCCTTGCTTCCCCCACGCCGGCTTCCGCCGCCTTTCTCTGAGGATTTTGACAAAAATAACCTAATTTTTGAAGTTTGACAACGAATAACCTGTTGGCGAATGTATTTCACAAAATAACCTTTATCTTGACGCCTCACGCCGGATCTCTAAACGAAATAGCTTGACGTCGTTGACCAAGGCTCCATGCTTTTTTTTGTTTTTTATATAGCAGACGAGATAATATGTTTTCTCCTTTTTTGTCACTATTTTTTATTAGAGCGATTTTTGAATTCCTCTAGTATTTATTCATATTTGAAAGAAAAATTAAAATAATATATAGAGTTGTTGAAGAAATGCCCCCATTCAAATGAAGAAATGTTGTTTCTTGCATCCTTGCATGCTAGGGGAAAAGAAGTATGAATACAGAGAATAAAGATGCTATGCTCTTTGAAAAAAATTCAGTGTTGACAAATGAATTAAATGATTAACGGTTTTGATATTTATTTGTAGATCATTTGAATACAGAGAATAAAGAGGCTAAGCTCTTTGGAAATGGAACTTTATTTGGTGGAAAAAGGTAGAAAATAGTTTCTAAGCAAATCCTCGCTAACCATAATATAATAAGATATGGTTTAGATAGGTTGGGCCATATTTCCACTTGTAGATCATAGCTACACATAAGTCAGACAAAGTCAGCTCAATCAAAGTAAAATGGAGTAGCACAAAGTCAACTCATCAAACATAGTCAAAAAAAGTCAACACAAGCAAACATTTAAAGAATCAAGTGTTGAACAAGCGCTAAATAATAATCATGCCAAAGGTAAGGTTTAAGAAAGACCTTACTTAAGGGAGCACAATTTTATAAGTTTTCCTTAAGGCATGAACATCTTATTTTCTTAAAGCCTCTCAGAGGTGTTCAAAAAGCACTTATCAAATATTTGTAAAATAAAAGTTGCAAATAATTGGATACAAAATGAACAAATACTAGAGGATTTTAAAAATTCAAAAATCGCTCCAAGAAAAAATAGTGGCAAAAAATGCCGGCAACATATTATCTCAGCTACTAGATAAAAAATGAAAAAAAAGCATGAAGCCCTGGTCAATAGCGCCAAGCTAGGGGTACGGTGCCGTTGACCAAGACGTCATGCTTTTTTTTCCTACTGGGAACCGCCACGCTGATTAATTCTTGGCCTTGGACGAAGGCGCTACGTATTGCTTGACGCCCTTACTGACGGCGTCATACTATTTCGCTTAGAGCTTCGACATGAGGCATTAAGAAAAAGATTATTCGGTGTTAAACTTTAAAGATTAAGTTATTTTTGTCAAAATCGTCCCTTTCTCCCCGGCGCCTCGTTTCCCCGCGCCTGCGGGCTCACGCTCAAGGTTCGGTTTTTTCCGTAGAAGGCGCCATGCTCAAGGAGGATGCATGTCGTGGCAGGCGTCCTTGGACGAGTTCCTGCTCTGACACATCGACGGCCAGCGCCTAACTACTGACGGCATCCTCGGCCACGGGCGGCTCCATCTGGGCGCAGTCTGAGACCTTCCCCGAGGTCTAATCCCCTCACTTATCTATCTGTCTGTCTGCCATTGCTACCCTCTTTGCCCACCAGGTCAATCCATGCTTGACTTTGCTGAGATCTTGCGTGCTTGGTGCTTGCAGCGAGGCCAGAACCTGATCAGTGGCCCGTCGGGGTGTTCGATTTCACTAGGGCCTAGTCCCCGCTTTTTTTTTTGAGGTAAGGGCCTAGTCCCCGCTTGGTTGCTAGCTCGGTTGGTTCTACGGCTCAGACTTTGCTAGCTTGGTTAGTTGGCTCTAGCAAGTACAGATTTGGCTCATCTTGTTTCAGAGAGCAAAGTCCTTAAGATGTCCTTTTGTTTTGTACCTGGTTCATTCAGACCATAAAGTTTGTTCGTGCTATTTACTATTTGTAAAGGCATTATGGAATAATGTTTCTTCATTTCTCAACAAATCTATATAGGAGTTTGCTCTATGTTTGCTCTTTGAGCAAGAAAGAATTTATGTTTGCTCTTTTTTAACATTTTAGAATTATCACTACTGTTTGCTCTCTGTTTGCTAATACTAGGCTACATTCTGAGCAAGAAAAAATCTAAGGGCTCATTTAAATACAGGAATACTACAGCAACATTGAGGCATTTGGAGTAGATTTCCTATTAGTTTGCATAAACATACTGATTAAAAAATATCCCGTCGTTTTGGTTGAAATAGTGAATTCTATACATCACGATTACATTGTGTATCGCAATTGTTTTAGGCTTCAATCCTGCTGCTAGTTGTTCTAGACCATAATATCTTCTAAAATGCAGGTTCGGAAAATTTTGAAGTCTCTCATTGTGTATCTCTGTATTAGATACCAACTCCAATGTGCTTCTTGTACAGCAGTTTGAGCTCAAGCCTGTTAAGTCTGATGATTTTACCTGGTTGTTAACAGGAATGGCCATATCTGTTTGCATACAAATATAAGTTCTTATATGGTCTAGAACAAGCAGCAGCGACACAATGCCCGCATGAAGCTGTTATATCTGTTTGCATAGAAAGTATAAGCTGTTATATGGTCTAAAACAAACATACCCAAAACTGACCCACGACACAGCGCCCATTCAAGTTTATCAGGATTTTCTCATTGCTACAAGTGTAACTTCATAGTGATATTGTACCCTTTTTGTTTAGTCAATATTTTTATGTTGATATAAAAACCACTCACTATGTTTATTTTTTCATTTACAGAAGGTGCTAAAGGCTGCAGGCTGGTGGTCTGTTTGCTGGATCCATCTTCCTCATGCGCACCTAGGTGACAATATGGTTATCATACTGTCATATGCAGTATGCTGAACTGACCAGAATGCAGTCAAGTTTCTTTTAGCTTTGTGTGGATTCTTGAATTATATATGCAGTATGCTGAACTGAAACCAGTGCCCTGCATAACCTATGCTGATGCTTTTGCTCTAAGAAAACAGTGTGCTACCCCTATCCTCAAGCATGCAAGTTTGAAAATCCATACTCCTTAATGAAAAATTGATTACCCATTCCACCTTAGAATATTCAGTGTATACCTCATTCCAACTGTAAATTGATTACCCATTGTATGAACTAGGCTGCCATAGTTCCCTGAATTTATGTCCATATACTTATCAAAACGTCTGATTCTAGTTGGCTGGTAGTGTTTGGCAATTGGTTCGCGGAAGGAATCGATGAAACACTTTGAGAAAAGCATATCAATTCTTCTCAATCACATCAACACACCATCCTACCGAGTTGTTTTGAATGATGTTGCCATTTGACAACACGGACAAACTGTTGCTATAACTGAACTGAAACTTCTGTCCAAAAAAACAACTGAACTGAAACTGAATTTGTTTCTTTACAGGAGGTTCAGCGGAGGAAGAGAAGACGAGTGGTCGACCGGCGGGCTCGGAGAGGCCGGAGGCGAACAGTGGCTCCTCCGCGCTGGAACAGTAGCAGGGGCCTAGGGGCAGCCGCGTCGACGATGTCTGAGCTGGAGGCTGGGCCGGAGGAGAAGCTTCCATGCAGTGGCGGAGCCAGGATTTGAATTGAGCCGGGTCGAACAAATCAGCTCTAAATTTTTTTTGGACAAAATATCACATGTAATCAACAAAAAATGGCCTCTACGGTTACTGTAGGCATGAAAACGAAGCATAATCTTCTTGTCATCAATTTGTGCAAATATCTCTTTCTCAACATAGCAAATCATCAAATCATTGAGCCAATCATCCCCTATCTTGTTTCGAAGATCTGATTTTATAATCTTCATGGCTGAGAAAACCCTCTCTACTGATGCTGTTGCCACAGGCAAGGTTAAAGCTAGTGTAATAAGGCGGTAGACCAATGGAAATGTCAAATGATATCTTTTCTGAACCAACTTGAGAGCAAGATCACTCAAAGTATCACAAGCTATGAATTCAGGAGTTCTCTTCATGACATCAACATATATGTTCAGTTCATCAACCAATAGACAGCAATCATGTGCAGAGAAATCAGCAGAGTATATGGTAGCAAGCTGTTGAATGAGTCTCTAGGATCAAGGCATGAAGTGCACAATAATAGGCGTGTTGTGAAAGCTCGTTGGTCCACCTACATGACCCCTGAAATTTTCCGATGCTTTCTTCCAATTTGTAAACCCCGACTTTGTGAAAACATCCGATCCAAAGTGGTTAGCATTGCTTGAAGACTTGAAAAGAAAACAATGGAAACAAAATGCAGCATCCTTCTCCACACTATACTCTAACCAATCATACTTGCTATACCATGCATCTAGAAATGACCGCCTATCCGGATTTTTGGGATAACTATGACCAACTAAACAATTACGACCTCTCGACAAATATGCCCATCGCATTTTATCTCTAATTTCAGGGGTACCATATGACTCAATTGATCTCCGAATTTCAGGATCGGCAACCACATTTGCTAGATCAAAGATTTCTGGAACATTTGCCTATAACAATGAAAATAAAACGAACTATGAGGAAAGATTTCACACTAGTAATTAATTACTAGACAAATATGTATCAAAACTCAAGATAAATGGGGAAATTCAACCTCTATGCGTGCCCTCTTGCGTGCTTCTTCTGCTGCCTCAGCTGCCTCCCCTTCTTCAATCCAGGCAGCCAAATCAGCCTCGTCGGCGGAGTCCATCGAAGGCGGCCGCCGGACCGAGCAGAGCAGAGAGAGAGCGCGGTGCTGCAGCGCTGGGGCAGCTAGCGGGGCAAGCTGCGGGGGCTGCGCGGGGCTGCGGGGGTCGCTGGTTGGGGACAAGCGGCCGAGGGCGCCTGCGAGCGGGGGCGGTCGGGTGAGCGAGGGCGTCTGCGAGCGGCCCAAGGCGCCTGCGAGCGGCGGCGCGTGCGAGCGAGGGCGTCTGCGAGCGGGGGCGACTCGATTAGGTCGGGCTTCGGCAGTTCGTGCGGCCGTGCGGGGGCTGGAGAGATCGATCGGTACTCAATTTTTTTTCCAAAAAAATGAGCCGGGTCGGCTGCCCAGGCTCGACCCGGTGTTGGCTCCGCCAATGCTTCCATGGTGTGTGAGGCCGTGAGGGCAGCCGCGGTCGCCGCCGCCGTGGCGAGTTGAGCGAGGAGAGGAGGAAGGGGTGAAAGCTCGTGAGGGCGAGGAGCTCCGCCTCGGCCTCCCGCTGGCCGCTCCATGGCGTGCTACCCGGCGGCTGAGCGGACATCGCGCTCCATGCCGCTCGACCTCCAGCTCCATGGCGCCCGACCTGCGGCCTCGGCCTGATGCCTCCGCTGCTCCGCAGGCGCGACTCCCGCCTCCACCTCCGCGAATACCGCCTCCACCTCCCGCCTGATCCGCCTCCTCCTTGAGCTCGGCCCCATCTCCGGCGGCCGTCGAGGAGGTCGGAGAAGATTCCAGTTTGGATTTCCATTTTCTGGCCTTATTTGAACCCTTTTTTAATGTGTAAGGACTTTTTAGCAAAAACTCTTTTGTACTGCGACCACGTCACTTAAATCCGGACGGAGGGAGTAGTAAAATTGTTTAGGGGGAAATTTTTTGCGTAGAGCTTGCATATTTTCTTATTAATCATAGCAGAAAATATGAAAAGAGATATAATGTAGTAAATCTTAATGGGTACCATGCCACATGTTAATTACTGAAGTTGGTCCACGCAGGTAAATTTGCAGAAGAGATCTAAACTGCCATGCCATGTATGTCACACTGTCAATTGTTAGGGTTGATCCACGCATATGAATTCATGTCCCATAGGATTATTTTCCTGCACTGCATGACAAAATCGTGGGCGCGCGGTAGCTAGGTTGCCGTTGCTCTAGCAGGTGTGTGTCTGGCTGGATATCGGAGATCGAGTGCGAGGGAGCTTTCGGGAGAACTATGCATGGTTAAATGGATGGACGTACGCAGACATGGAGACGCCCGGCCACCGGAAAAGATGGAGCCCGGCCGGCCAGCCGGCCAGCCGATCGACGCGACGTGTCCAAGCTACATGGCTGGACCACCGATCGCTGCCGTCGATCGACGGCGACGCAGATGCGCTACCCGCCAATGCCACCGGCAGGAGCTAGCTAGCAGCTGGGGGCCGTGGCCAATCGGCCGATGTTTGGTGAGCTCGCTAGTCTGGTCCATGGCTACCGTACACTAGATGTAGGGGTGCGCCTTGGCGCACGATCCCGTCGAGTTCATTCGTATGGTCATTTTATAAAGAAATCTAAATTTATATACAAATATAATGCACTATAAATACTACATATGGGACAAGAGAAACACATGTTTATACAAAAACAAATACAGCCAAGCCAACCCGTTTCCATGGCTTGACATGATATCAGGAATTCAGAGTATTTTTTTCCCAACATAGCTACGCTGGATAAAACGGTTCATATAACTAATAATAAGAATGAGTAGTGTTTTTTTTTTTGAAAATCAATACCACATATATTTATAGCAACAAATAGTACATGGTAGAGTTACACGAGCTGTCTTTGACGATTACAAAATAAAGTCTAAAAGAAACTAGCAAATCTTCGAGGTCTTTAAATTCTTTCTTCTTTCATGACGCAATCTTGTACTTTTCTGAAGGCAGCCCAAGATAGATACCAAACCATAAACCTGTAAATACCAATGGAGGTTCTCCCATAATTTTAATTTGAGCCGCAATGCCAAGGCTACGTGCACGTGCGCAATCATTGAAGTAGTCAATCCACATCGGCAAGAGTACCAACACCAGTATATCAGGGCAAAATAACCGGACAACTTGATCGCCGTCGCTGGGGAGTCGAGGGTACGAATCACCATTGTCGAGGATATAGCCACCGGGACAAATGCTGCGAGGATAATTCTCCTCGCGGCAACCAAGAGAAAAGATCCAAAATCGATCTGGCGAAGCAAGATCTGAAGGACCATACCTAAAGGAGTTTAATCTTCCAACACCACCATTGACGCCGGGAGGAAGATCTCGTCGTCGATCGAAGGGTCGGAGATCAATTATTGTCGATGATGCCATCTCCATTGACAGAGGCCACAAGAAGATGGCTACTAAACCCTAATCTAATCTTGTAAAAAGACTACTTTTATCAAAACCTCCACTCATAGATCAGGTTCCCCACTCCTCCTGACACCGGCGAGGCCGGCCGGAGAAGGGGGAACCAATCTATGGTGGAGTAGGAGGAGAGATGGAGCTAGGTCAAGAGAGGCATGGAGCTAGGTCAAGGGGGAACCAATCTATGGTGGAGTAGAATGAGTAGTGTTAACTCAGGACTGTATAGAAATCTTTTTCCTGAGCAAGCACAGAACGGAAGAAACTACACAGGCACAAAAGCATTCACATACAGCGAATGTCACTAAATGGTTGAAACACTATCAGACCAAGATACAAAAGAGAACTGCTACATCCGATACTTGATCCATATATTCATGAGTGCTACAAAAGGGAGGCGCACGATTTTGAGATACCACAAAGAGTAGAAAATTAACAACCCGCGTCACCTGGAGGTGACACCACTGAAAAAATAAACCACAAATGCATCAGAGCTAGAGCAGACGTAAACCATAAACTATAACAAAGTAATCATGAACATCACACTACTAAACACATTGGACAGCAATAATCCATGCTATTTGATAATATAAGCGTAGCAAGCAATAGTTGTGAAAACTTGAAATAATTCCAAAGTTCGAACCAGCTTCTAAGTTAAGATTACCTCTTCTTTTTTGGTCGATCCATCCAGCTGAGCCCTAGGCTGCCTACGCCTACAAACAGACAGTAAAAGTTGCAAGTTAGCATAGACTGCGAAAGCATGACGCACTGCCACATCATACCAAACACCGCGTTCGCATCATAGACAACATTAGGACCATAGACACCTGGGGGAAAATATAACACTAAGAAATAAGAGCAATCAACTAAGAAAGTGAGCGATACTTCGTAAACAGAACTGATATGCAAATCATAAGTCCAGGGATACTATGTTTTCTTCAGTTAAGCAACTGAGTGGGGTGACAGACATAAAATAAAATCAAAAATCTCACTTGGTTGAGAGCTTGTCTACTGAATTGGAAGTGGAGGGGAGGGCTAAAGAATCTGTAGTATCAGGTGTAGGTAGAACATCCTGACACAAAGCACACAACACATAAGAAGAACAGCTATTGCAAAAAATATAGAAATACATAGTGCTAACATAGACACAGCTACCTCTTCATGCTGAACAGAAGGAGCTAACTGAACTGTATTCTATAACGGCGATGAATCTTCGAACTTGAGGGCCTTTTTGACATTCAAAACAATAGCAGCATCCTTGCCGGTGCTAAATAACATGGGAAAAGATTGTCGTAAAGAGATCCAGGTCAACTGCACATATGAACGGAGTACTATGTGAAAGATGACTATGTACCTAGGTCCAGGTGGCTTGACAACTGACGGCGGCGTGTTCAGGATTGTTCCAGAAGCACTCTGCATACTGTGTATAGCTTAATTAGATGGTGGCAGAATATCATAAAGGTGATCAAATAGAGATAATAAAAGGAGAAATAGAACAGAAAGGAAGTTCATTTGCGGTTATGTTATGAGAAGCTAATTGTAAGGGTATGAGTATATTCATGAGAGCAAAACTGTAGAGATAAAAGAAAATAACATGTGGTTATGTTAATGAGAAGCTAATTATGAAATGACAAGAGGGAACTTATCAGGAAAACTACAGAAGCACAATTTCACTTCCATAGATCCACAAGAGGGCTAAACAATACTAAAAGCCGCATATATAATCATCGCTGAAACAAAACTTTTTGAAACATTTTAACAAACTAACAAATAGACTCTTTGAGTGTTTATTTGAGCAGTTAAGACCTTTAAAAGTATCCCAAAGCTAGCAAATTCTTCTGAAAATAATAAAATCAACAATACCTCCATGCCTTCCTGATAACCCATCAGAGCAAATTAATCAAATTACACAGTTGCATCACATACTTAATGTGCAGACTTCCCTAATGGTCCATTATAAATAAATAATTTTATTCTTTTCCTCAAGCACGATGCAAAGTAAACAATAGAAGAAAAAGATTGCAAAGAAGAAAGAAAACCCAAAGTGAGTAGAAAAAACGGGTTGGCGTCATACTAAATATTTTCTCAAACTAAGATAACAAGGATGGCCAGCTCCATACATTTGTAGCTGCATATATAATCATAATCATCATTGAAACGGAACTTTCTAAACCAATCAAGCAAGGGACGTGACAAACCTGGAACTAAGAGTGCATGACGTTGGCACCCATGACTGAAAGTTGAGGCGGATGAGAAAACAGCCGAGCATCATACACCAACCTTGTCCATGTAGACATAAAGGTCCCTCATGGCTGCAAAATCCATCAAGAGAAATTAGTGAACTCCGAAACCATGTAACAATGATTGGAGGCTTGCATAAAACGTTCTATAACTGGCCAACGGCGAGGAATCAAATAAAACACCAGAATTCTTATATTAATTAACAAATCAGAACCAATAATTAGGACTAATTCCATCACATAAGAACCTAGGTCATGCTTATTCAAACCCCTATATATTTTATTGCGCAAACAGCCTAGTGTGCAATTAGAAAAGAGGAAAGCAGAATAATCCATTTGCACGCTATAACTAACAGGCGACAAAGATGATGCGACGAAAGCAGAATGCTCCATTTGCACTTTAAGTATGAACCAGTCAACAGGTATAACTGCCGAAGACGTTAGTGAATAAACTGAATATGCGTACATGGTGTGACAGATGTTGTGACAGACTTCAACCCTGTACAGGCATGAGTCTCTGGCAGTGCTGAGAAATCCTTAGCTTCCAACTTCCGTATTGAGAACTGATTTAGGATAGCACTATACCTTGCATCAATGCAAACAACACAGCATAAGTGTACTGGATGTATGATTAAATCAAATATGCGAGAAATGGATGTATGATTAAAAAATAATACTGGAAACATTAGAAATAATGAGATAAGCAGCGATCTGCAAACCAAATATATGGAGCCATATTGTGCAGACCCGTTATGAGGACACCAAATTCACTCTGGATATAACAAAAAAACAAACGCATCAGAAATATAAAATGCATCACAATTGTTGGCAGTGGGGTACTTGTCAATTTCGTTACTCACACCACTATTCGCACTACCCAAATCAACACGACGAAAGCTATAAAGAGAGGCTCATATTTTTGATGAATCGACCACACTCATCTGCTTACTCGCCCTATATGAATGAAACCTGAATATATTGTACTATAGTTCGCAAATGAAATGCTCCAGTATACCATGTACATGTGTTTAGACTTAATACGGTCTGATTTTAACTCTCTATTTACTACACAGTTAATTCAATTAGAACTGCAAGAAAGAATGGCATTCATAGAGCAATTGAATATTGTTCTACTTTTATGCCATCACAAGTAGGAGCCTGATATGGCAAATGACCTAATCTGAACAAATGCAACTACACTACATCCATTTATTTATCAGAGTTCACATGTATGCCTAAGTCATAATTATGTTCTTTAAGATCATTATTGTTCTGTTTGATTCTAATCTATGACTCAAAATCAACTAACTACTCAATTATGACATCTATTCACAGAGCTACATGGCAATAGTTCTAACACCCAGAATAGGTACTTGCTGCACTTTATAAAAAGAGGAACATCAAATCTGAAGCCAAATCATAACATACTACGATCTGTATATGAACCCCTATCTAAATCTGAACACGGTACACTTTATTTTGTAATCAAGAGATCCCAAATCGTAAACCAATCTGGTAACATACCCACTTTTCTCCACTTTTCTTTCAGATATACTCCAGAAACTAATTGACCACCAATTTACTTCACGATTTCATAGATGCACAGGGATTAGAGAGGGGGCGAACCTGAATTTACTCCAACACACAGAGCCACGCCTGCGACCAGATGATGTCAGGGAAACACGCGGAGCCGCGCCGGCGACAAGATGTCGCGGCCGCTGCGACCGCCGTGACTCCCGTGTGAAAGATCATATCGAGCCCCATGTGTGGTTTTGGTAATTAATGACAATACCTATGGACTAATGGTTGCATTGAGTTATATGTGTAGGACTTGTCCATAGACAATGCTTGAACCATTTGTTGGAGTCAAGGTTGTAAGAAGAATATTATGTGTTGACCAGGGTGTTATTCAAGGAGTGATCCAAAAATTGGTCTTAAGGGAGTTGAGCTTATGTCAAGTGTGTCTTGAAGAATAAGATTGAGTGAGCTCTCATGTGTATCCTCAAGACACCATCATTATGGAGAAAGAAGAATTGATTCGAGGATTGATCAAGTCAAAGCGCAAGTTCAAGATGAGCAACTAGAAGAGAACATATGCTTGAAGCTTGCCATATATATTGTGATCATGGATATGTGAAGATATGCTTAAAGAGAGTCTCTTCCATAGTAGAGTATGGGGGAGCAATCCACAACACTTCACCAAGCAAGCTCAATCAAGAAAGGTGGTCCAACTTGAGAAGATCAAGATCGTCTTTAACCACCTCAAGTGGAATGCTCAAGGCAGAGGTATGATAGTGTTAGGGTTTCTTTCTTACCGGTCTCATGGTGTTAGTTGTGAGACCGGGTTATAGGATCGGTAGCCGTACTATCAAGAGGGGCTCTCGAGTGAGTAACTTAATTGTATCGTTCAGAGAGAGCTCAAACCTTTGCATACTTGGCATCATCTTTCTTGATTCTTATTTGGATTTTATCCATGTGAGGTTCTAGAGCTTGTGGTTATTTCCATGACAAGCTCTAGCTCATCAAAAACGGATTTCGCATGAAACTCTTATTGCGTTTTTGATGTTTGGAGGTTTTACCGGTTTGTCTTCGTAGAGAGGTCAAACCTTTCATCATTTGGTTTTATACTCCCTTGTTGTACTATGATGTTTCTATGGATGAAGTTGTAGAGCTCGTTGTGGTGATTCCAACGAGCTCAAGATCATCGAAAACGGAGTCCGGATGCTCAAGTTATTGCCGTTTTCGTTTTGGTATTTCTGCTGTTTCAATGGGGGCGGAAATAGCCGGCCCGGGGCCGGAAATAGCCGGTCAGACCGGTTTTAGCCGGTCTGAGGGCCGGCTTTAGCCGGTCTGCCCAGATTTCGTCTCTGTTGCAACCCGGCTTTTTGTCCGGCTATTTCTAGCCAGGGCCGGACTTTTCAGGCCGGCTATAGCCGGTGTTAAGTCCGGCTTTAGCCGGTGTAAGTGGCTGTAACGGTCAGATTTCGGAGGGGGGGGTATAAATACCCCTTCTTCCTCCTTGGAACAGCCACGAAATTGGCTTCTCTCTCCTCCATTGTTGACTTTGCAAGCTTGCCCTCCCTCCTCCATTCCTCCCATGATTCTTGCATATTTTTGAGGGAAAAGAGAGAGGAGATCTAGATCTATATTTCCACCAATCCATTTCTCCTCTAAGTGAGGGGAACATAGAGGATCTAGATCTTGAAGTTCTTTGTGGATTTCCTTTGTTCTTCCTCTCGTATCTCTCCATAGCATTAGTTGCTTTGGTGAGATTTGGGTGAGAAGGATTTGAGCACTTTGTGTGCCCTTGCCATTGCATAGGTTGCATCGGTTTGAGTTCTCCCCGGAGATTCGAGTAAGTGAAAGTTTGTGAGCTTATTACTCTTGGGTTCTTGGAACCCTAGACGGCTTTGTGGAGCCTTGGTGGCTATTCTTGGGAGCCTCCAATTAAGTTGTGGATGCGTGCCCCAAGATTTGTGTAAAGGCCCGGTTCCGCCTTGAGGAACCCCTTAGTGGAAGAGTGAGCTAGGCCTTTGTGGCGCAAGCTCACACCGGAGAATAGGGTGAGGCCTTTGTGGCGTTGGTTAGGCCTTTGTGGCAACCACACCCCTCCAACGAGACGTACTCCCTTTCAAGGGAGGAACTCGGGAATACATCATCGTCTCCGCGTGCCTCGGTTATTCCTATACCCGAGCTCTTTACTTATGCACTTTACATTGTGATAGCCTTCGTGCTTGAAGTCATATATCTTGCTATCACCTTGTTACTTGTATTGCTTAGCATAAGTTGTTGGTGCACATAGGTGAACCTAGTTTATTTAGGTCTTGTGTGCTTGACAAAATAAACGCTAGTTTAATTCCGCTTTTGTTCAAGCCATTCGTAAAATTTTATATCGCCTATTCACCCCCCCCCCTCTAGGCGACATCTGTGTCCTTTCAATTGGTATCAGAGCCCGGTCTCTCATTTTAGGCTTCACCGCCTTGAGAGCAAAGATGTCGGCTAGGGGATTAGTGCACAATAACACTTCTATATTTGATGGCACAAATTATGATACTTGGAAAATTC
Organism: Dactylis glomerata; assembly: GCA_007115705.1. Classification (NCBI taxonomy): domain Eukaryota; kingdom Viridiplantae; phylum Streptophyta; class Magnoliopsida; order Poales; family Poaceae; genus Dactylis; species Dactylis glomerata. The sequence continues at coordinate 2,401,542 of QXEO01000536.1, forward strand.
ACATGCTTAATTATTTTCGGGTCATGGACCCATCTATGGAGCGAATTGTAGATGCGGGTTTTTCTCCTCCAAAGGATACTCAAAATCTATCTTTAGAGGATGAGAAAAACTTGTATCTCAATGCTCAAGCTACTCATGTGATTGTTAATGCTTTGAGCAATGTAGTTACCTTCTCCATCACGCCTTTTCGGAGCGCTCATGAGATATGGACAAAGCTTCAAGAAAAATATGGTGTGTCCAAGATTATTGAGGATGATTGTATTCCTTCCACTTCCGGCCGCAATGAACTTTCATCCACTTCACCAAAGTGTGGCAAGACACAAGGTAATGATATGGTGAGTGATAATGAAACTTGCAATGGTGATAGTATGCTTACTTTTGATGATCCTTCATCTCTATCTGATTGCAATGCTTCAACTTTGGACTTAAACACTTGTAGCCCCATAAATGTTTTACATGCTTGTGTTGATAGTCCTTGCATATCATGTGTAAATTTCTTGAATAAATCTCATGATGATATGCTTGCTTTGTCTTGTTGCCATGATACAAATGCTTCTATTTCCTCTAGTATTTGCGATGCTAACCATATAGAGGAAACCGAAGAGTCTTTGGGCCAAGACAAGGTCTTGAATGGAGCTTCAAGTATTTCTTCATCTTCTTCTTCTCACGGTTCCAACATATGCCTTATGGCTAGGTCTTCAAATCATAATGATGTTGAGGACAATGGTGAGGATGAGGAAAATGAAGAAGACTATATTGAGTATTTAAACAAGAAGGGTAAGGTGGTCTTTGATGCTTTGCATAACCATAAAAATATTTTGCCCAACTTCTTTGAAATCATGAGTTGTGCTATTGAGAGCACAAAACTCATTGAGATGAAGGAAGAACAAATTGATAATATGTTTTCTCTTGAGCGTGAGTATGCCAATGATATCCATGATTTAAAATATGCTCTAGAGGAAGAGCAAGAGCTTCGGGTTTCTCTTGAGGAGAAGCTTGAATCCATTGAGGAGTCATGTAATGAAGTTATTTCTAAACTCACTAAAGAACGTGACCTCGCTCTTGCCAAGTTGTCTTCTCCTATTCATAATGATAATGATGCATGTGCTACTAACTCTACTTCTTGTGAAGCATCTATTTTGAAGGAGAATGTTGAGCTAAGGGCTCAACTTGAATTGCTAACTAGCAAGTATGGGAAATTGGAAGAAATTCATGAAAAGCTATCTAGCTCTAATGAGGATCTTCTAGTGTCCCATGCTCGCCTAAAGTTAGCTCATGAGGCTATATCTACAAAGGTAACATCTTGTGAGCCTCATGTGGGCACTAGCACTATTTCCCAAAATGCAATATTGCCATGTGCTAGTACTAGTAATTCATCCACTCATACTATTTCTACATCTAGTGATGAATTACCCTCCTTGCCTTATTGCTCTAACAATGTAGCCTCTACTTCCACTAGTACTTGTGTTGTCACTAACCATGTAGAGAAAATCAAAGAGCTCAAGGCCCAAGTTACTTCATTGAATAAAGACTTGGAAAAACATCATGAAGGGAAGTCCACACTCAACAAAATCTTGAGTGTGCAAAAATCCCCCAATGACAAGAGTGGACTTGGATTTATCTCTAACAACAAGAAGAAGTCTAAAATATACAAGAAGAAGAAGGGCCAAGAACAAGTCAAGAATTTGGCCAAGATTGTTTGCTTCAAGTGCAAAATTGAAGGGCACCATGTTAGATCTTGCTCTTTGAAGAAAAAGGCACTTAGTGAGAAGCAACAAGGGAAGCGGCCTCAAGTTCAAGCCCTTGCTCAACCTCAAGTTGAAGAAAGGTCACTTTCCAAGAAAAATCAAGCTAATGCTCCCCTTGTGGAGAAATCAAGTGAGAAGAAGGTGAAGAAAAGAACTTGCTACATATGCCATGAGAAGGGTCACCTATCTTCTTCATGCACTAGTGGTAACTCATCCAACCCTATCATAATTGAAGATGCTTATTCACTTTGCAAGGATAAGGTTGGCAATGTGTTTGCGAAATTTGTTGGTGCTCTAAGTGGTGTCAAGAAAAGAACCATTTGGGTTGCCAAACCTATTGTTTCTAACTTCTTAGGACCCAACTTGGTTGGGGACCAACAAGCCATTACTTGAACAATAGGTGTTGTTGGAGGGCATTGGAGACTTGGCCATATCATGAAGAATTAAGGGATCTTCATCAATTATATTTTCTCAAGTCAAGTCAAGTGGATTATCTTGTGTCTATCATATATCCAATGTTCCTCCTTGCGGTAACATGTATTCAACTTATCTACATTGAAAGTTACTCGCCCCTTTACATGTGTTGGGTTTTGTATCTTGCATGTGTTTGTATATGTTGTGCTTCCTACTTGCTTCATTTTGAGTAATCAAGTATGTGCATGTTGGTTTGCACACCATGTATGGTTGTTCTTGTTGAGCATTTTGCATCTCGTTTTATCTTACTTGGCTCTTGTGAGAGATTATTGGACCATCCCATTTTGGGGGAGTGATATGCTTTGCACTTCACAATCCTAAAAATGTGTGCAAATGAGGAATACCACTTAGTATTGATATTTAAAGATTATCTAGTCTCTATGTGGTATGTCATTCTCAAAAGAAATTCAAATTCTATAATGTCCATTAATCATCTTGTTGGATTTTATTTGCCTCTTGTGAAAAATAAATGTTTTATCACATTATGGGGGAGTAATATTCTTTGTGCATACTACAAACCAATATAATGTGTATATTTGAGGTTGTGTCACATAGTGTTGATATTGTAAATTATCTTGCTTCTATGTGGCATGTTTTCTCAAACAAATTCCAATTTGCCAAATTGTTTTATTGCTCTTGTTTTGGATTTTGTTTGTGAGATACTTTCTTGATAGGGTTTTCCTAAAATGTGGAGTGCTACATCAAAGTTGGAAAACCATTTGCTTCAAGTTATCTTAATCATTGCTTTGCGTGATTGTTTAACTATTTGAGTCTATCAAGAATATCTTCTTTAGCATGGTGATTAATTCTTATCCTTCTCCGTATGCTTCTTTGTTGTGAAGATGATCTTGGATTTATATGTAAACTACCACCGGGAAATAAATCCAAATACCTCTTGTTCTTGGACAATTGGTACTATATCATGTGGCACATGTATATTGATCATCTTTACATTGGCTATTGCTTTTAATTGCCCTATCTCTAGCCAAAAATGTATTTGTTTTAGCTCCCATTGTCTTCCATGACTTTTGTTATTCCATTTGATTTCGTTGAACTTGTTTTGTGTTATTTCTATGTAGGTAAATGTGATGATCCCACTTGTGTGCATTTTGTATTTAAATGCAAAATCATAAATGATGCACTAATCTTGGGGGAGCTCTCCTATATTTGTTATAACACACTCTTTATGCTTATTTCATTTGGTATTGGTTTTTTGTTGGAAGACAAATCTTTTCTTTTTGGTACTTAGTGTGCCATCATAAAAAGTGTGGAGAGTTTGGTTTGTTTGTTTGAACCTTGCTCTCTTTGGGAGTTGGTGATCTCATTCCTTATTATTTATTTCTTACTCTTAAAATGAGATATGTCTTTGAGCATGTGTGTGTTTTAGTTATGCTTTATGCTCATTGGCTTTTGCTTGGTTCACTAGTTGAACTTTGGAGTCAATCTTGTGTTGATTTGATTCATTGATATAATTTGGACAACCTTTTGTCGCTTCACAATTTTGTGTGCTCGCTTGTCCTTCTTGGTGTTTTGTCCAAATTGTATCTTCTTTGGCTCTAGAAAGTCTTATGCATGCATATTTACTAAATGTATACTTTATGGCATGCTTTTCTTTCTTTGATCAAATATATAGGAGAAGCTCCATCAAATCCTAAATCGGCTAAGATGTGCATGAAATTCAATTTCATATATATATGCACGTATTTATGTGGAGTTTGTCCTATATGTTGTAATTTCTAACTACTTTGGACCCAATGAGTTTGGGGACCATCTTGTACTTGAACTTTGTTTTAGGTACATGGAGATATATTGGTGCTTGTCTCAATAATAAGGATGAAGTGGTGACTAAATGATAATTTGAGGCAAGCTAGGATTATTGAAGAACTCCTATCTACTATATCCTACCATTATATCTCGGTAACAAGTATCTTCTTCATGCATACTTCTCTAGTATCCAACCTTGTGTAGGTTGTTTTATGGCATTGAAAATCTTTATTTGCAAATGTTGTGGTTCTTGCAAGGATTCTAATGAAACCTCTATATTGCAAATGGGAGCAAGTTGAGATGAGGACATATTATTGGGAACATATAAAAATCATGCTCATGATTCTCCTATCACATATATGTCAACTTATTAATCTTTTTGCATATCAATTCCTCAATAAGCTCACATGTGCAATATTGATGAAATTGCAAATTTATTTCTTCTGTTTGGTATCCTTCATTTTGATACTTGTTGTTTTTATCAAAGCATCACAACTATCTTCTTTCCCTTGTTGATATTTGCGATGTCTTTGACATATTTGTGGTTGAAGTTCATCAATATACAATAAGATAAATTGAGCCTTTGGCCATGCTTTAAAAGCAAAAATCTCAGTGGTATATTGCATGACTTCATTTTGGATATCATGTTCTATTCTTAGTATCTATTTTGTGTGTACATGTTTCTTTGTGATAATTATCTTTGTGATATTGTCTACTTAGAAACTTATATACATGAGAGATGATATCTCTTTATTTTATATCTTATTTGAACCTTATGTGTTGGGATGGAATGCTAAGCAATTTCATTCATTGAAGACTATATGGATGCTCTATGCTTATCCTTGTGTTAGTCTTATAATATTCTTTGTCATTCCTATCACATATTCCTTTGGTTGAGCATTTTAATATATTGTCCCTTGCTTGTTGCCCAACCATTTGTTTGATGCAAGTGTAAGCTTAATTTCTTCTCTATGATCTCTTGCAAATAGTTGCGTTTTAAATGTTATTGAGGGAGTGAGGATTCCATGTTGTGCAAATTGTATTCAAATACAAACATTCTAATTTTTGCATGTACCTTGGGGAGTTTCCTCATTTCATTTAAAGCACCATTTTGCGGTTAGCATAGTATTTAATTTCACTTGGTATCATTTTGTTTTGAATAATATTGAGGGAGTGATGATTCCATGTCTGTGCACCTTATACTTCAACTCAAATAGAATATTTTGTGCACACACCTTGGGGAGCTTCCTCATATTATTTGGAGCACCTTTTCGATCTTATCATAATATCTTTATTCAATTTGTTCTTTGGATTGTTTGATTGCTCTCTTCATTTGTTGAAGTTTATCCATCGTGTTATCTTATTTTTTTTGCAATCTTTGATCCTCAATATAGTTTGGTTTCCTTCATATATTTGTCTTTGTATATGTGCATGTGTCTTCACTTATTTCTTTTGGATATGCACACCGTTTTGGAGGAACTCACACTATATTGGCCTTCTAAGTTTTTTGCCCATTTTGGGAATGGATGCCAATGGGGGAGAAGTTTCGAGAGTTTAAAGGGAATTGGCTTTTATGCTTTGGTTTGTTCTTAAGCATTTGCCTTGCATGCTTTGCATGGTTGAGTATATAGTGGAAACTCCACCAACAACCTTGGTTGGCAATATATGCAATGAAATCAAGATCATTCACACGTGCATAGATTGTGAGGGAGTTTGCTCTATGTATGGTGGTTTTACTAATATCACATACTTTTGTAGTATTTGATGTTAGTACAACCATTTTGGTTCTTTGAATTCATTATATAAACCCTCTCAAAGAGATTGTCATCAATTACCAAAATGGGGGAGATTGAAAGATCATATCGAGCCCCATGTGTGGTTTTGGTAATTAATGACAATACCTATGGACTAATGGTTGCATTGAGTTATATGTGTAGGACTTGTCCATAGACAATGCTTGAACCATTTGTTGGAGTCAAGGTTGTAAGAAGAAGATTATGTGTTGACCAAGGTGTTATTCAAGGAGTGATCCAAAGATTGGTCTTAAGGGAGTTGAGCTTATGTCAAGTGTGTCTTGAAGAATAAGATTGAGTGAGCTCTCATGTGTATCCTCAAGACACCATCATTATGGAGAAAGAAGAATTGATTCGAGGATTGATCAAGTCAAAGCGCAAGTTCAAGATGAGCAACTAGAAGAGAACATATGCTTGAAGCTTGCCATATATATTGTGATCATGGATATGTGAAGATATGCTTAAAGAGAGTCTCTTCCATAGTAGAGTATGGGGGAGCAATCCGCAAGACTTCACCAAGCAAGCTCAATCAAGAAAGGTGGTCCAACTTGAGAAGATCAAGATCGTCTTTAACCACCTCAAGTGGAATGCTCAAGGCAAAGGTATGATAGTGTTAGGGTTTCTTTCTTACCGGTCTCATGGTGTTAGTTGTGAGACCGGGTTATAGGATCGGTAGCCGTACTATCAAGAGGGGCTCTCGAGTGAGTAACTTAATTGTATCGTTCAGAGAGAGCTCAAACCTTTGCATACTTGGCATCATCTTTCTTGATTCTTATTTGGATTTTATCCATGTGAGGTTCTAGAGCTTGTGGTTATTTCCATGATAAGCTCTAGCTCATCAAAAACGGATTTCGCATGAAACTCTTATTGCGTTTTTGATGTTTGGAGGTTTTACCGGTTTGTCTTCGTAGAGAGGTCAAACCTTTCATCATTTGGTTTTATACTCCCTTGTTGGACTATGATGTTTCTATGGATGAAGTTGTAGAGCTTGTTGTGGTGATTCCAACGAGCCCAAGATCATCGAAAACGGAGTCCGGATGCTCAAGTTATTGCCGTTTTCGTTTTGGTATTTCTGCTGTTTCAATGGGGGCGGAAATAGCCGGCCCGGGGCCGGAAATAGCCGGTCAGACCGGTTTTAGCCGGTCTGAGGGCCGGCTTTAGCCGGTCTGCCCAGATTTCGTCTCTGTTGCAACCCGGCTTTTTGTCCGGCTATTTCTAGCCAGGGCCGGACTTTTCAGGCCGGCTATAGCCGGTGTTAAGTCCGGCTTTAGCCGGTGTAAGTGGCTGTAACGGTCAGATTTCAGAGGGGGGGGTATAAATACCCCTTCTTCCTCCTTGGAACAGCCACGAAATTGGCTTCTCTCTCCTCCATTGTTGACTTTGCAAGCTTGCCCTCCCTCCTCCATTCCTCCCATGATTCTTGCATATTTTTGAGGGAAAAGAGAGAGGAGATCTAGATCTATATTTCCACCAATCCATTTCTCCTCTAAGTGAGGGGAACATAGATGATCTAGATCTTGAAGTTCTTTGTGGGTTTCCTTTGTTCTTCCTCTCATATCTCTCCATAGCATTAGTTGCTTTGGTGAGATTTGGGTGAGAAGGATTTGAGCACTTTGTGTGCCCTTGCCATTGCATAGGTTGCATCGGTTTGAGTTCTCCCCGGAGATTCGAGTAAGTGAAAGTTTGTGAGCTTATTACTCTTGGGTTCTTGGAACCCTAGACGGCTTTGTGGAGCCTTGGTGGCTATCCTTGGGAGCCTCCAATTGAGTTGTGGATGCGTGCCCCAAGATTTGTGTAAAGGCCCGGTTCCGCCTTGAGGAACCCCTTAGTGGAAGAGTGAGCTAGGCCTTTGTGGTGCAAGCTCACACCGGAGAATAGGATGAGGCCTTTGTGGCGTTGGTTAGGCCTTTGTGACAACCACACCCCTCCAACGAGACCTACTCCCTTTCAAGGGAGGAACTCGGGAATACATCATCGTCTCCGCGTGCCTCGGTTATTCCTATACCCGAGCTCTTTACTTATGCACTTTACATTATGATAGCCTTCGTGCTTGAAGTCATATATCTTGCTATCACCTTGTTACTTGTATTGCTTAGCATAAGTTGTTGGTGCACATAGGTGAACCTTGTTTATTTAGGTCTTATATGCTTGACAAAATAAACGCTAGTTTAATTCCGCTTTTGTTCAAGCCATTCGTAAAATTTTATATCGCCTATTCACCCCCCCCCCCCCCTCTAGGCGACATCTGTGTCCTTTCACCGTGACCAGCGACCAGAGGGTCAAGCACCTTATCCACTCCCGTTTCCATCTCCGCTGGCTTCTCTCCCGGCTTCTCTCCCGCATCAACTGGTAGCCCCGTATGGTGTCCTTGCTGCTGCTCGCCCGGTGAGGCTGCCGCACGTGACCGTGGTGATTGAAGGAGGAAGAGGAGGCAGCGGAGATGGAGGCAGACGGCGGAGATCCCCGGGCCGGGCCGCCGCCGCTGCCTCGCGCCATTCTCGGGCCATCCCCGTGCCGGCTTCCCTTGCGCCGGCCGCCGCACCGGTCTCCCCAGCCGTGCCGGCACCCCTGTTTGGCATTATTAGACTAATTTAGAAACATTATGCAACAGAAGGAAAACAGTAGGAATTCATACTGTAAAATGACAATAAGGGGGGATTGATTCATCACCTCTTAATAAGAATGTACATAAATCTTAATTCCATCGCAGGAAGACTCTGCAAAAATATTCCATTGATAAGTTTCCACCATGGTCTAATTTGGAAGACATTTACAATTTTGCAATGATTTAAAAAATACAAATAGGTAAATGGTAGTTGTACGTAATAAAGGTACTCACATAATATTGTGTCGTGTTTAATGTGAAGGAAAGCATGCACAAAGCTGAAAAGATAAATCCAAACCAAAACTTAAGGAAGCACATTATATTAATCAACACAAAATCTAGAGAAACCATGGGGTGCTTCATAGGGCCAAACTAATATTCATTCTCTCTCAAAGGAGCTGATTGAAATGAGGGAAAAGAATACCAGAACATACAATGGTTAAAGAATAAGATACTGGATGAGAAGGCGCCATTTAGCAGATTATCCACGAAGTGAGCAATTTGGGGTATAACAATACTGGATGAAGCAAAGGCAAAAAACAGTTACTTTCAAGAAAAAGTAAAGTAAAATACACAAATGGTGCTATCTGTCCATTAGGAAACTTTATATGCACCAGTGGTCATTTAACCTTCAGATGTGTGGATATCTCAAAACAAGCAAACACCACCCGACAATAAATTGGTTGCTGATTGTAACCTCACCGTGACAGAAACTGCAGGTAGCCATACTCCAACATAACTTCAGGATATAACTCGAGAAGCAGAATATGTTCATATAAATGATTGGTTAACAAAAGTGTCAGGTACAGCTACATAGTGATAAGCGCAAAAATGTTAGGCCCCATACACCTGCAAAATATTTATCATGAAACATACTGATTTCTTCTAATTGGCAGCAAGCAAGCCAATCAAGCAAATCTGAAATCCATATGAAAAATCTGAAGTTAATGGAACATAATTTGTAGCTTACATATGCAAACATGCAAGAAAGGGCATAAAGTTCGCTATTTATAGCCGAATCCCCCAAATCATTAGGCCATGTTTTATACAAAAGTATAGCATCAGGTGAAGTTAGATCAATATTAAACCTAATTCGGTAGAAAAAGATGGATTCATGGCAGTAGTAATATCTGAACACTTAATTGTACCTCTAATGTTACTTCTATGAGTCACTGAATGCATTTGCGCAGTTTTGAGCAGTTCACACTTCACAGAAACAATACCTGTACGGTGCAAGAGCTAGGGAGACACGCTAGCACAATCACTGCCTGTTGAAAGAGCTAGGAGAGAAACAGAGATTACCTTCGTTAGCTGTAGTCGATCTCGAAGTAGAGGCCGGTGTAGAGGTCGTTGACCAGGTAGCAGCCATAGCCTACCACCGCACCACCGCGCGAGAGGCCACTGCTATCCCAGGTCGGAGCGGCAGCAGCATCAAACCTCCACCGGACAGGGGGGAGGCCGAGATGGCCAGGTCGATAACGGATTTGAGCTGGGGCTCGAGGTAGACAACGAGGAGGGCGTAGTAGATGCAGAGTAGCAGCCGGGGTGCGGCGGCGCCTGAGCGAGGCCGGCGACCCAAACCCTAGGAGGGCTAGGGTTAGCCCATGGGGACGCTGGAGCCTCCGCATTCGTCCTCGGGGCGGCGCTTTCGTCCTCCCGCGCCGCCTGCGCCATCCGCGCCGTCCGCGCCGCCGTCCTTCCTCCCGCGCCGGCCCCCAGCAGCCCGCGCCGTCGGCCGCCCGTGGGGACGCTGGAGCCTCCGCATCCATCCTCGGGGTGGCGCCTTCGTCCTCCCGCGCCGCCTGCACCGTCCACGCCGCCTGCACCATCCGCGCCGCCGTCCTTCCTCCCGCGCTGGCCCCCAGCATCCCGTGCGCCTTGGCACACGATCCCGTCAAGATCATTTTGTAAAGAAAGTTAAATTTAGATACAAATATGATAATACACTAAAAATGGTACTTTTAGAATAAAATCATGAGATGTGGAACACATTTTATATAAAACAAAGGAGCCAGGGAAACATATTACAACATGTAAACTTGGTAATTTAGGGGTGGGCCTTGACGCACGATCCCATTGAATTTGAGCTAATTTAGCCATTATAGGTGAGGGGAAAATAATAATATGTTTTTTTAGTTTTACCAAAGTGCATTTGAAACCATCTATCCAATGAGATTACAAATTAATAAAGAGCACATTTCTGCTTCATGTACATAAACCCACAAACACCTTGCCAGAAGTTAAGTTATCAAGATAATGCTCATATACCAAATTCACTGAAGATGATAGTTCCTATACAAAAGGCACTGAAAATAACCAGCTTTCACTGACACAGTCCCTATTAGCTGAAATATGTGAAAGGTGCAAAGTAAAACTATATAGCACGCTATGAGCCAATTCATGTGTATGTTGCAGTTCCAAATAAACACGCTACAGTATCAACCAAAAAAAAGCAGCATAATAGGTTTATGTGCTCTAGAAGTCTGGATATATGAATCATTTATGTTTGATAAATGACCCTAGTACACCAGAATATAAATCCATGTCACCAATCAAGGTTCAAAAATAGAATTAGTATAGCATCCTGTGAGAGGAATTATCCATCTTAGTTTACAGAGTTGATCAGATGACAGAATGCAGGACATAGTCCAAAATTTAGCCAGCAAAATGCAAACTTTTTATTGAGTCAACACTCAGTAACTCAGATGTTTCACCACCCAAAGATGCGTCATGTGATCCAAAGTTCCTAACCTGGGAGCAATTTGTCTAGATCAGACCATAGAAAATTGAAAATATTAGTAAACCTGCATAAGTGAGGGAAGATAGCCATCAGAGATCCAAGCCGTATTACAGATAAAAATCAAAAAAATATGAAGGGGGGAAAGGACAGACCACTATTGTACCTTTAGATCCAGTGTGGGAGCACAAAAAGAGAGACTCATCGATGATGGAGAAGAAGCAGCATTAATGGCTTTGAAAGAGTGGATCTGTGATGGCCATGCCGATGAAGGGCAGAGCGTCCTATCATCCTAGCCACCAGCAGTAGCGGCTTGCACACTCCTCTACATTCACCAGTTAATTGTATCAGTCGTCTTGAAATTCTTTTCATTGAGAGGAAACAACAATGCTTTTCCCAGACCTACTTCCAGTTGTCTAGTATGCCCAATTCTGCCCTTCCTGTTTATATGAATAAGTAAAACTAAAAATAGAAAACATAAGATTAAACACACAACAATAACCATTTATGAAAAGCGCCATCCATTCACAAAAGTCTGAAGCACCAAGGAATAACCATAATCTATTACAACTTTTTTTTGAATTATAATCCATTACAACTATGTCCCATGAACTTCAAACTCCACAATGTGATAGTAATACAGTAGTATGTATATATGTCTAATTAGATAATGTTCCAATGGAAAATAGCAGTTGACAAAAGATTCATGCTATCAGAATGCATGTGGTATTTGTTTCACTAAGAGGAGTTTCCATGTACTACATCTCAGAATAGAGGACTCGGAACGATGATCGGTAAATGGGATACAAATACTTCAAAGTGTTCTTTCTTTTGAGACATCTGGTCCCTGCTTATGAAGTATCAATACAAAAATAACTTTTAACAATTTCTCTCTCATTCACATGTAATTAAGAGGACAAACTATAACAGTAACAGTCCAACAATGACAGGATCCTTGCTGCTTCAACACTTTTCTGTTTCTCATGACATATCACTAAAGCAAATAATTTGACTAATTAAACATGAATGAGGCATAACCTATCATATAGGTCAGCCTACAGAATTATCTAAATGTATCCAGAAATTATGAGAGCCGCCTTACATGTGGATTATGGTATATTTTTAAATTTTTCATATAGAACCATGGCATAAATATTGCTCACTTAATGAAAAAGTTACAAACGTTTATTCAGCTTTATAGGATAAGGATAACAGATTTTCGTGATAGGTCTAGGTCTGCAACAGGCAGCAACAAAACGATAGACCCAGGGGCGATATATGCAAAAGAATATAGAAACAACACCAACTTATATCAAGAATAAGAGAGCATAGAGGTTGCCTGCAGCAACACCTTCAGGTAAGTTGACTCGATGGACAAAACAATGCGGCGATGTGCTCCATTCTTCACAATTTGAATCAACGGCACCTTATAGCAAGAATAAGAGAACACAGAGGTTTCCTGCAGCCGACACCTTTAGGTAAGCTGACTCCACGGACAGAACAATGCAGCAACGGGCTCCATTCTTCACAACCTGAATCATGAAACATCACATAATCTTGCACTTTGCAATTCCTGAATAGCGAACACATTGTTTTAGTATCACAGCTTTTCCAAATGCTAGGCCAGGACATCTACATGCGTATGAGATAACCCCAAATAATTGCCATGGATATAAGAGATGCAGTGTAGCATACCTCCTGTAATTCATCAGAAATGTTTCAGTCAGAAAGTTTGACATCATCCAGCTGAAAGCCAAGCCAGAGGCTCATGCTTCCTTCTCTTGGAGTATCAATCGTTTGACTCACCAGCAGAAATTTTACAACATTTTTTAGGAGCCTCCTTCTCACTACCTGTGCATCATGCCTACAGATCTGTAGTTTCAGTATTAGCCAAACTGAGAAAATCAAAATAAAGATAGCAAAAAATGCTATAATCAGTTGAAGCAAACACACAAAGCAAATCAGCCTTTAAGTTGTAATCTCTTGGAACACGTGAGTACGGAGCAATGGACAGGAAATCAAGAAAAGTACAAAACTTATTACCTATACATATCGTGTAATATACGAAACTGTACATCCAAGTATGCAGTTTCGAATCAATGACCAGTAAATCATGAAATAGATACACAGATGCGGAGTACATAAACACTGACACAGCATCACTGTCTTATTTCTTGGTCTTCTCCCAAGAGAGAAAGCATGATCTCTCTACAGAAAAAATGCTAGTGATCAGACTTGACTATATCTTACTCTGAGCATATGTGCAATTTTGCCTGTGTCCAAATGATACCTTTGCTTATATATTACCAGGTCATGCTCAAATGTTCTCTCCCAGCACACTGTTGTCTTCATCATTCAGACAAGCCTATAACTCCTGTAACTCGGGTTAAAACTGGCGTCTTCCATAGAAAGAAATACCTGATGCAAAACAATAGTATTAAAACCATACAGAGAGAGTGCAAAACCAAATCAGGAACCTCTATTTGAATCAGAACTTTAAGGTCTACACTTTCAAACAGAGTATACCTATGCCAGGTAGCACACAAGCCATTAAGAGTATACCTATGCCAGGTAGCACACAAGCCATTATCCTGAACCATAAGACACTGTTCTTTCATGCAAATCTTCAGTTGAGTTTTAAGAATTGAAGTCTCTTATTAATAAAGTAAGTAGTAAGTATCTGAAAGGTAATAACATACTGAAAAGCTTGTCCAAGAATATGCATCCTAGTTTTTCTACTGCCAAAAGATCTAAGCCAGTATACTTTTTAATCACATAGAGCTACAACAACAACAAATCACTTCATAATTTCATCAAGAAGAATATTAAAAGAAAATCTAGCCTCCATAGAATATTACCATATATCTGGCCTCCTCAAAGATAAACGAAATTTTGGTGGGATAAGAAGTGAGATGATCCATGACCTAGGAATGAAGAAACCAAAAAATAAGAGTTGAATGCCAAAGAGCTATTTCAGACTTTCCCTACAAATGCAGAGCACACTTTATTGAGTTAATTGGTTAGAGCTATAGAATAAATGCCAATGGAATAATTCAGTTCTGAACACATGTGGTTTCTTCCTAAGCACAAGCAGATACCAATCATATATAGAACAAAGGGCAGAACTCACCAGTGGTACAACAGGATAATTCCAGCAGAAAAGCAAAAGGCCTCCCAGGCGGCAAGCTCCAGTGTATTTCCAGAGAAAGCATGGCAGAATAAGCATAAGCGAGATATCCCCCAACTTCATACACAGATATAAAAAGTAGCTTATATTAGATTCCGTGAGACACTATTTAGACTATGAATATGTAAATGAGGTTCGGATGCAACCTGCATGCCCTCGTCGGCACCATCAGCGGTGGCTGCTGTCTTGAGAACCATCGATGGTCACTCAGCACAAATGATGCTGGCAATTCTCAACTCATCCTCCACAACATCCTCTGCAGCAAATTTTACAAAAGGAAAATGCAATATTTCAATTTTGATGCAAGGTCATAGAAACATGAAATCAGCGAGAAGCACAACACATCATTTGCTGGCCGCCAACGAGTCTACTCTTGATGCCAGAGTGAAGATAAAGAAACTTGCATATTTAATCTAACAAAACCTCTCTCTGAAGCAAAGAAAAGGTTTGAATGCCTCTACTAAAATGCTGGAACTGCATGTTTCATATCCTTACTGCTATCCAATCGAAATTTAATCTCAGTTGTTATCTATCTAAGCTAGTTAAATAGCAAGAACTAATACATGGAAATACAATGGATTTAATTATCTGAATAACATAAATCTTTTCCGCTAATCTTTTTTCTACTAATCGGTACCTCAGACACTGAACAAAACGACAACCTTTGCTAAATCGGAAGAGAAGCCAGCCACAGCAGAACAGAAGCTCCATAGGGAAATCACCAACGTCCACCTCAATCTCCAACAATCTCCACTTATTCCCCTTCCAAGTTGCTACAGGGACGAACCTAGACAAACAAATATGAAAGATTAGTGAATTAAACCAAAACGGAATAGTTGAAGAGAGAATGGGACAAATCTATAGGAACAATTGCACACCTCACTCCTGACGTTGCTGCCCAATTGGACACGGCCAAATCAACACCTTCACAGCACCTCCTTTCCTGATAAATGACACAAAGACCAGCAGCTAATTGCTTCATCGGGAAGAGAGAGAGAGAGAGAGAGAGAGAGAGAGAGAGAGAGGAGTGGAGAGAAACCTGCAGGTCCTGCTGCCGGTCTGCATCCTCGGGGAAGATTAAGAGGAGGACGAGGAGATGGCGACGACAGCGTCCGTACAGCCCCCGTTGTGGATGCTTTCAGCGACAGCACGATGCGGGGTGGAGGCGGCCGTGCTGCTCATGCGAGAAGAGAGGGAGCGGGAAGCCGGGTCGCTACGCAATCCGGCGCCGCCTCCTCGCGCGCGGGCTCCTTGCTCGGGTCGCTGCTTCGCGTCGGGCTGCTGCCCACCCATCGCCGCCATGGCCGCCCGCAGGGCCGCCGCGCCCAGCAGCCGTGCCAGCGCATCGCCGCGCGGCTGGGTTGCCGCCATGGCCGCCCGCCGGGCCGCCGCGCCCAGCAGCCGGGCCAGCGCGTCGCCGCGCCGCTGGGTCGCCGCGCCGGCCGGGTCGCCGCGCCGCCGGGCCAGAGCGCCGCCACGCGGCCGGGTCGCCGCGCCGCCGGGCCAGAGCGCCGCCACGCGGCCGGGTCGCCGCGCCGCCGGGCGCCGCCTCCTCGCGCTGTCCTAGCCCCGTCCTCGCGCGCGGCCTCCGCGCGCCATCCCCGCGCCGGGGGTCGCCGCCGTCGAGCCGCCGCCGACCAAGAAGGTTGTGGTGGCAGTAGCATGGGGAGAAAGAGAGGAGGAGGCAGGAGAGTGGTGGCGGCGGCTGAGCACTGGGGAGGAGACGCGGGGGTGGCGTGGGTTGGCTAGGGTTTCACCGGGAGCCTTTTATATGTGGCCCCAGACTACAGTAGACGCAAATGGGCTGCCCACGCTGGATGCAAGTGGGCGCCGGCGTCGCCCTCTGACCAATGGGCCCCTGAGTACGCGGCCCACCCGTCATAGACTTATTGGTTGAAATTTTCGGTGCAAAAAGAAACACTGTAACGTTCAGGTGCAAGTGGACAATGCAAGTGGGTTGTCCTGTAGATGCAAGTGGGAAATGAGTCCGCCCTATGATTACTGGACCCCACGAGCGTGTGGCCCACCCGTCATGGACCTCTAGGCTGAAACGTCCGGTGCAAAAAAACACACTGTGCAGCTCAGTAAAAAAAAACGACCGCGAATCAACAGCCGAGATGCTCCCGAGGCGGCGATCGGACGGCCCGGAATGGCTAATCGCCGTGGAGGCGAGCTGCATATGCACGAATTATACCTTTAGATTACATTTGGTTGGAGTGATGGCAGAGGCTCCACCTCCACGTGCACGTGTGGGCGGTTAATTATGGCGATCGTGCGTGCGCCTAGTCTCAGTTTATCCGTTCGTGCGAGCCGTGGACTGAATTGTTAAGGAACGAGCCGTGGACTAAATTGTTAAGGAACAGCACAGTGCGACCGGCTTGCGAGCAAGGATATTTTTGCCTAACTTTAGACTTGACTTTATTCATATATGGGCTGACTTGCAGCAGCTACAGAGAAGGCAAAGGCTACAGGTTGTGAGCAATTGTAGCTCTAACTGAAGGTGACAACTAATTCACTGAATCCCTTGTTGGTGTGGTTGCAATCCCCTCAAACTCGCTAACGAATTCACCGAGTCGGAACGAGAGAGAGAGACAATGGTTTTGGGCTGCGTGCAGAATTGCAGATTTTCTAGAGAAACAATGGTTTTGGGCTGCGTGCAGAACTGAAACCAACTAACTGAAAATAAGAAATTACTTGGCACGACAGAGTAAGCTCCATGTACTTGGCGCTTTCGCAGGGAGCGAATGTCACCTGTTTCAAGGATGTTTGGAGGACGCGGGTGCCGCTGAAGATCAAGATATTTTTTTGGCAACTCATCCGTGGTCGGCTTTGTCGATGGATTTCGTGTCGCAAAAACACGGGGTACCACGCGACGGACCTAAAGATTCGAACGCAGGGGGCTGAACGAGTGAGATCTAGGATCGCAACGAAATACGGTGACGGAAGCCTCGAGCAGTCGAACGCACTATGCACTGCAGAGAGAGACACCGAGCTTTACCCAGGTTCAGGGCCCTCGTGGTGAGGTAAAACCCCTACTTCCCGCCTTCTTGTATTGCAACGCGACACCTCGCGGGGAGTACAAGGTCTTGGTTACAAAACTCTAGCTGGCCAGAGGTTGAAGAACCTGCGTGCCCAGCTAGCAGCCTCAAGAAGATGAAGATCCGATCCCCCCTAAGGGGTGGCCTCCCCCCCCCCCTTTTATAGCGCCCAGGTCCTCCTTCCCCTTATCTTCTTGGGGAAGGGGTTGCCACACACGGCCAAGGAGGGAGGACAGATATAGACTCTATTCTTCTCTGGACGTAGTCTTCGTAGAGTAGTGGCGCCGGTCCACCGGAGTGGGTGGAGGAAGCTGACGTCTTCCTCTGGCGCCCTGCACCATCCACGCTATTTTTAGGGGGGTGGCCAACAACCACTGTGCCGCTTTGGGCAGGCACAGCGAAAGTTGGTCTCCTCCCTGTCGGGGGTAGCGTGGGCGGTACGCGGTCTTCTGCCCGTTATCTTCTTGCTCTACACGCAAACGTGCTGAGCTGACGTGGGCGTGCTTCCTCTCCTCACCAGTAGAGGCTCGTGAGGAGGTCTTCTGGTCCTTAGCAGTTTTGGTCATCGTTCTCCTCACGAGGCGCCTCCTCGTGAGGGTCTTCTCAGTAGCTTGGGTCGTCGTCTTTCCCCTGGGCTGAAGATGGGCCGATGACGGGGCCTAGGAGCAGGTGGACTGGGATACCCTGGTATCCAGAACACCGACAGTAGCCCCCGGGAGCCCAGCCCGCGAACGCGCCCTCTTGAGGGAGCGAAGGGCCGGGGGCCCTAGAAGCTGCTGGGCCCTCCAACGGCACGCGTCAACCGCGCGGTCAGAGGACCATGTGAAGAAGCAGAGGCTGCGGACACGTGGCGCGGCCGCAGCTGGCGAGATGAAACGGCGGGCGATGCTGCAGTCTCCGAGGCGTCAAACCGTCATAATGATGCGTCGCTTGACTGCGGAGCGCTGCGCCAACGCTTCGATTCCCGCGCAGGGATTTGACGCATCGACGCCGGACGCCCCCCTTAAATAGATCCTCCTCGAGACCTCTGGCACATCACCTCCTTCCTCCAGTGCCATTTCTGCTTCCACGCCCCTGAGCTCATGGATCCTTCCAACTCCTCCGTCGCCGCTGGATCGAGCTCTGGAGTGAAACGCCGCGAACGCCCCCCGGGCAGCGGGAATAAGGCGAAGATCCCGGCCCGATGGACGCCTGGCGCCGGCGTCCCCCTTCGCATTGGCGCGCCGAGGCAGGACGAGGTGAGCCGCGCCGCCACAGGGGCCTCCGGCGCTCTGACCCTTAGGGGTCCTGCAGCTGGTGGCGCCCTGAACTCGTCGTCACCGCTGGCGGCGGCGCCCTCTCCCCGCGCTCCGGGGAGCGTTGACCGAGTCCTACGGGAGGTGGAGGCCGCCCTGGGCCCCCTCCCCCTGCTGCAGATCCTCCGGCCCCGCCAGCGAACGGAGTGGTGGCCACTCCGCGCCACCTGGCGGCGGCGATGCTGGGACCCCTCATCAGCTCGGGGTCCCGCTTCCTGGAGCTCCTCGTCGTCGCCGACGCCCCGGGCTTCAACTCCCTCCGGCTGCCCAACGCAGTCCGGAGGGTGGTTTACGCCCCCGGCGCGGCCGCCGGGGAGATCGCCTTGGGGGAGCAGAGCAGGCCAGACCTCTTCTGGCCTGTGGACATCCTCCTCGGAGTGGGCGGCAACGCCGTCCTCTCCGGCCGCTGGAGGGCCTTCGCCCTCGGCCATCGCCTCCGCGTCGGCGACCACCTCGTCTTCCGCTTCAAGCTGGGGACATTGGAGGCTTCGGTGCGGATCTTCACCGCCGGTGGCGTCCGCCGCACCTACCCCCAGCCCGCGGCGCAGTGAAGAGGAGGTCCTGGCGCGGTAGCCTTTTGGGGAGGGGAGCTAGTCTCCTCCCCTCCTTCGTCGTGTAGTCCTCGCCGGCGGGGTATGCCCCGCCGTGCTTTTGCTCCTCCCTTCGGTGGGATTACTTCAACGAAGTCCGCTTTTTAGTTGTCTTGCATTTCGCTTCTCACTGCTCTTCATTGTCCTGGTCATTCGCGCGCTCGAGAGCCCTGATGAGCTGTTAGCGTCGACGGGAGGCCTCCCTTCGCCTCAGAGCTCAAGATGGGGTCGGCGCCGATGACACATTGGACTATTCCTGAGACAAGAAGTTGAAGAAAGAGTTGGAAAAGAAAAAACCCTAAATCCCCAAAAACAGAAAAACAAATCGATAAAACAAACGAAAAAAAGAAGGCAAATAAGATGCCCCTGTGACCGGCACAGGGACCTTCTCCGTCGTGGAGGAGCGCGGCACTATCTGTGCCAGCAGCTAAGAGCAAATTGCCGCGCGTGGCGATGCACGGGGCCTTCCTCATCGTTGAGGGAAGCTGGACCCTCACGGACGTGAAAACGTCGACGCTTAAGAGAGCCCAGAGACCGTCGACACCTCGCAAGGGTTGCTCACGAGGTGAAGGGCCTGGCGCAGACCTCCGGATCTGCGTCTCCTTCGCAAGATGATCGGAGCGGCCTTGGTCTTCAATAATCCTGCCACGTTAGGCCTTCCTCGATAGAGGGAATCTTCTTGCAGATGCTTGTTGCATCGACGCATCCTTGCCTCCTCGTGAGGGTTGCTCACGAGGTGCTGGTCCTTAGCGGGTGCCTTTGGCACACCTTGGACTTTCCTCGAAGATTTTTTATTTTCCGATGTACTTAGCGAGGAACTAAGCACCATGGGTATTTGGAGGTGATCGATAACAGGGTCGTCGCCCCCGACCAAAGCTCGCTCCCTTCGGGTTTTTCAGGCCTGCTGTTTTTCGGGCGAAGGCCCCAGCATAGACACCGTGCCTAGCCCCCTTCCACGTGGAGTACAACAGAAAATAAATGGACTTCATGCCATTTTGATGTCATGCCGAAGCAGAGGCGCTATGTTGCGCATTAACTTAATATCAGTGCTTGAGAGCAGGTTGAGCTGATACAAGTGCCGTGAAAACGGTCTTTTTCTCCTCATGAGGAACCTAAGGGTAGAACTTTCGCAGATGAGCTATGTTCCACGGGTTCCCCACCGGCACGCCTTCTGCGGTTTCCAGCCGCGCCGAGCCTGGCCTGGCGATGTGCGTCACCTTGCAGGGTCCTTCACACATCGGAGACAGCTTGTGCAGGCCCTCGCGAGAGAGTATTCTCCTCAGCACCAGGTCGCCGACCTCCAGAGTACTTGCTCGAACATGGCGGCTATGGTAGCGGCGTAGTCCTTGTTGGTACCTCGCGGCGCGGAGCGCGGCTTGGCACCGAGCTTCTTCGAGCAGGAGGAGGCGATCCTTGATGAGGTCCTCTTGGCGAATTTCGTCGAAGGCGAGCACTCTTGGCGACCCGAACTTGACGTCGGTGGGAAGAACAGCCTCCGCCCCATAGACCAGGAAGAAAGGAGTCTCTCCAGTGGGTTTGGTGGCGGTAGTCCTGATGGACCACAAGATGGATTGGAGGTTGTCTAACCATTTTTAGCCTGAAGCTTGGCGTACGATCCTTTCGGCCTCCTCTTCATCCTCGGGAAGCCTGCTGCTGGTGAGGAAGGCTTTGAGCTCGAGAATCCAATCCACTCCCTCCTGCCGTGCCAATGCCAGGAGGACGCGGTCATCCGAAGGAGGCCCGCAGTCTGGAGCCCCCTGCTCCGGCGGTGGCGGCAGGGCAGGTGGAGGGTCGGATCCAGATGACGGTGGAGAAGCGGACGGCTTGAAGAGACGCTCCTCAAAGACGCTGGCAGGTTGTGCCAGGCAGTGAGAGGCGCGCTTGGCGATCTCGTCGGCTTCCACATTTTCTCCTCTCGGGATGTGCTTCAGCTCCAAACCTTGGAAGCGTTTTTCCATCTTTCGATGCTCCTCGAGGTAGGCCGCCATGTGCTCATCCTTTGGAGTGTAGCTCTTGTTCGAGAAGTTCACAACCAGCTGTGAATCTCCCTTGACGATGAGGCGCTTGATGCCCAAAGCGTTTGTCGCCCTTAAGCCGGCGAGTAGTCCTTCGTATTCTGCGATGTTGTTGGAGACCTTGCTCTCAGGCTTGAAGCAGAGCTGCACGGCGTAGAAGAGCTTGTCTCCAGAGGGAGAGGTGAGGACAGCACCAGCTCCCGCACCGGGGAGGTTGAAGGCGCCGTCGAAGTGCATGACCCAGAGGCCTAGGGCCTCCTCTCCTGGGAGCGTTGACTCCTCCTCTGGAGATTCGTTGGTGAACGGATCGGTCCACTCCGCAGTGAACTCGGCCAAAGCCTTGCTTTTGATTACCTTTGTAGTTTCGAAGGAGATCTCGAAGGGTTGAAGCTCCACGGCCCATTCTGCCACCCGCCCGGTGACGTTGGGATTGCGTAGGATGGTCTCCAGGGGACGATCGGTTACCACCTTGATCGGGTGACCCTGGAAGTAGTGGCGTAGCTTCCGCGAAGTGTTGAGCAGGGTGTAGAGCAGCTTTTGCTGCATGGTGTAGCGTTCCCGCGCGTCGCGTAGTACCGTGCTGACGAAGTACACAGGCTTTTGCACCTTGATGACACCTTCGGAAGGCTCCTCCTCGGGAGGCTTTTGAGTGTTGCTCTGAGAGAGCGGCTCGGTCGGCGAAGATGCCGTGGGCGGCTCCTCTCGAGGGTCGGGAGATGGAGCGGCCTCTTCCTCGTGAGGAGCCCCCGAGCTTGGAGGATTGACCTCCTCTTTGGCGATCACCTTGGCGTCTCGCTCCACAACGAGGACGGCACTTGCAGTCCTTGGAGTTGCCGCGATGTAGAGTAGCAAGGGCTCGCGGGTGGTTGGGGCAACCATGATCGGTGGGCTCGTGAGGTACCTTTTCAACTCAGCGAAGGCCTTGTCGGCTTCCGGAGTCCACTCGAACTTCCCAGCGCGCTTCATGAGCTTGAAGAAGGGCAAGGCTTTTTCCCCACTCCTCGCGATGAAGCGCCCCAGGGCTGCCATGCATCCCGCGAGGCGTTGCATCTGCTTGAGACTGCGCGGTGGACGCATTTCTTCGATGGCCTTGACCTTGTCAGGGTTCGCCTCTATCCCGCGATGGGACACGAGGAACCCCAACAGTTTTCCCGAGGGTACGCCGAAGGCGCACTTGGCGGGGTTGAGCTTGATGTTTACCTTTCTCAGGTTGACGTATGTTTCCTCCAGATCCTCGATGAAGGTGTAGCTTTCGCGAGTCTTGACGACGATGTCGTCGACATAGGCCTCCGCGTTCCTTCCCATCTGAGCCCCCAAGGCCTTGCGCATGAGCCTTTGGAAGGTGGCTCCTGCGTTCTTCAGACCGAAGGGCATGCAGACGTAGCAGTACACACCACAAGGCATGATGAAGGCGGTCTTCTCTTCGTCCTCCTTTGCCATCTTGATCTGATGATAGCCGGAGAAAGCATCCAAGAAGCAAAGGAGGTCACAGCCGGAGGTGGAGTCGACGATTTGATCTATCCTTGGGAGCGGATAAGGATCCTTTGGGCAGGCCTTGTTGCGACTTGTGAAGTCCACGCAGAGGCGCCCACTGCCGTTTGCCTTTGGGACAACCACCGGATTTGCAATCCAGGTGGGGTGGGCTACCTCGCGTATCAGCTTGGCCTTCTTCAGCTTCTTTATTTCCTTGACTATGAAGTCCTGCTTCTCTTGTGCTTGTTTTCTAGTCTTCTGCTTCACGGGGTGTGCCTGAGGGTACACGGCTAAGTGGTGCTCAATCACCTCCCTGGGAACGCCGGGCATGTCTGACGGAGTCCAAGCAAACATGTCAGAGTTTGCCCGCAGGAAGGTGACGAGCGTGCTTTCCTATTTGGGGGAAAGCCCTGCCCTGATGGTGACGAAGTTGTCGCAGCCCCCAGCCTGAAGCGGGATCTTCTTGGTTGCAGAGCGCTCTTGGGTGAATTGGGGCCTCCTGCCTGAGGGTACCGCAGCTTCCCCAATGCTCATGTCCAGCATTGGATGGACCAGGTCCTCGCTTGGAGTAGGCGATGCCGAGGCGGCGAATTTCTTCCCTGTCGAACCCAGCGGATGGGGCTCGAGAGAGGCCTTCTTCGCTGCAGCCCGCTCTTGGGATACGAGCTACTTCTTCCTCGCGAGGTCGCCGGAGTGTTCCAGGAGATCTTCGTCGGCGGGGAACATGGTGGCGGCCTCACGGTAAACATGCTCCACTGATCGGAGAGCATCCTTCTCATTGCAGCGCACGGTGATCGTGTCGTTGGCGCCCGGAATCTTGAGGACGTTGAAGCCATGGTGCGTCGCTATCATAAACCTTGCCAGGGCTGGGTAGCCGAGGATGGCATTGTACGGCAGGGCGATGTAGGCGACGTCGAAGTCGAGGCTTTCCGTCCTGCAGTTGTCCCGGGTGCCGAAGGTGACGGGCAGGCTTACCTGCCCAATTGGCGTTGTAGACCCTTCGGTTAACCTGAAGAATGGCCGAGTCGGCATGAGCCGGTGGTACGGCACCTGCATCTTCTCGAAGATCTCGACCGAGATGATGTTGAGGCCCGCCCCTCCATCTTTGAGAGTGCGATTTACGGTGACGTTGTTGATGGTTGGCGTGCACAAGAGAGGAATTGTGCCCACACCCCTGGTGGAGGCCGGATGGTCCTCTTCGTCGAAGCCGATCTTGCACGTTGACCACTTCATTAGGCGGTTGCCGACGTTGGGCTGTGCTGCCGCGATCTCTCGCGACAGCTCCTTGAAGTGTCGGTTAGACAAAGGAGCCTGAGCTCCACCCAGGAGGCAAGCGGCGAAGTCTCGCGGCTCTTGATAGCCCCCTTGGTTCTCCTCTGTAACGCCCCGCCTTTTTACTAAAGGCAGAACTCCTGTGTATCTGTGCCATTCCCTGGATCAGTAGATAGCACCACAGTACGAAATAAGTAATCATTGCAATAGCATCAAATATTACAACGTAAATCCAGTTACATAGGTCTTCTACCTTATGAGTACACAACATAAAGCATAGATTGCAGTGAGCTTCCATCTTCATCAAGTGCCACAGGCAGACGTGTTGGAATGTAAGCTCGAGATCCTACTCCTGGTTCCTTACTCGAAATAAAACCTGCACGTTTGAATATGCAGCCCCAGAGGGGTCAGTACAATGATGTACTGGCAAATGACACATATTTGGTGGCATTTTGTGGGAGGACTATACTACATGATATTTGGCTGGTGGATCTCAAGGCTGATTTGCATAAAGCCAATTTTATCCTAAAATCCTTTTTAAACCTTTTTAATAAACATTCAAAAAATTTAAGGGTCAAGATAACCCCCAAAGTCCACTACATACTTGAAAGGTATGTAGCTCTGGGGTGCCACTCAACAAAATCAGAATAACCCTCAGAGTCCACTACATACTGGAGGCATGTAGCTCTGAGGTGTTATTCCAATTAATTCAGGATAGCCCTCAAAGTCCACTACATCCTCGAAAGGTATGTAGCTCTGAGGTGCCCCTGTCCTAGGTGTTTCTAGACAAATTTTAATTTATTCAGAAACGGTGATGAGATTCTTCCGTACATTCCATGTCTAGAGACTCAATTGTCCATAACCGAGGACACGGCTAATCGATTAGTTTTAGACACCTTGCAAGGGTTGTGCACTTTCACCTTACGATTCATTTTATGCCCATACATAAAATGAAACGAGACCTTTTAGAAGGAGAGGACAACTAACTTGGCAAGCACCGCTCCCAACCTATAATTTGACTACCACCACTTCTTGCCGACAAGTTGCACTCCCACATTCTAATCAGTCAAGACAGAGCCCATAATGTCATAAGGCTGCACTGGAAGCACACTAAGCATGGAAGACATAGCCATCTCTTTATTCCTGGGTGGCAAACCACAAGTGTACGCCCAGGCAGCAACTACACGTAGTGTAGCCCCAGGTCGCCACTCAACATCGCCTCCATCATCAAACCAATCCACCCAGGTGATTCATTTTAGTTGAAGTTCTTAAGTTGTTCACAAAACACTTTTCAAGTGATCTTAGCATGGCATCAATATTTTTCAAAGTATTTAGCATCCTAACAGGTGGGGTTTGAGGGATTGCTACACACTACTAGGATCTAAGCATTTGATAAAACAGTCGAGTAAAACACCTATCATGCATACTACAAGAGGTGAAAATACTAATGCATAAATAAAATGGGTGAGGGACATGTGTGTCACTTGCCTTTTTGAAGAATACGATCTTTCCACTTTTCTCAACTAAGCACGTCGTTCTTCGCAAAAACTATAGCACAAGAAATAGCATACCATAAACAATCCATACAAACACAATCAAACAAATCAAACAATTGAAAAGTGTTTGTTTAACAATTTAGTTTTATTGAGATGTTATGATAAGAAAGATATGGTAAGAGATCATGATTTGGGAGATATGAATTTGAGAGCTTAGTTGGGAAAGATTAATATGATTTGAGAGAGAATTGGACTAGGCGTAATATGATTGATGAAGCCTTTATGCTTTATCAAAGCGTGAATGAAACTTGGAATATCCAATGTGAACTACATCACACAAGTGTCAAATAGTGCACATCCATACTATTGAGTAAATGTGACAACAATTACTCTTAAATAGTATGCATAACACTTAGGCATTGGGTAAAAGATTCATGAAGTATTGAGTTACTCAATCAACTCATTTGCAAATTGAATAGTTCAATACATGAGACAAGATTAAGTGGGCATTTGGATTGGGATGGTCAAGTGATTGGAAAAAGATTGATATTGGAGGACATGGCTCAAATGGTTCATTGATCAACATGGTGTATAACACATACTATGGTATGGATTATAACAACTCCACATTAATAGAACCTAAGTTTGAGATGAATCCATATTCTACTCAAGTAGCACAATTGCAATTTGAATATATATATATGAATTAGACAAAGATATAATGAGGGAGATCTTTACGCTTTATTAAAGCATATTGAACCTTGGATTATCTCATGTGGGTAAATCACATAAGAGACAAAATAGTGCAATAGCAATACTATTGAATAAGTGTGACAACAATTATTCTTAAATAGTATATATTACACTTAAGCTTAGGCTAGGATTCATATAACATTGAAGTACTCAATTATCTCAAATGCAAATTGAATAGTTCAATGCAAGGCTAAAATTGAGTAGGCATAAATAAATGGCTATAGGTAAAGGATATGGTTTAGGAATGACTTATGTGAATAGATTCACAAAAGTATTGAATAATGCAACATAACACTACTGAATAAAGTGTGATAACACTTACTCAAAATAGTACACGTTACACATAGGCTTGGGGTTGAATAAGATTGGATGTAATTTAGTATGAAGGTTATGGATAAGTATGATCATGAGTTACGGTAGTAAATCAACACCACAATAGCAAAATAGAATTCTATGATTGGGATGTATCACACTTTACTCAAACAACACAATTGAAATTTGAATATGCGTGAACTAGATATGATGTATCTAGATGGATATGACATTGGATCAAAGTGATCTCAAGACGATATTTGATAGCTAGGTATGATCGTAGGGTTTTCTAAAGTAGAAGGAAACATTGATTGAAATGGAAATATCTATATAGGAATACTCAAATTCTCATATTAGAATTTGAATAATTGTGACATGGTTCAAGAAATTATGGGAGTGATGCTACTGGATAGCTTGCAGTAATACAAAGTCACTGCAATTGGAATCACTCAAAAATAAGTTATAGAAATTAAATTATCACCGAAATAGTGATTTGGATAAATTTGAATGCACAAAGTGTGTGCACGTATCAAATTTGGAATTTCTTGATCCTATGATGTTCTACAAGTTGATAGGATTCCAAAGACTACAAATTTGTAATTTTTGGACACCTGGTTCAAAAGATATGAATTTAGCATGCTAAGAGAGAGTTTGATTCCAATTTGAAAATAGTTTCAAATTTAACTCATAAAATATAAGATGTTATAGTTCTACTGGATTCTACAAGTCTCAAGGATTCCAACGGTATATCATTTGCTATTTTTGGACCTACAGATCAAAGGTTATGATTTTTCAAAGATTTGGATCAAATCAGGTTTCAAACTTCTATTTGATTTTCGTTTTAACCAGAAGCTTACACGTGGCTGATTCTGATTTGTTGATACCCCTTCGGTTGGATCACGTTTGAGAGCCGTCGGATTTAAAAGATGAATGGATGCACCAGATCAACTGATACCTCTTCACTTAAGTGAAGTGTTCTGGAGCGACGGATCTGGATCGAACGGCAGGATTAGAAGAGGGAGAGGAGCTCACCACGGACCTAGGGTTTCCGTCGCCGGCGATGAGGTCCGGCACTGGAATCGGACGACGGCGAGCTTCCTGTGATCAGCGACGACGGGGAATACGCAGACGATGTTCGGGAGAGGACGGAGGTCTCGAGAACGTGAACAGCAACCTCGGTTGCTTCCTGCTGCGGGGGAAAGGCGCGGCTGGAGCGGCTATTTGCAGCGGTGAGCTTCGGCCGACGAGGCCACGCTCGATTTGCTGTGAAATAGATGAAAGGAAAGGTCAGGGAGGAGCGCCAGGGCAAGATAGAGAGAATAGAAGAGAGAAGGAGGACGGGGGCTCACCGTCGGTGTCGGAATTGCCCGGGGAAGCCTGCAGATGTGCGGGGTTACGGCGAGGGATTTCGCCGTCCTCGCTGCGGCTCGAGCGGAGAAGCAAAAAGGGGAGAGGGTGAGGATGCCTAGGGCTATTTATAGGCAAGGTTTTGATGGTTATTTAGTGCGCGAGGTTACAGCGGGGAGTAAGTCACGCCGGCCGTTTCCAGTAACTGAGAGAAGAAGGAGAGAAATTGGGGGAGAAGAAAGAGCTGACAGGTGGGTCCCACCTGTCGGCAAGGGGGGGAGAGAGGAAGAAGGGGAGCTGGGCTGGCTCGGGTCGGTTGGGTCCCGGGCGCGGCCCAGTTGGGCTGTGCCCCTTTTTTTTGTTCTTTCTTTTTATTCTTTTCTGAAATCTTATTTCCTTTAGAGATTTTGCATAATGAAACCAAACAAGGTCAAACCAAGTTCTAAATTTTTGTAAAATTCAACTTAACATTCTAAGACAGTAAGAAACATGTTTTCATAAATAAAACTAATTTCCAAATAAAAACTCTATAATTCAGACAAAGGGTTTATTTGCATAAACCAAAGTAGAAATAGGATTTTAAAGTAATTCTTTTAAAATCAGAGAATAAACTCTATAAAAATAGTTTTTGAAATATATTTGTAAAACATTCCTTTGGCATAGAAAACTTTATAAACCATTTTGTAAATATCCCTTTGCAAGATAGCTTGCATAGGTTTGAATAAACACAAAGTAGTATTTTGAAACTTGATCTTTCTCAAAGAAATTCTTCAAGAAATAAATAGAGGATTTTAAATAGTTTTCAAACAAAGCTTTCAAATAAACTCAAAAGTTTTAAAATCCCTGTGAATTTTCAATCAACACAAGCAAAATAAAAACAAAAATTTCCCCCCAAAATTTGATAAAATCTTGGGTCGTTACAGACTACCACCCTTAAAAGAAATCTCATCCCCGAGATTGGAGAGGCTAGAAAGAAAGTAGGTATTAGGTTATCTGGGTTTAGGTATCTGGGTGGCTACCACCCTTAAAAGAAAATTCCTCTTGGTGGTATCTTGATGCTTCCTTAGGCACTTGCATTTTGTTCCCAGCTTGCATTCATTGTTGTGTCATTTTCCTTGAATTCGCTCTTCTCAGAAGTTTTGATGTTCATAACTATGTTCAAAAGTGGGCACACCAAGGGTTCCATCCAATTCTGGTGATAAGCAGATATCATCCATTGCGTTGTCACCAATAAGGTAGTCCACATCTTCATTTACAATCGGTGGGTGTCTATTCACAAATCCGGGCACCAACCTTCCTTATGGGGTTACTTGAGGTAACCTTACTCTATTGTAGAGCTTTCTATCTGACGGGGTAGTTGTTGAACTACTTTGGACACTGAGGAGTCACTCTTTGGTTCAATCAGAGGACCAAGATGAGTTGTCTCCTCTTTGGGTCATTCAGAAGACCAAGCTGAGAGGGTATCCTCTCATCATTTCAACTTCCTTATCATCATCCTTAGAGGTTCTTCATCTTGTGATTGCTTCCTTATATCATTTTGCTCTTAAATTTTCAACGACACCATTCTGTTCTAGTAACCTTCCTGGTTGTTGTACATCTTCCAAGAATGTGTACCTAGCCTTTTCTTGGTCGGTCCTCACCAAGGCCAAGATTGCATACAGGCTATCGCCATACTCCTTGTTGCTTTTTAGCTGATTTTGTTGCAGAATCTCAAAAGATAATTCAGTGCCAAGTGTTGCATGCTTGCCCCACGAACATGATGAGACCACACATCCCAATGAATCAGGATGGCATTTCTCTGTAGTCCTCTCAAGCATTTCATAGGGGTAAACAAGGTGGACTCTGTAAGAGGTACGTGCACCTTTAAGGGACGGAAGGTCGCCTTATAACCAGCATTGTTGAATCTTTTCTTGATACCGGTGCTCATCATGCTATCTGCCACTGGTACCAGATGGTCTTTAAGAATTCCTTTAGCAACCGTCTTCATAGTTGTTGAAAGGCGCTGAACAACTTGATCACATCTCGAAGATGAACTCTTTCTCAGGGAATAGGGATTTAACGAAGCTCTCATGGGCAGGAAAATAGTTCCATGGATTTGGAGAGTTGCCTCATAACATCTCAGGTCGGGATAGGGTAGACTTCGGTGGCGTAAGGCTCTGGAATCAGGAGGAAATCTCATAGTTGGTGGTGGCGGTATCTGTTGTGATTCTCTGGAGAGGGGTGAACTCTCTCTTATAGGCTCAGGGAGGTAGTCGAACAGGTAGCAGCCGAAGCTGAACAATCTTCGCATTCAAAACCCACTGAGCAAAACATTTCTGATTCGTGAAGTCGTTCAAAAACCAAAATCTCACCGTATTCCTACGTTTTTGGCCACTGGCTCACTATAAGGGGTGTAACATATTATCCTCCTAAGGTTATGGTTTAACGACGTCATCTCTTAGGTAGGTATGTCTCTCTAGATTTACCATTCCTCATACAAGAGCGAACAATATGAGTAGTCGTCATGGGCGCGAATCCATGTCACACTCAATCATTACCTCGTATTTGGTTTGGTGCATCTCGTATTCTAACTCTTGGTCAACCTCACTAGCTTTTAACAAAAGTTTTGTTGAAATTGGAACCAAGTTCCCAAATTCTACTTTGAAATTTGAAAACAAAATCTATCGTTCCTAGCTAGAGGTTTTCAACAAAGCTCACGGCAATAACCTTAAGTTGTAGATCCTTTGTTTTGCCATTTAAGAGGAATTAAAAATCCTTTCCATTGCTCTGTTTGTCCTTTCCACCTTTCGTGCGTGAGGTGGTTGAATAGTATTACTTCCACATTAGCTACACCTTGGGATGTCTTCTAATTGTTTGCGTGGTATCCTTCAGCCATCCTAGCTTACTGGAGTCTTGAGGTATCATCCTTTGTGCAACCTCTTGCATAATGTTCTAGTCTCTTGCACTTGAAAACACTACCTCTTGTTGTTGTACTCTGTATCCTTATCTCCAACTGAGGGTTATTGTAGTAGTTCTATCGTTGAGAAAAGTTTGGTTTGGGTTTTAGGACATGTTTAGGTCTTAGCACAGATGAGAATTTGATAGAAGAGATCTAAAGAAGATTCCTACCCAAACACAGTAGATCAAAACAATTTATCCTACAAGCAATATCTAACAAACATTCATCATAACAAGCAAACTAGTTTTCAAACAAACGGGAGGGTACGATCATCCACAAGTCGGTATGACCATAACTTTTATTACACGTCGTTGCTTATTAAAATTTCCTAAATGGAAGTCCAACTAAGGTTTCTTAGTACTCTTCTAAGCAGATCCATTGTTCTGGTCCAGCTGCTTCAGTAGATTGGTAATTTGCTCGTCCTTGGTTTTGATGAGGTCTCCTTGAACACTAAGTTCAGATTCCAACTTTTCCATGTCACCTTGAAGTTGACTTATAGTTGCCTTCAATGCAGTAGTATCTTCCTTTTCTTCTTTGAGGTCCTGCTGCGTATTGTGAAGTCTCCACTTGAGTCTTTCTCCAAGTTCCTTTATGGCGGACCAAGCAGCACATCTTGCTGAGTCAAGAAATGACGGATACATCTCGGAGTTGGTGAACATCCAAAGTCCCATCTTCTTGTGGTCATCTTCTTTATTCTTGTATAAGTGAAGCTGCACCCACCAATATTCTTCACCTTCATCTATCACGGGAAAAATCCTTTGTAAACAGCTTCTCCTTGCATTCCCATGCTTAACATGAGGTTCTTCAAGGCTTAGGGAAACTCAGTTTCACTCTTCAGGGTCATGATCATCACTGGGCTTTTAGTAGTTGACATCGAATCCATCAAGAAAGGACCAGTGGGGTGGGTCATCTAAATTAGAAGGGAGAGTAGTGTAAAACAAACGAATGGGGTAAGTTCTTACAAGAAAATTTCAACTGAGAGTATATAGATTGATCTCATTTAGAAAATTGAATTGATTTTCTTTTTGAAGAGAGAGGAAAGAATCCTAGGGCTTCTTAGTCTATTCCAAACCTAGGGTCTCGATCCTACAAGCAACACTATGCTCTGATACCATTTGTAACGCCCCGCCTTTTTACTAAAGGCAGAACTCCTGTGTATCTGTGCCATTCCCTGGATCAGTAGATAGCACCACAGTACAAAATAAGTAATCATTGCAATAGCATCAAATATTACAACGTAAATCCAGTTACATAGGTCTTCTACCTTATGAGTACACAGCATAAAGCATAGATTGCAGTGAGCTTCCATCTTCATCAAGTGCCACAGGCAGACGTGTTGGAATGTAAGCTCGAGATCCTACTCCTGGTTCCTTACTCGAAATAAAACCTGCACGTTTGAATATGCAGCCCCAGAGGGGTCAGTACAATGATGTACTGGCAAATGACACATATTTGGTGGCATTTTGTGGGAGGACTATACTACATGATATTTGGCTGGTGGATCTCAAGGCTGATTTGCATAAAGCCAATTTTATCCTAAAATCCTTTTTAAACCTTTTTAATAAACATTCAAAAATTTTAAGGGTCAAGATAACCCCCAAAGTCCACTACATACTTGAAAGGTATGTAGCTCTGGGGTGCCACTCAACAAAATCAGAATAACCCTCAGAGTCCACTACATACTGGAGGCATGTAGCTCTGAGGTGTTATTCCAAATAATTCAGGATAGCCCTCAGAGTCCACTACATCCTCGAAAGGTATGTAGCTCTGAGGTGCCCCTGTCCTAGGTGTTTCTAGACAAATTTTAATTTATTCAGAAACGGTGATGAGATTCTTCCGTACATTCCATGTCTAGAGACTCAATTGTCCATAACCGAGGACACGGCTAATTGATTAGTTTTAGGCACCTTGCAAGGGTTGTGCACTTTCACCTTACGATTCATTTTATTCCCATACATAAAATGAAACGAGACCTTTTAGAAGGAGAGGACAACTAACTTGGCAAGCACCGCTCCCAACCTATAATTTGACTACCACCACTTCTTGCCGACAAGTTGCACTCCCACATTCTAATCAGTCAAGACAGAGCCCATAATGTCATAAGGCTGCACTGGAAGCACACTAAGCATGGAAGACATAGCCATCTCTTTATTCCTGGGTGGCAAACCACAAGTGTACGCCCAGACAGCAACTACACGTAGTGTAGCCCCAGGTCGCCACTCAACATCGCCTCCATCATCAAACCAATCCACCCAGGTGATTCATTTTAGTTGAAGTTCTTAAGTTGTTCACAAAACACTTTTCAAGTGATCTTAGCATGGCATCAATATTTTTCAAAGTATTTAGCATCCTAACAGGTGGGGTTTGAGGGATTGCTACACACTACTAGGATCTAAGCATTTGATAAAACAGTCGAGTAAAACACCTATCATGCATACTACAAGAGGTGAAAATACTAATGCATAAATAAAATGGGTGAGGGACATGTGTGTCACTTCCCTTTTTGAAGAATACGATCTTTTCACTTTTCTCAACTAAGCACGTCGTTCTTCGCAAAAACTATAGCACAAGAAATAGCATACCATAAACAATCCATACAAACACAATCAAACAAATCAAACAATTGAAAAGTGTTTGTTTAACAATTTAGTTTTATTGAGATGTTATGATAAGAAAGATATGGTAAGAGATCATGATTTGGGAGATATGAATTTGAGAGCTTAGTTGGGAAAGATTAATATGATTTGAGAGAGAATTGGATTAGGCGTAATATGATTGATGAAGCCTTTATGCTTTATCAAAGCGTGAATGAAACTTGGAATATCCAATGTGAACTACATCACACAAGTGTCAAATAGTGCACATCCATACTATTGAGTAAATGTGACAACAATTACTCTTAAATAGTATGCATAACACTTAGGCATTGGGTAAAAGATTCATGAAGTATTGAGTTACTCAATCAACTCATTTGCAAATTGAATAGTTCAATACATGAGACAAGATTAAGTGGGCATTTGGATTGGGATGGTCAAGTGATTGGAAAAAGATTGATATTGGAGGACATGGCTCAAATGGTTCATTGATCAACATGGTGTATAACACATACTATGGTATGGATTATAACAACTCCACATTAATAGAACCTAAGTTTGAGATGAATCCATATTCTACTCAAGTAGCACAATTGCAATTTGAATATATATATATGAATTAGACAAAGATATAATGAGGGAGATCTTTATGCTTGATTAAAGCATATTGAACCTTAGATTATCTCATGTGGGTAAATCACATAAGAGACAAAATAGTGCAATAGCAATACTATTGAATAAGTGTGACAACAATTATTCTTAAATAGTATATATTACACTTAAGCTTAGGCTAGGATTCATATAACATTGAAGTACTCAATTATCTCAAATGCAAATTGAATAGTTCAATGCAAGGCTAAAATTGAGTAGGCATAAATAAATGGCTATAGGTAAAGGATATGGTTTAGGAATGACTTATGTGAATAGATTCACAAAAGTATTGAATAATGCAACATAACACTACTGAATAAAGTGTGATAACACTTACTCAAAATAGTACACGTTACACATAGGCTTGGGGTTGAATAAGATTGGATGTAATTTAGTATGAAGGTTATGGATAAGTATGATCATGAGTTACGGTAGTAGAATTGAATCAACACCACAATAGCAAAATAGAATTCTATGATTGGGATGTATCACACTTTACTCAAACAACACAATTGAAATTTGAATATGCGTGAACTAGATATGATGTATGTAGATGGATATGACATTGGATCAAAGTGATCTCAAGACGATATTTGATAGCTAGGTATGATCGTAGGGTTTTCTAAAGTAGAAGGAAACATTGATTGAAATGGAAATATCTATATAGGAATACTCAAATTCTCATATTAGAATTTGAATAATTGTGACATGGTTCAAGAAATTATGGGAGTGATGCTACTGGATAGCTTGCAGTAATACAAAGTCACTGCAATTGGAATCACTCAAAAATAAGTTATAGAAATTAAATTATCACCGAAATAGTGATTTGGATAAATTTGAATGCACAAAGTGTGTGCACGTATCAAATTTGGAATTTCTTGATCCTATGATGTTCTACAAGTTGATAGGATTCCAAAGACTACAAATTTGTAATTTTTGGACACCTGGTTCAAAAGATATGAATTTAGCATGCTAACAGAGAGTTTGATTCCAATTTGAAAATAGTTTCAAATTTAACTCATAAAATATAAGATGTTATAGTTCTACTGGATTCTACAAGTCTCAAGGATTCCAACGGTATATCATTTGCTATTTTTGGACCTACAGATCAAAGGTTATGATTTTTCAAAGATTTGGATCAAATCAGGTTTCAAACTTCTATTTGATTTTTGTTTTAACCAGAAGCTTACACGTGGCTGATTCTGATTTGTTGATACCCCTTCGGTTGGATCACGTTTGAGAGCCGTCGGATTTAAAAGATGAATGGATGCACCAGATCAACTGATACCTCTTCACTTAAGTGAAGTGTTCTGGAGCGACGGATCTGGATCGAACGGCAGGATTAGAAGAGGGAGAGGAGCTCACCACGGACCTAGGGTTTCCGTCGCCGGCGATGAGGTCCGGCAATGGAATCAGATGACGGCGAGCTTCCTGTGATCGGCGACGACGGGGAATACGCAGACGATGTTCGGGAGAGGACGGAGGTCTCGAGAACGTGAACAGCGACCTCGGTTGCTTCCTGCTGCGGGGGAAAGGCGCGGCTGGAGCGGCTATTTGCAGCGGTGAGCTTCGGCCGACGAGGCCACGCTCGATTTGCTGTGAAATAGATGAAAGGAAAGGTCAGGGAGGAGCGCGAGGGCAAGATAGAGAGAATAGAAGAGAGAAGGAGGATGGGGGCTCACCGTCGGTGTCGGAATTGCCCGGGGAAGCCTGCAGATGTGCGGGGTTACGGCGAGGGATTTCGCCGTCCTCGCTGTGGCTCGAGCGGAGAAGCAAAAAGGGGAGAGGGAGAGGATGCCTAGGGCTATTTATAGGCAAGGTTTTGATAGTTATTTAGTGCGCGAGGTTACAGCGGGGAGTAAGTCACGCCGGCCGTTTCCAGTAACTCAGAGAAGAAGGAGAGAAATTGGGGGAGAAGAAAGAGCTGATAGGTGGGTCCCACCTGTCAGCGAGGGGGGGAGAGAGGAAGAAGGGGAGCTGGGCTGGCTCGGGTCGGTTGGGTCCCGGGCGCGGCCCAGTTGGGCTGTGCCCCCTTTTTTTGTTCTTTCTTTTTATTCTTTTCTGAAATCTTATTTCCTTTAGAGATTTCGCATAATGAAACCAAACAAGGTCAAACCAAGTTCTAAATTTTTGTAAAATTCAACTTAACATTCTAAGACAGTGATACGTCTCAAACGTATCTATAATTTTTGATGCTCCATGCTTGTTTTTACACCATTTGCCTATTGTTTCGTTACACTTAGTGGCACTTTTATACATTTTTCGGAACTAACCTATTAACGAAGTGCCACAGTGCCAGTTTCCTATTTTCTGATGTTTTTGTGTTTCAGAAGTGATACACAGGAAATATTCTCGGAATTGGACGAAACAAGTTCCTGAAGTCATATTTCACCGGGGAGCTCCCAAACATCCGAAGACCTGACGGAGGGGGGCCACGTGGCCCCCACACACAGGGGCGGCGCGGCCTGGCCCCTGGCCGCGCCAGCCCCGTGTGAGGCCGCGTGGCTCCACTTCTGACAGCCCCCCTTCGCCTACATATACCCCCTGTCGAGAAAAACCTAAGGGCCCGATCAGTTTTCCAGAATACATCGCGATCCGCCGCCGTCGTCGACCCGAAGATCGGGAGGGTCCAGAAGCTCTTCCCGGCACCCTGCCGGAGAGGGGAATCGCCACCGGAGGTCTTCTTCATCGCCATGCTTGCCTCTGGAGCGATGAGTGAGTAGTCTACCTTGGACTATGGGTCCATAGCAGTAGCTAGATGGTTGTCTTCTCCACCATGTGCTTCATGTTTAGATCTCATGAGCTGCCCTACATGATTGAGATCACCGTTATGTAATACTATGATGTTGGTTTGTTGGGATCCGATGAATATTGGTGTTTATGATTAAGTTGCTGTACTGAATTATATCTTTTGTTATCTCTATATTGTTTATGATCTTGCATGCTCTCCGTTGTTAGTAGCTATCTTGGCCGAGTAGTTGCTAGTGACTCCAAGAGGGGGTATTTATGCTCGATAGTGGGTTCATGTCTCTATTTCACCTGGGGGAGTGACAGAAACCTCTAAGGTGGTAGATGTGCTGTTGCTACTAGGGAGAAAACAACATACATATGCTCAAGGGCATATGCTTTGTTTACATTACACACTTTGCTTAATGCAATTATCTGTTGTTCGCAACTTAATACTTTTGGGGTGTTCAGATGATATCCCCGGGGGTGGATTATTAGTCATAGATGCAGTTGGATGGCGGTCTATGTATTTTGTTGTAATGCCCAGAGTGAATCTCATAGTGATCTTCTTGACATATCACGTTATCTTTATTCTATCAATTGCCCAACTGTAATTTGTGTACCCAGCATGTTATTTATCTATGGAGAGACACCACTAGTGAACTGTGGACCCCGGTCCTATTTTAATCATATTGCAATCACCTGTTTACTTATCCCGCACTGTTTACTTTACTAGCATATTACTACTGTTTTCCACTCGATACACTCATAACCTTTGTTTCAAGCAAACCGGTGAGATTGACAACCTCATCGCAAGTTGGGGACAAATTATTTGTTTGTGTGTGTGCAGGTTCCACGTTGCAGCTAGCAAGCAAAGCTTGGACGAGGCGCCATATATAAATTGTTCGCTGCTGTCGCAAACTAGCAAGCATCACCTTCAGTCGTCACCGTCTCTCTTCTTCAAGATCGACATTAAACTTTGGTTTCTTAACTGAGGGAAAACTAGCCGCTACACTCATCATACCTTCCTCTTGGGGTTCCCAACGGGCTGGTCATCACCACGCACAAGGACATACTGCTCCCACGTCAACTAAACGCCACAGTCTTTTCTGGCGCCATCACACGAGTAGCAGCTTCTTTTCTGGCGCCGTTGCTGGGGAAGAGAGAAGACTTCTGCGAGGGGAGTTCTTCGCACACACATTCTTTACTTTGTTATTTGTTTTGCTTTACTTTATTTATTTTACCTGCATTGCTTTTTATATCAAAAACTCAAAAAAAAAAATATTAGAATCCTTGGTAGTTGTTTTTACTTGTTTACTTTCATTTTGCTGAAATGGGTACTCCTGAAAACACCAAGTTGTGTGACTTTGCTAGCACGAACAATAGTGATTTTATCTGCACTCCTATTGCACCACCTGTTCCTGCTGCCACTTTTTATGAGATCAAGCCTGCTTTATTGAACCTTGTTATGAAAGAGCAATTTTCTGGTGCTAGTACTGAAGATGCTGCAGCTCATCTCAACAATTTTGTTGAGCTATGTGAGATGCAGAAATATAAGGATGTTGATAGTGATATTATTAAACTCAAGTTGTTTCCTTTTTCTTTGAGAGGAAAGGCTAAAGATTGGTTGCTGTCTTTGACTAAGAATAGTATTGATTCATGGGCTAAGTGTAAGGATGCTTTTATTGGTAGATATTATCCTCCTGCTAAGATTATATCGTTGCGTAGCAATATTATGAAGTTTACTCAGTTTGATAATGAACATGTTGCTCAAGCTTGGGAAAGAATGAAATCTATGGTAAAGAATTGCCCCACTCATGGACTGACTACTTGGATGATTATCCAAACTTTTTATGCAGGACTGAATTTTTCTTCAAGGAACCTACTTGATTCAGCTGCTGGAGGCACTTTTATGTCCCTTACATTGGGCGCCGCATCAAAGCTACTCGACAACATGATGGTAAATTATTCCGAATGGCACACCGAGAGAGCTCCACAAGGTAAGAAGGTAAATTCTGTTGAGGAAACCTCTTCCTTAAGTGATAAGATTGATACCATTATGGCTATGCTTGCTAATGATAGGACTCATGTTGATCCTAATAATGTTCCTTTGGCCTCTCTGGTTGCTCAAGAAGAGCAAGTTGATGTGAATTTCATTAGAAATAATAATTTTAATAACAATGCTTATAGGAACAATTTTGCTAGTAACAATTATAGGCCGTATCCTTCTACCAATGGTAATGGTTATGGTAATTCTTATGGTAATTCCTACAACAACACTAGGGCCGCGCCCTCCGAGCTTGAGGTAATGCTCAAGGACTTCATCGGTAAGCAAACTGCTTTTAATAAGTTTGTTGAGGAAAAGTTAGGCAAAATTGATATTCTTGCTTCTAAAGTTGATAGCCTTGCTCATGATGTTGAACTTCTGAAATTAAAAGTGTTTCCTAATGATGTGAATGTGAGCAATATTGTTGCTGCCGCTAATGCTACCCAAGTTGGAATTGATAGAAATATTAGATTGTTAGCGGAATTGCATGCCAGGTGGGAAAGAGAAGATGAGATGGCTAGAGA
Organism: Dactylis glomerata; assembly: GCA_007115705.1. Taxonomy (NCBI): domain Eukaryota; kingdom Viridiplantae; phylum Streptophyta; class Magnoliopsida; order Poales; family Poaceae; genus Dactylis; species Dactylis glomerata. Next base: position 2,440,922 of record QXEO01000536.1, read on the forward strand.
GATGAAGGTATGTACTATTACTACCTCTAATGATGTTGCTCCTACTGATAGCAACCCTCTTACTTTGATTGGTGTAGAGAAAACTCCCACTCCTTGTGTTAAAAAGCCTAAAACTGCCAAAACTTTTTCTCAAAAGAGTGCTAAAATTTTTCGGAGTGCGGGAGATGATAGCTCTATTTCCTTTAATGATTTTGATGTTGATGGCTGCAATATATCTGAAGTAATTTTGTTCTTGCAAAAAGCTTGCTTTGACTCCCAATGCTAGTTCTTTAAATATTGCTTTTACTAAGCATATTACCAATGCTCTCATAAAGATTAGGGATGAAAAGTTGAAGCAAAAAGCTTCTGTTCCCAAGAAGTTAGAAGATGGTTGGGAACCCATCATTGATATGCATGTTAATGGTTATGATTGCCATGCTTTATGTGATCTAGGTGCTAGTATTTCCATTATGCCTAGAAAGATTTATGACATGCTTGATTTACCACCACTTGAAAAGTGTTATTTTGATGTTCCTATTGCTGATGTTGCTAAGAAGAAACCTTTGGGAAGGATTAATGATGTTCTTATTGTGGTTAACAATAACCTTGTTCCCGTTGATTTTCTTGTTATGGACGTTGAATGCCATGCTTCATGTCCTATTATTTTGGGAAGACCCTTTCTTCGAACTGTAGGTGCTATTATTGATATGAGGGAAGGCACTATCAAGTATCAATTCCCACTAAAGAAAGGTATGGAACACTTCCCTAGAAAAAGAAAGAAATTACTTTTTGACTCTATTCTTAGAGCAAATTATGAGCTTGATGCTTCATCACTTGATATTACTTGATTCGCAATTTTCTGTGCCTAGCTCAAAGGCGTTAAAGAAAAGCACTCTTGGGAGATAACCCATTGTTTACTTTTCAGTACTTTTTTTTCTTTTATTTGAGTCTTGGAAGTCATTACTACTGTAATGACCGCTCCTTATCTTGGTTATTTCGTTTTTGTGCCAAGAGAAGCCTCTAATTTGAGTGAGGTAAAGATTTGGGGTTATTGCTGTCCTGAAACTGTTTTTGGTGCTGCACCGTAAAAATTCATGAAAATTCTCTGTTTATCTTTTGGACCTGCGATTTCTTGTGCTTATGCCCCAGGTTATATCCAAACTTTTCTTAGTTGAACACTTTTTGATTTGAGCAACAGAAAATCCCTAAAAAATTCGTCCATTATCAGCTGTCCAGTTTTGACAGATTTCTGCCAATATTTGTTTTTGCCACTTTATCGCTTTCTTTTGAGTTCTTTTTGATCATGGAACTCTTGTGGACGTTGCTACAGTAGTATATACTTTATATGTGGTAGTTTTGGGTTGAAACCTGAAGCTAAAAGAGGTTGAATATATTTTATGCTTACACTAATGTTGCTAATAGAATTGTGTTTAGTTTTGTATGAAGGAAGTTTTCAAGTGTAGGGATTGGAGATTGATGAGATGAGTTGAAGAATGGACAAAAGCTCAATCTTGGGGATGCCCATGCATCACCCCAAGAAATATCCAAGAAGTACAAGCGTCAAAGCTTGGGGATGCCCCCGAGGCACCCCTTCTTCATCGGCAAAAATCAGGTCACCTTTCAAAACACTATATTTTTATTGCTTCATGCACTATGTGTTTTTCTTGGAGCGTCAGTCCTTTTAGTTGTCTTAGTTTGTTTAGTTTGTTTGTTTGCTGCAATAAATGGTTGGACCCCAACAAATTTCCTTTGGAGGAGATGTACTCGTTTTCATTTGCAAAGAACGCTCTAGTTTTCACTCTTATTAAAAATCGAGCGTTCTACTTTTTCTGCTACTGCTTTTGGTTTTCGTTTTCGCCTTGATATGCGTTCAGATCATGTCATATCTTTTCATAAAGGTGTATTTTTGCCTCTGATCTTTATTGGTTTTCATCAAAAGAGGTGTTTATAAAATTTTCAAATGGTGTTGGAAAAGAGAAAAAGCTTTGTGCAAAATAGTGGTACAAGAAGGAGCTTGTGTAGACTGCGGCTTAGTCTTTTTCATGTCATGCTTGATGTCTTTTTGATAGTATGCTTAGTGGTTTTGCTGTAGCATGACTTGTCTCAAATAACTGAGATTGCTTAATGAGCCTTTGAAAAAATCACGCGTTGTTTTTATTGTATGGAAGCATTATTTTGGTTTTCTCCTTGATGCTTTATTTGGGTTGACTTGGCGCATGCTCACACATGTTAGACTCTTCCAAAGTCGCCATTAGCCTTCATGATCATTTAGTTTTTGACTTTTGATGCCATCGTATGCTTCTTTTAATGTCGCTTTGTCGCTTTGCATGATTATGGCCATTATTGCTCTCTTAGTTGGTCGCTCCCAGTCTTTTGCTAGCCCTCGCCTTGTACTGAGTATGAGCTCTACTCGTGCATCCAACTCCTAAAAGCCAAAGTTTTCCATTATGTCCACCATACATACCTACTAGCAATTTGCTATTCCAAGTAAATTTGACTTGCTTTTATATTCTCTTCAAATTAAACTCTTACCAGTGTTATGCGAAATTCGGTCAGTAAAGCTCTCACGAACCGGAAGGCACACTTTACTTTTTGCTGTTCTTAAAATTTTGACATTGTGGTCTTTTATGTTGAGTTGTTATGCTTGCAAGTTGTAAGTTGGATTCTAGCCCAGCCATGCTGTCATGGGGCAAGCTTTCAACATTGGACTTCCTTTTTGAGTTGATATCGTGATCTTTTGTTTATGGATGCCCGCTATGTGAAATGAATTGGGAATCTTGTGAGGATCATGGAGTTTTTATATGTGTTAGGGAAACGCCGGGCCGCCAATCTAAGCCATGCATAATTCATGGTGGAAATTTGCAGCATACCCATGGTGAACATTCGACGACGCATCTCACAATAAAAGCTAAACAATATAGCAAATAAAAGAGATGTCGAGGTGTTCATTGTCTGCTTGTCCTGTCATTTTGGTGTGGGCTTGTTCCATGCCATCGGGCACGGAGGTACCCCATTGGCGGTTCTCAATGATATGCATATACTTACAATGACAAGAGCCTTGCTTGGGACTCTAAGTAAACTAGCATGGTTTGGGTACTTGTATTCACGGGACACGAGGTGTTCAACTTATGATTTGTCAAGCATATGCATCATAATTGTTCTCGCATTAACTTTAACCATTCAAGATGCTTATGATGGGGGCAATGAGAGCTCAAAGCCGGTAAGTACCATAATTTTTGAAGGTTATAAAACTTGCAATCACTGCTTCCCTCTGCGAAGGGCCTTTCTTTTACTTTTATGTTGAGTCACCACCTTCTTTCTTTATGCACCATTAAGAGAGCATAGTTGTCATTCTTAGTGTGATATGCATTGTCCCAAGGTTCATTGATTGACTCATATTCTTGGTTTCACTTGTTCTCAAATTATTTGTATCTAGTCGCCCTCTTAAACTTTGAGGTGTCCTATGCATTTATGTTTTGCTCTCTTTGAAGGACAAGCTGAAAACCATTTGTATGTTTTTCCTTATGATTAGAACACACGTTTGACTTTCATTGTTTCATTATCATGATCTTTTGTTTGTGTTCATTTGCATGTTTACAACATGGTTGCTAAGTTCTTATTGTCATGATTATATCTTTCATGCCCATGTTTTAAGTTCTATGATCCCAGCTCATCAATGCTTACATATATGATCAAGATTGTGTAGGTGCATGTCACCTCAAAAATTATTCTTTGTTATCACTTACCTACTCGAGGACGAGCAGGAGTTAAGCTTGGGGATGCTTGATACGTCTCAAACGTATCTATAATTTTTGATGCTCCATGCTTGTTTTTACACCATTTGCCTATTGTTTCGTTACACTTAGTGGCACTTTTATACATTTTTCGGAACTAACCTATTAACGAAGTGCCACAGTGCCAGTTTCCTGTTTTCTGCTGTTTTTGTGTTTCAGAAGTGATACACAGGAAATATTCTCGGAATTGGACGAAACAAGTTCTTGAAGTCATATTTCACCGGGGAGCTCCCAACATCCGAAGACCTGACGGAGGGGGGCCACGTGGCCCCCACACACAGGGGCGGCGCGGCCTGGCCCCTGGCCGCGCCAGCCCCGTGTGAGGCCGCGTGGCTCCACTTCTGACAGCCCCCCTTCGCCTACATATACCCCCTGTCGAGAAAAACCTAAGGGCCCGATCAGTTTTCCAGAATACATCGCGATCCGCCGCCGCCGTCGACCCGAAGATCGGGAGGGTCCAGAAGCTCTTCCCGGCACCCTGCCGGAGAGGGGAATCGCCACCGGAGGTCTTCTTCATCGCCATGCTTGCCTCCGGAGCGATGAGTGAGTTGTCTACCTTGGACTATGGGTCCATAGCAGTAGCTAGATGGTTGTCTTCTCCACCATGTGCTTCATGTTTAGATCTCATGAGCTGCCCTACATGATTGAGATCACCGTTATGGAATACTATGATGTTGGTTTGTTGGGATCCGATGAATATTGGTGTTTATGATTAAGTTGCTGTACTGAATTATATCTTTTGTTATCTCTATGTTGTTTATGATCTTGCATGCTCTCCGTTGTTAGTAGCTATCTTGGCCGAGTAGTTGCTAGTGACTCCAAGAGGGGGTATTTATGCTCGATAGTGGGTTCATGTCTCTATTTCACCTGGGGGAGTGACAGAAACCTCTAAGGTGGTAGATGTGCTGTTGCTACTAGGGAGAAAACAACATTCATATGCTCAAGGGCATATGCTTTGTTTACATTACACACTTTGCTTAATGCAATTATCTGTTGTTCGCAACTTAATACTTTTGGGGTGTTCGGATGATATCCCCGGGGGTGGATTATTAGTCATAGATGCAGTTGGATGGCGGTCTATGTATTTTGTTGTAATGCCCAGAGTGAATCTCATAGTGATCTTCTTGACATATCACGTTATCTTTATTCTATCAATTGCCCAACTGTAATTTGTTTACCCAGCATGTTATTTATCTATGGAGAGACACCACTAGTGAACTGTGGACCCCGGTCCTATTTTAATCATATTGCAATCACCTGTTTACTTTTCCCGCACTGTTTACTTTACTAGCATATTACTACTGTTTTCCACTCGATACACTCATAACCTTTGTTTCAAGCAAACCGGTGAGATTGACAACCTCATCGCAAGTTGGGGATAAAGTATTTGTTTGTGTGTGTGCAGGTTCCACGTTGCAGCTAGCAAGCAAAGCTTGGACGAGGCGCCATCTATAAATTGTCCGCTGCTGTCGCAAACTAGCAAGCATCACCTTCAGTCGTCACCGTCTCTCTTCTTCAAGATCGACATTAAACCTTGGTTTCTTAACTAAGGGAAAACTAGCCGCTACACTCATCATACCTTCCTCTTGGGGTTCCCAACGGGCTGGTCATCACCACACACAAGGACATACTGCTCCCACGTCAACTAAACGCCACAGTCTTTTCTGGCGCCATCACACGAGTAGCAGCTTCTTTTCTGACAGTAAGAAACATGTTTTCATAAATAAAACTAATTTCCAAATAAAAACTCTATAATTCAGACAAAGGGTTTATTTGCATAAACCAAAGTAGAAATAGGATTTTAAAGTAATTCTTTTAAAATCAGAGAATAAACTCTATAAAAATAGTTTTTGAAATATATTTGTAAAACATTCCTTTTGCATAGAAAACTTTATAAACCATTTTGTAAATATCCCTTTGCAAGATAGCTTGCATAGGTTTGAATAAACACAAAGTAGTATTTTGAAACTTGATCTTTCTCAAAGAAGTTCTTCAAGAAATAAATAGAGGATTTTAAATAGTTTTCAAACAAAGCTTTCAAATAAACTCAAAAGTTTTAAAATCCCTGTGAATTTTCAATCAACACAAGCAAAATAAAAACAAAAATTTTCCCCCAAAATTTGATAAAATCTTGGGTCGTTACATCCTCCCGACGATCGTTTGCTGGTGGGGGCAGCGGCAGCAGCTCGGGATCGGCTCGAGACAGACCCTCGCGGCGGCGACCTTCCTCGCGGTCGTCGTCGCGGCGATCGCCCCGGGATCCACTCTTGCCGTAGCTGCGGCCACCCCCGTGGCGCTTGGAGACACCATTTTCTTCATGAAACTTTCGGACAAACCAACAATCGTCGGTGTTGTGGGTGTCCTTCTTGTGGAGAATGCAGTAGCGGCGACGTCGACCCTTGTCGCGTTCGGAGCGGTTCCCGCGGCGTTGCTTATGATCTGGCTCTGCCGCGAGGACAGCGGCCTCCTTTCGCTTGGGGTCTTTGGACTTTGGCTTTGGGGGAGGCACCTCCGGCAAGTTATGCACGAAGAGCCTCCCCTCGTTGGCCTTGGCGCAGCGGTCGGCGATCTCGAAGAGCCTGACAACGGAAGTCAGCTCATCATTCACGGACAGCTTCTCCCTCATCTTGATGTCGGAGACGCCCGTGGAGAACGCGGAGATGACCTCCTCGTTAGAGATCCTGGGGATCTTGTTCCTCATCTGGCTGAAGTGCTGAATATACTGACGAAGCGTCTCGCCCTTGTACTGACGCACCGCCTTAAGATCGTTCTTGGTAGCGGGGCGCTCATACGTGGGCATGAAGTTGGCAACGAACTGACGACATAAGTCCTTCCATGAAGTCACGGATTCGTGAGGAAGATTCATGAGCCAAGTTCGCGGAGCGTCCTTGAGGGGCATGGGGAACCAATTGGCCATGGCACGCTGATTTCCACGCGCGGCCTGGACGGCGACGACGTAGAGTTGGAGGAATTCGACAGGGTTGGTGGTCCCGTCGTAACGCGCGCCGATGTCCGGCTTGAACTTGTCAGGCCAGACGACGTAGCGTTGCTGGCGAGTGAGAGCAAGACACCCGGGGTTGTAGATAGGGTCGCCGGGGGTCCTGACGTTCTTGCCAGCTTCGCCGATGTCGTCGATGGCGCGGTCATGATTTTCGCGGCGGCGCTCGAGGGAGACGCGTGCGTCTTCCGGAGCGCGTTGGACGATTTGGCAGCTGGGTTCCCCGCGCGACGAAGATGCGGCGCGGGAAACCACTTTCTTGGCCTTGTTGGCCCTCCCATCCCCGGCGCCCGGGGCGCGACGCCCCGCCGCTGGATCTGGGTCTCCCGCGCCCTGGGCTCCTCCCTGGGCCGGGTCTTCGTTGGCGATGGCGACGAGTTCGGCGATTCGAGCACGCCACCCTTCACGCCCGTCATCGGTGGGTTGATAGCGCAGCAGCTCCTGCGCCATGGCGAGAGCCTGCGCAGGAGACAGCTGACTCCCAGAACGAGCGTGAGAAGTGGCGGTGGCGGTGAAGGGGAGCGAAGGCTCTGTACGCCCGGACGGGAGGTAGGAGGACTCCAGATCTTCCTCCTCTTCCTCCTCGGCCGAAGCTTCACGACGACGGAAGATGGGCTCGGTTTGCCCCTGAGCAGCGTTGCGACGGCGAAGACGCTCGAGCCTTGCATTGGCGTCGGCCATGTCGAAGCAGATCTAGGAGAAAACACACTACAGCCCCCTACCTGGCGTGCCAAATGTCGATGGATTTCGTGTCGCAAGAACACGGGGTACCACGCGACGGACCCAAAGATTTGAACGCAGGGGGCTGAACGAGTGAGATCTAGGATCGCAACGAAACACGGTGACGGAAGCCTCGAGCAGTCGAACGCACTACGCACTGCAAAGAGAGACACCGAGCTTTACCCAGGTTCAGGGCCCTCGTGGTGAGGTAAAACCCCTACTTCCTGCCTTCTTGTATTGCAACGCGACACCTCGCGAGGAGTACAAGGTCTTGGTTACAAAACTCTAGCTGGCCAGAGGTTGAAGAACCTGCGTGCCCAGCTAGCAGCCTCAAGAAGATGAAGATCTGATCCCCCCTAAGGGGTGGCCTCCCCCCTTTTATATCACCCAGGTCCTCCTTCCCCTTATCTTCTTGGGGAAGGGGTTGCCACACACGGCCAAGGAGGGAGGACAGCTGTAGACTCTATTCTTCTGTGGACGTAGTCTTCGTAGAGTAGTGGTGCCGGTCCACCGGAGTGGGTGGAGGAAGCTGACGTCTTCCTCTGGCGCCCTGCACCGTCCACGCTATTTTTAGGGGGTGGCCAACAACCACTGTGCCGCTTTGGGCAGGCACAGCGAAAGTTGGTCTCCTCCCTGTCGAGGGTAGCGTGGGCGGTACGCGGTCTTCTGCCCGTTATCTTCTTGCTCTACACGCAAACGTGCTGAGCTGACATGGGCGTGCTTCCTCTCCTCACCAGCAGAGGCTCGTGAGGAGGTCTTCTGGTCCTTAGCAGTTTTGGTCGTCGTTCTCCTCACGAGGCGCCTCCTCGTGAGGGTCTTCTCAGTAGCTTGGGTCGTCGTCTTTCCCCTGGGCTGAAGATGGGCCGATGACGGGGCCCAGGAGCAGGTGGACCGGGATACCCCGGTATCCAGAACACCGACAGGCTTCCCTCTTCGGAATAGGTGGCCAAATGTTTGGGACCTTCTAATGACCTCTGTTCTCTACGTGGGGTTATGAAGGACTGTAATCACATCTTTTTTTCTTGCCCACTTGCGGGTTTCATGTGGGGCGGGATACGGGATATCCTACATTGCGACTGGAATCCGACGGGGCCTGGCGATTTCATGGAAATAGCTCAGGGTCTTTCGGGACCCTTCCGTAGATTAGTTTGGTTCGCCTTCGCGGTCTAATGCTAGGCTCTTTGGAACATCCGTAGGAAAAAATGATTGCTAACCCGGCTAATGTGTTTTTTCAAATGTCTATTCATATGCAGCACATGAGGGTTTTGGTCAAACCGAAAGGCCATGCACTGCTAGACGTAGCAATGGACGAGGTCAGGAGGCTGTACGCGCAGACTAGGGCTTGAGCACATCTTCGGCGAGCACGCCTACTCGACTACCCCTTCTTCAGTGCTCTCCGGCCTAGTTTAGCTTTGCTTAGTCGCAGTGGGATCGGGAGGGATCTATCTTTCTTTGCTTTGTATCGATCTATCTATTTGTACAGATACCTTGCTTACTATGCTCGTGTTGCCAGTTGGCTTTATATATAAAGCCAGGTCTGAGGCCTTCTGTTTAAAGTAAGCTCCATTCCACAGGCCACAGCCCTCTGCACGCATGCCCACTAGCGCCGCCATGATCGTGTTGACCATGAAATCCCATGGTCCGAGTATCATGGCAAGCTAACCTAGCTAACGACTAACCGGATTGACATGGCAGTGAACAGATCTCACACTCGGACTCTTAACTGAATAACTGACGAATAACACCTAAAACCCTGAACTCGACAGTTAACTGAATTTACTGACACTAGGTTCAGATATGAAACTGAACAGTGGAACGCCATTAGTGGCCAACAATTAGATACCACGCTCCATTCTCCATCGTCCTACCATCCCGACCCGTGCTTGACTTGGATCTCCGCTGCTAGTCCATATTCGCACTATGTATATCTAGATCAAGAAGGGAATACGAGGCACCTTCAACTTGAGATCAGCCAGAGGCAAGAGCGGAGGAAAAACAAGAGGAAACTGTCTCGAGGTGTGAATAAAAATTGACTAATATGGCAGTGAACATATCTCATGCTTGGAGTCCTAACTGAAAAACAAAAGAATAACACCTAAAACCCTGAATCCGACAATTAACTGAATTTACTTACACTTGGGTTCAGAGATGGAACTAAACGATGGAACGCCATTACAGGTCAACAATTAGATAACACGCTCCATTTTCCATCGTCCTGCCGCCGCCCCGCACTCGCTTTGGATCTCCGGTTTCTTAGGTCCTCTGCTAGTCCATATTTCCCTATGCTAGAGGCAGCAGCAACTGGAGAACAGCGAGAGGCAAGAGCGGAGGAAAAACGAGAGGAAGCTGTCTCGAGGTGTGAATTTTTTTTACTAATACGGCACATAAATTAAGTTTCATTTGATTGAGCAATGTGTAGCAAATCCGCTGGCACACATGTGGTTAAAAAAACGACAAAGTTAAAAAACTATAAACTCGGTTGTTTCACTTTGAAAACTTTTAATTTTTTATTTATTTAGGTATTGGGACGCTATGATTCGGGGCCAAAAATAAGTTTGCGTCGTCAGATCGCGATCCGATGACCGAAACAACCTGCGACAATTTCGCATTTTAGCCTCTCGATTTTTATGAAATCAACTCGCAGTCAAATTCTTCAGCTAAAACGAAGGGGTATATCTCGTCACGATATTTACATAAAAATGTCACTGCGATGATTTGCAACAAGAACTGCGAGTTTCGCAACAAAAATTTCTCACCCCTCATACTTGAAAAATACACTTGTACAACAAAAAATGTCACAACATCGAACAAAAATAAAATGTTAAAAAAGTTAAACAACATTATTTTTTCCTGCAGATTGATTTACAATAAAAAAATCTCCAACTATCACAACAAATTTGCAAACTATTACAACAACAAACCATTGTTGCAAATGGAAAAAAGTGGTTAACAATATTTTATTTACTACATATCTATTGACAACAAAAAATCACCTACTATTTTAACAAAAAACACAAAAGATTAGAAAATTTGTAACCTATTGAAATAAATTATGTAATATAATAAATATTGGGGGAAACATGAACTTGTGTCAAAAAAGCTAAAAAAACCTTACAACATCTCGCATGTGCTTTCTCAACAAACCTCGTGCCACTTTGTTATAAAAATATATAAGACGTTTACAACAACTCATATTTTCTGGTATGTCGATGGATTTCATATCACAAGAACACGGGGTACCACGCGACGGACCCAAGGATTCGAACGCAGGGGGCTGAACGTGTGAGATCTTGGATCGCAACGAAACACGGTGACGAAAGCCTCGAGTGTCAAACGCGCAACGCACTGCAGAGAGAGAGACCGAGCTTTACCCAGGTTCAGGGCCCTCGTGGTGAGGTAACACCCCTACTTCCTGCCTTCTTGTATTACAACGCGACATCTCGCGAGGAGTACAAGGTCTTGATTACAAAGCTCTAGCTGGCCAGAGGTTGAAAAACCTGTGTGCCCAGCTAGCAGCTTGAAGAAGATGAAGATCCGATCCCCCTCTAAGGGGTGGCCTCCCCCTCCTTTTATAGCGCCAAGGTCCTCCTTCCCCTTATCTTCTTGGGGAAGGGGTTGCCACACACGGCCAAGGAGGGAGGACAGCTGTAGATTCTGTTCTTCCGTGGACGTAGTCTTCGTAGGGTAGTGGCGCCGGTCCACAGGAGTGGGTGGAGGAAGCTGACGTCCTCCTCTGGCGCCCTGCACCGTCCACGCTATTTTTAGGGGGGGTGGCCAACTACCACTGTGCCGCTTTGGGCTGGCACAGAGAAAGCTGGTCTCCTCCCTGTCGGGGGTAGCATGGGCGGTACGCGGTCTTCTGCCCGTTATCTTCTTGCTCTGCACGCAAACGAGCTGAGCTGACGTGGGCGTGCTTCCTCTCCTCACCAGCAAGGGCTCGTGAGGAGGTCTTCTGGTCCTTAGCCGTTTATGTCGTCGTTCTCCTCACGAGGCGCCTCCTCGTGAGGGTCTTCTCCGCAGCTTGGGTCGTTGATTCTGAAGATGGGCCGATGACGTGGCCCAGGAGCAGGTGGACCGGGATACCCCGGTATCCATAACACCGACAGTAGCCCCCGGGAGCCTGGCCCGTGAACGTGCCCTCTTGAGGGAGCGAAGGGCTGGGGGCCCCAGAAGCTGCTGGGCCCTCCAACGGCACGCGTCAACCGCGCGGTCAGAGGACCATGTGAAGAAGCGGAGGTCGTGGGCACGTGGCGCCCTTGCAGTTGACGAAGCGAGGCGGCGTCGTGGAGATCGTGCGAAGTGGGTGGGGTAACGGGCGTTTTTCGAACCGTCGCATCAAGGCCGACGCTTCGGAAACCGCGCCCTGGCCTTCCCCCTTAAAAGCTTGGCAGAGAAGGCTCCTTCCTCTTTCCCATAGCACATCGCCACCGCCGCCTCCTTCCCGAAGATCTTGCTCATCCAAATCTCTCTAGCGTCCAATCTTCTCGCCGCACCTCGCCCCTGTCCAGATCCATGGCACCGCGCCGGGCTGTAGGAGCGGCGAGGCCTTCCGCTGCTGCGCCGCGGCCGGCGGCGCCCCTGCTCGACTCTCGAATAAAGAGCAGCCGTGAGCTCCAGACCGTCCGGGAGATGGTCGGGAGCAGGAACAACGAGTGGGGCGCCACCCGCATCTGGCACGGCCGCGCGCCGCGGGACACTCTGCCCCCAACAGCGCAGCCGTTCTTCCTCTTCTCCGTCTTCGCCGGCCTATTGCTGCCGTTCTCCCCCTTCTTCCTGGCGATCCTGGAGACTTACGGGATCCAGGCTATCCATCTGCATCCCAAGTCCGTCACCTTGCTGGCGGTCTTCGCCTATGCCTGCGAGGCCTGGATCGGCATCAAGCCGTCGGTGGCGTACTTCCGCCACCTCTTCTCCCTCTGGTCCTCTGGGCTGAACCAGAGTTCCGGATGCGTCTCCTTCATCGCCACCGCCGGAACGGAGGGCGACTTCATCGACTTGAAGTGGATGAAGATAGTTGAAGATTTTTGGAGCCGCTGGTTCTTCGTCGACATCCTCGAAGAATCAGAGCTCTTCCTCGTCACCGGGATCCCTCTCGTCAAGCTTACCACCTGGGCCAGCGAGGCCCTTCCTGAAGAAGCACTGAGGACGCTCCGCCCGCGAATCCGAGATCTCCGGGAGGCCGGCGTCACGAGGACCATGGTCGGGGTGGAGTTCGTCACCCGACGCATCGCCCCCCTGCAGGACCACCGCCGGGAGATCTGGAGGCACAGGGCCGGGGACGACCTCAGGCTGCACGTCAGCGAGCTCAACGCCGACGCTCGGGAGGAGGTAATAAGAGCCTTCTTCTCTTCAGTCGCCATCCCCGCCATTCCACGCAATGCCTTGCCGATCTACAATCTGGGCGCTCGGGAGACCGGCCGCGTTACGGCGGGGATCTTGAAGTTCAACGCCTGGGGCCCATTCCTTGCTGACGGCATCGTGCCTGGTCCCCTCCCGAGCGCACCTGTGGCCAGCTCGGAGCAGGACTCGGCAGCAAGGGGAACGGGGCCCACGGCCTCTGGAGATGACGACGACGATGATGCAGAGTCCGGCGACCAGCTGGTCCGCCGGAGGCGTCCTAGGGGCACTGTGGTGCTCTCAGATTCCTCCTCCGACGACTCCTCCCTGCCGGACCAGCCCACCGGAGGAGACGCCGGCACGTCCTCCTCGCGAGGCCTGGAGGAGGAGGAGCGCCGAGCTCGCCTGGAGGCGGAGCGCCGCTCTAAGTCCAACGATGAGCGCGCCAGCCGGCGACCTGAGGCCGGGGCCTCCCAAGGGAAGAAACTGGCGGGCGAGTCCTCCGCGCCCCCGCCACCCCCTTCCTCCCTCCCGAGCAAAAGAGGATGGGTGGAGCGGGACGCCTCGTGAGTGTTCCTGCACAAAGACCTTTACCTTTGACTTACCTTTCCCCTAACCTCATTTCTCCTTCCCATCTCCAGAGATGCCGAGGAGAAGAACTAAGAGAAGAAGAGGAGGAAGAAGAGGAAGACCGGTCAGGCCACGCCGGGCCCTGACCTGGCCGCCATAGCCACACCGGCGACGCCGCCGTGCGCCGCCGGAGAAGAAGAGGACCACGCGTCCGCGGACGCGCAGCCCGCCTCGGGAGCCACCACGGCTCCCAGCGCGGCCGAGCCCCCTAGCGCAGGGGGCACACCAGAGACGATGGGGGCAGCTCCTGCTGCCCCCTCTGTAGCCAGCACCACCACTACCCCGGAGGCTCCTCCGGCAAGAACTGCTGCACCGCCCAGCTCAGGGACAGCCCCCGAGCCCAGCGGCGCGAGGGGGACGACCTCCACCGAGCCGGGGCCCTCCAGGGCCACATCACCTCCCCTGCCAGAGATACTGGGGAGACCTGCGAGGATCGCCGCCGAGCCCCATGCCACTGACCCATGGGCAAGGGTGCTCGCGACCGTGACCGGCGCCCTCCGCGACGAGGTCATCAGGGCGCACACTGCCGAGGAGGCGCGCATCAACGAGGGCTGGGCCCTCCTGCACCAAGCCACGGAGAGATGCCATCTCCTTGACCAGCGTGCCGCCGAGCGCCGCGAGCAGGCGAGGAAGGAGGCGGAGGAGATCCGTGCCAGCGCAGCCGAGGAGGCCGAAGAAGCTCTGGCGAACGCCAGGGAGTCGGCGAGGGGAGTCCTAGCCAGGGCGCACCAAGAGGCGATGAAGATCGTCTCTGAGGCGTGCCAAAAGATTCCCCCCACCGTCGAGCCTCCCAACCCCGCCTTGGCTGGGGAGGAGGCTAAGCGGGCAGCCCAGCACCTCCTGGACGAAGCCAGGACCAATGCCAATGGCCTTTTCGCCAATGCCCAACAGAGGCTGGACGAGGTCGAAGACCGGGAGGCCCTCCTCCACGCTCGCGAGGAGAGCGCCGATTCCCGGGCGGAGAGCCTAAGCCTGCAAGAGGCTGGGCTCACTGTCCGAGAGGCGGAGGCTCGCGAACTCGAGCAGGGACTTCGCCTCCGAGAGGAGCAGCTCCATGCCCTCGAGGATCGGCTCAACAGGGAGCGAGAGGCCCTCGAGAGCCGGGAGGCAATGGCCAGCCGGTCCAACGACGAACTGACTCGGCGCCAAGAAGCGCTGAACCAGCGCGAGGCCTCCCTTCAGGCGAAGATGGACCACATGCTGAACCAGCGACGGGTCAGCATGGAGCAGGAGTTCGAGCGGAGGCGCGCTGAGTTCACAGAAGCGTGCCGCGCACACTTCCGTGCCAAGACCGACGACGCCCTGGCGATGTACAAGCAGAAGCACGAGACCCTGGAGCGCCAGGTCCGCGACCTGGAGACCGAGCTGAGGGGGGCGCACGAGGCGCGCCGGGGCGCCGAGCGCGCCCTTGCTGAAGCGGATGCTACCATCGCCTCGCTCTGGCGCGATGTGCAGAGGCTCGAAGAAGAGAACGTGGCGTCGGCCCTGCAGGGCGTGGAGACTTCCAGGGAGCTCCAGGAGGCTAGGGACTCTGAAGAAGAGGCTCGCGTGCTGCGAAGGCAGCGGGTGCAGATGTTCTGCGGGTTCTCGGCCCGCGTCATGGCGGCGGCGCACCACCTGGGCATCCATGGGCTGACACTGCCCACCGTCCCTGAGGACGACGGGTCGATCTTGCTCTTCTTCAGCCAGCTGGCTGAAGAGCTAGACGGCGCGTCGGCGAGGGTCTTGGAGCTCATCGACGCCGAGTGCCGAGAGCTGCTGGGGCTCGCGGGGACGTGAATCTTCACCAACCTCCAACGCCTTTGCCCCGACCTCAACCTGGAAGAAGTGCTGCAGAGGCCGCCGCCTCCTCCGCCAGGAACTCCTGATCGCGCAGCGGTGTCCAGGGCGGCGCGCCGGGACATAGCCCTGCGACGGTTGCAGGCCATCTATGCCTGCCCCGGAGCGCCCGCACCGGAGGACTCCTCCAGCGGCGACACCTCCGGCTCCGGGGAGTCCGGCAGCGAGGAAGCTGAGGAGGAAGACGGCGGGTCGTCAGAGTCCAGCGGAGACGCGTCCTCAGGCTCTAGCCAAAGCACCGGCGATGGCGAGGGCGACGCAGCGGTCGCCCAGTAAGCTCCTCCTAGACCTCTTCCAGAAGAATTAAGTTAGCTGCACACTTGGCAGCCGTCAGACATTGCCCTACTGGGCCAGTTTAAGTTGTAATCGCACTTAAGGCGTCATGCGCCAAATTGTCCTTATTTGCACCCTTGCACATTTTTCCTTGCTTCGTCTTTGTCTGGGAAATGCTCTACGCCATTTAGGGGCCAGCCTCCGAGCGGGACAGCAGCCTGACGCTTAGTATGCAGCTCGTGGTGCAAGGCTAGCGGGCACTGGCGCTCTAGAGGTGACTGTGATGGCATACAGGACTATCTCCCTGCAGCCCCCCAGGCGTCCAAACACAACAAAGGCGATTCCAGGAGAAGAAGCACAAGGCCGCAGACAAGGACAGCAGAAGACTTGGAGAAATCTACACGAATTGTGCGACTCTCGCGCGCTCATGCACCTTCATTCGAGTGTCGCTCGAGAGGAGAGAGCACCATGGATCATATGAGGTGACTGTAGCGGGTCCCTTCCCTAGTCAGAGCTCGATCCGTTCTGGGTTTTGCGGGCCTGCTGTTTTCCGGGCGAAGGCCCCAGCGCGGACACCGTGCTCCGGCTCTTTCTCGAAAGGCAACCGAGCGAAAACTCACGTTCGCGTTAAGCCGCAATTAGCTGAAATTGCGAGGCTGGTGGAGCCAAAACTCACGATTCCAGGCAGTTTCCACAGATTAGAAAGGATTAATGGCGAGTGAGGCTTGCCGTTACGCTTTTCTCCTTATGTAGATGACGAGCTCCGTTTCCTCAGGCGGAGGCAATGGGGTGAGCTCCTCAAGCCCCCCTGCCCAATCTTCAGGCACCAGGGAATGGGGCCATCGAGGACGGCGCAGGCCTATGCGTCCTCTGGCTCAGGTCCCAGGGGTGCGTATCTGTCGAGGAAGTGCTCGCAGAGGTCCCTCCAGAACGAGATGGACCTTGGCGGTAGCCCACAGAGCCACCGGTGAGGCTCTCCCTTTGTAGCCATCATGAACCAATTGGCCATGACACGCCCATCGCCTCCAGCCGCCCGAACGCTAGCCGCGTAGTGCTGCAGGAACTCCACGGGATCGGAAGACCCGTCGTAACGCACGCCAACATCCGGCCTGAAGCGAAGCGGCCATGTTGCGCGGCGAAGTGGCCCGGCGAGCGCCGCGAAGCCCCCAAAGCCAAGGTCGCCGACCTCTGGCTCACCCTCTCCAATGGCCTCCAGACCATCGAGGACTTGGAGACGTTCTCGGCGACGACTTGCGTAGACAGCACGAAGGCGGAGACGGTGATGACGATCGTCACCCATGTCGAAGCAGATCTTGAAGGAAACACACCACAGCCCCCTACCTGGCGCGCCAAATGTCGATGGATTTCGTGTCACAAGAACACGGGGTACCACGCGACGGACCCAAGGATTCAGACGCAGGGGGCTGAACATGTGAGATCTTGGATCGCAACGAAACACGGTGACGGAAGCCTCAAGTGTCAAACGCGCAACGCACTGTAGAGAGAGAGACCGAGCTTTACCCAGGTTCAGGGCCCTCGTGGTGAGGTAACATGCCTACTTCCTGCCTTCTTGTATTATAACGCGACACCTCGCGAGGAGTACAAGGTCTTGATTACAAAGCTCTAGCTGGCCAGAGGTCGAAGAACATGCGTGCCCAGCTAGCAGCTTGAAGAAGATGAAGATCCGATCCCCCTCTAAGGGGTGGCCTCCCCCTCCTTTTATAGCGCCAAGGTCCTCCTTCCCCTTATCTTCTTGGGGAAGGGGTTGCCACACACGGCCAAGGAGGGAGGACAGCTGTAGATTCTGTTCTTCCGTGGACGTAGTCTTCGTAGGGTAGTGGCGCCGGTCCACAGGAGTGGGTGGAGGAAGCTGACGTCCTCCTCTGGCGCCCTGCACCGTCCATGCTATTTTTAGGGGGTGGCCAACTACCACTGTGCCGCTTTGGGCAGGCACAGAGAAAGCTGGTCTCCTCCCTGTCGGGGGTAGCGTGGGCGGTACGCGGTCTTCTGCCCGTTATCTTCTTGCTCTGCACGCAAACGTGCTGAGCTGACGTGGGCGTGCTTCCTCTCCTCACCAGCAAGGGCTCGTGAGGAGGTCTTTTGGTCCTTAGCCGTTTATGTCGTCGTTCTCCTCACGAGGCGCCTCCTCGTGAGGGTCTTCTCCGCAGCTTGGGTCGTTGATTCTGAAGATGGGCCGATGATGTGGCCCAGGAGCAGGTGGACCGGGATACCCCGGTATCCATAACACCGACATGGTAAAACACATGTATGTGTGCTAGCTAGTAGAAACTTGGGCATGGATTAAATACTTATTGGGTCAGGTGGACTCGTGTGGAAGGGTGAGGTAGGGCCTAAGCGAAGGAAGTTGTCAGAGGAGAGGAAGACCGAGCGCTCCCCCGGATTGTTTCTCTTTTTTTTTGCTGCAATCACGCAGCGGCTGTTCCATCGACGACCGGGGGAACTTTTAGTGTTATGGTATATATGATTTATGTGTGATGGTACTGTAGTAGCGTTGGTATATCGATTGTGCGGACTAGTTATCCTCCTACGTCATAGGCTTCTTCGAGAATCTCTTCACGCATGTAGGCCATTTAATATTTGCAAATTCTGTGAAAAGGAGCTTCTTGCTTCTGATAAGGGCCTCGATTAGGACTTTACAAAGTTTCTAATGTAGGATGTAGTTTTATTGTAGAAAGATTTACAACGGAGGAGATTTAAGCTTTGTTTTTGGCATGGACACAAACAAGGTACATTGATCGGATTGTTTTAATGTTGACTTTTACGTAATAAAGAATTGAGATTTTTTAAGCTAGATAGTTTTGGTTAGTAAAGGAATCCTGTAGTGGAAATCTTGATGAAACTAGGATAAATTAGGGAGTGACTGATGTCTACGCACGTGTCTGTTCTTGTAGACAGTGTTAGGACTCCAAGTGCAGAGGTTTGTAGAACAGCTGCAAGTTTCCTTTAAGTGGATCACCCAAAGTTTATCGAACTCAGGGAGGAAGAGGTCAAAGGTATCCCTCTCAAGCAACCCTGCAATTACGATACAAGAAGTCTCTTGTGTCCCTAACACACCCAATACACTTGTCAGATGTATAGGTGCACTAGTTCGGCGAAGAGATAGTGAAATACAAGTAATATCGATGATTATAAGCAGTAATATCGATGACAGTTGGCGCCCACCGTGGGGCAACGCACGGCAGCGACCGGAGTGAAGTTCCGACCGGGATCCCCATCGACCCTCAGCGAGAAGGTCGCCTCCGGCCTTGTCGGGAGGTTCGGCAACTTCGACTGCATCAGCGACAACCTCGCCTTCTTCGAGGACGGCTTCAGCGATATCGGCTCCTTGCTCGACGTCGACGGCCACCGCTTCTACATCGCTAAACCTTTCCCGAAGGAGGTAACCAACGTGCTTGACCCCCTCTCTGACGCAGGCTCAAGCTGTAGTGAAAGCAGCGACCTTGGCGCCGTGGTCGAGGTGATGGCCCTGGGCGACGAAGCGGGTGGTGACCCACCGCGAACCGCGCGCCCGTCGCTCGAACGCCTTCTTCCACAGGAGCAGGACACCTTAGATGTTGCCGTCGTGGATCTGTTGATACGTCTCAAACGTATCTATAATTTTTGATGCTCCATGCTTGTTTTTACACCATTTGCCTTGTGTTTCGTTACACTTCGTGGCGTTTTTATGCGATTTCCGGAACTAACCTATTGACAAGATGCCACAGTGCCAGTTCCCTGTTTTCTGCTATTTTTCTATTTCAGAAAAGCTACACAGGAAATATTCTTGGAATTGGATGAAACAAGTTCCAGAAGTCTTATTTTTCCCGGAAGAGTACCAAAGACCGAAAGAGAGCCGGAGGGGGGCCAGAGGCCGTCCACACAACAGGGGGGCGCGGCCCAGCCCCTGGTCGCGCCCACCCATTGTGAGGGCGCCCTGGCAGCCCCCTGACGATGCCCCTTTGCCTATATAAAGCCTCGGGACGGAAAACCCTAGGAGAATCGGGAATTTTCCTGAAAGAGTTCCGCAGCTCCGCCGCCACCGCCGACGAATTTCGGGGGACATAAGTCTCTGTTCCGGCACCCTGCCGGGATGGGGAAGTGCCCCTGGAGCCATCTCCATCGATCTCCATCGCCGTCTCCGCTGTCTCCATCGACCTTACGGCCATCTCCATCAACCTTGCTGTCTCCTATGATGAGGAGGGAGTAGTTCTCCCCCGGGGCTGAGGGCTCTACCGATAGCTATGTGGTTCACCTCTCTCTCCCATGATGTGATCTTTATGTGATCGTGAGCTTCGTATATAGTTGAATTAGTAGATGTTATTATTCAGATATTATGCTACTCCTATGCTTTATTATTGTACTCTCCGGAGATACCTCGTATCATGGTGTAAAGGTGACTAGTGTGTGCATCATGTGTATCTTTTTGGTTAATGTCTCTATGAAATGTTGGTGTTTGTTGGAACCATCTAGTGCGTCCATGGTGATAGTGTGGGACAATCTAGTTTGGGTACATACGGACTTTGAGGAGTGCTTCATAGCCCTACGCATGATTAGTGTTTGTTTTCCATTGGAGAATTGTTTTGAGTTGCATATTGATGATAGTATCTATTGGTTCAATTATGTTATATTTGTTGAGAGTGTATCCACTAGTGAAAGTATGATCCCTAGGTCTTGTTTCCAAGCTTTGCACACCGTTTACTTCCTATTTTGTTACATGTTTGCTCGCAGCGATATTTATTTCAGATCACATTTACTACTTATAATCATCACTACTACTTGTATTTCACTATCTCTTCGCCGAACTAGTGCACCTATATATCTGACAAGTGTATTGGGTGTGTTGGGGATACAAGAGACTTTCTGTATCGTAATTGCAGGGTTGCTTGAGAGGGATAGCTTTGACCTCTTCCTCCCTGAGTTCGATAAACCTTGGGTGATCCACTTAAGGGAAACTTGCTGCTGCTCTACAAACCTCTGCACTTGGAGGCCCAACACTGTCTACAAGAACAGATGCGTGTGTAGACATCAAGCTCTTTTCTGGCGCCGTTGCCGGGGAGGTAAGGTAAAAGGTACTCGCATCCTCCTGTGTGAGTGCTCGGAGTTATTTCCTTTAGATTCTGCAATTATATCTTTTTGTTTCTTGTTTTTATTTTTACTAGTTAGGCTTAATGGAAAATAAAGACTTCTTTAGTCTTTTTTCTGAGTTTAGATTTGAAGAGAAAATTGAAAAACCATTGGAGCTTATTTCGCATAGCAATGTTATTAGTACGAATGCTTTGAATCCCGTTATTGCTAATGCTATGGAAAAGTCTAAGCTTGGGGAAACTGGTTTTGTTAAGCATGATATTTTTTGTTCCCCAGCTTTAGTGGAGAAAGTTTGCTCTGATGATATTTTATCTCCCATATGTGATGTTTCTAATGATGCTTGTGCTCCTCATCCTTTTAAAATACCTATGAGAACTGTTGATCGTGCTATGAATAACTGCTATTTAGGAGATGGAACTGTCCATCCCGGTGATCATTTGCTCTTTATACATGAATTATGCGAGTTGTTCCAGTGTGCAGGTATTTCAATGAACCAAGTTAAGAGGAAGATATTTTCTTTATCACTGAAGGGCAGAGCTGCGGAATGGTATAAAGCACTGAAAGATGGCCAACCGGTTGAGTGGGAGGAAATTGTACCTCTCTTTTATTCTAAATTCTATCCTTCTAGTGAGGTTTATAAAGATAGAAATTACATTTATAATTTCCATCCGCATGAGGGAGAAAGCATTGCCCAAGCATGGGGAAGATTGAAGTTACTAATGCATAAATGTCCTATTCATGATCTTCCCTGTAATATTGTTATTAATAATTTTTATGCAAGGCTTTCAGGATATTACAAGGACTATCTAGATGCATGCTTTGATGGGTCTTTCACAAGCAAGGATTTCGACACCAAGTGGGGTCTGCTTGAAACAATTCAAAACAATATTGAAGGTTGGGATAGCGACAAAGGTAAAGGATCAGGTATGAATTACCGAGTTTGATTGCATTAAGTCTTTCGCTGAAACTGTTGATTTTCAAGAGCTTAGTGCTAAGTATGGTCTTGATCCTCAAATTATGATTGATTGTTTTAAAACCTTTGCTTCCCATATTAATGTTCCTAAAGGAAATGGGGACGTGTATCATGAACCTTTTAAGGACACTCGCGTAGAAAATGATATTGTTGTTGATGATTCCAATAAACATGCTCGAACCTCTGAAAGTCCTATTTCCTATAAGCATGTTAATTTTTGTGGAGTACATAGACCTTGTGAACATAGTTACAACAAGGAAGATTATTGTGTCCACCATGCAAATGAAGAAACCAGTATGTGGCTCAGGGATCTAGATGTGCTTGGTGAAAGGGTTTGTGAGCTTTATCCTTTTCTTTGTGAACTTTGCGGTAAAACGGGTCACTTTAATTTTCAATGCCCAATTAATCGAACGAGTACCGCAAATTTGTATTCTGATGATAAGATTACTCTCAATCAGCATGATGAGCTTACTTTGTTTTTGAATTGTGAAGAGATATCTAGAAAGATTTCTTTGGTTGATATGAGAGATGTTGATATTAATAGCACCCTTCGTGGTTGTCGTCTCTATTGTGCTAAAGATTGCCTCGCAAATACTTACTTACAAGATCTTATAAAATATGATATTTTGCCAAGCTATGACATGACTAATAGATGTTTCGATCTTATTAATAGAGAGGAGGAATCCTCCAAAGTTTCTTCTGTTGTTTCTGTCAGCAAACCAGATTATGTGGAGAAGATAACTTTCCCTCCTAAAGGATATGTGGAGAAGATGCCCTTCAAGTCTCTCCCTCCTAAAGGAGGGAGTAAGAAGAGTATGAAGAAGAAGAAGAGGAGTAAGAGGCGAGAGGACACAGTATCTTCCCCTAAGCGTTATGATCCTGCTATAGATTATGATAATTCTGATTGGGATGATGTTCTCATGCTTGTTACTTATGTTAGTGATCATGATTGGGAAAAGCACTATACTTTTGATATTGAAAATCTTTTTGGTACAAATTCTAAGGTTAATAATTGTTGTACCATTAGTACTATCCATGTTCCTTCTTATGATGATATGTTTGATGAATATGCTTTGCGAAATAACTGTTCTCTAGCTTGTGATGATACTAAACCTCTAGTTTATGATGGTTATGATGATGGGTATAATATTTTCAGTTCACCCACCTTTGAGGAGAAAATTAGTTATGATTACAATATGCCTCCTGTTTTTCATGATTATGGTGCTGAGAATAATTATTCTGTTGAATCTGCTCCTACTACTATTGTTCATGTGGGGAGTATTAATTATTTTATGCATGTGGCTCATGATAGGGATGCTTTATGTGATAGTTATATTGTTAGTTCTATTCATGATGCTACTGAAAGTTATTATGAGAGAGGGAAACATGGTTTTATGGACTTCAACAATATTGAGTTTCCCCTCTTTATGTTGCAACTCTTGAAGTTGTACTTATTTTGCATCCTATGCTTTTTGCTTTGCGCTTTCATAACTTGTCTCTTTACAAGATTATTTTTCATAGGAAGTGGTTCAGATTTAAATGTCTTTCACATTTGCTTTTTGATGCTCTCCATTGCTTTAAGCTCTTATATGGCGCCTACATGAGCATCTTTGCAAATTACTGCGCCTAGCTCAAAGGCGTTAAAGAAAAGCACTCTTGGGAGATAACCCAATGTTTTATTTCCAGTACTTTTTCTATTATTTGAGTCTTGGAAGTTATTACTACTGTAATAACTGCTCCTTATCCTTTTTATTTCGTTGTTGTGCCAAGAGAAGCCTCTAATTTGAGTGAGGTAAGATTTGGGGATGTTGCTGTCCTGAAACAGTTTTCGGCGCTGCACCGTAAAAATTCTTGAAAATTCTCTGTAAATCTTTTGGACCTGCGATTTCTTGTGCATATGCCCCAGGTTATATCCAAACTTTCATTAGTTGAACACGTTTTGATTTGAGCTACAGAAAACCCTCTAAAAATTCGACCTTTGTCAGCTGTTTTGTTTTGATAGATTTCTGCCAATATTTGTGTTTGCCGCTTTATCGCTTTCTTTTTGAGTTCTTTTGATCACGGAACTTTTGGGAAAGTTACTACAGTAGTATATACTTTTTATGTGGTGGTTTTGAGTTGAAACCTGAAGCAAAAAGGGTTGATTCATTACTATGCTTACACTAATGTTGCTAATAGAATTGTGTTTAGTTTTGTATGAAGGAAGTTTTCAAGTGTAGGGATTAGAGAATGATGAGATGAGATAAAGAATGGACAAAAGCTCAAGCTTGGGGATGCCCATGCACCCCAAGAAATATCCAAGAAGTACAAGCATCAAAGCTTGGGGATGCCTCGAGGCACCCCCTTCTTCATCGGCAAAAATCAGGTCACCTTTCAACACACTATATTTTTATTGCTTCATGCACTATGCATTTTTCTTGTAGCGTCTTTACTTTTGCTTTCAGTTTTCTTTTGTTTTGTTTGCTGCAATAAATGGTTAGATCACATCATGTTTCTTTTGGAGGAGATGAACTCGCTTTTCATTTGCCAAGAACACTCTAGTTTTCACTCTTATCGTTCAATGAGTGTTCTCTTTTTCTGCTACTGCGTTTAGCTTGCATTTTTCGCCTTGATTTTTGTTCAGATCTTGTTTTATCTTTGCATCAAGGTGTACTTGGACCTCTGGTATATGTTGGTTTTCCTCAAAAGAGTTTCCTCAAAAAGTTTTGAATGGTGTTGGAAAAGAGAAAAAGTTTCATGCAAAAAAGTGGTACAAAAAGGAGCTTGTTTAGACTGCGGCTTAGACTTTTGCATGTTATGTTTGATGTCATTTTGATAGTATGCTTAGTGATTTTTTCTGTAGCATGACTTGTCTCAAATGACTGAGATCGCTTAATGAGCCTTTGAAAAAATCATGCATTGTTTATATTATTTGGAAGCATTAATTTGGTTTTCTCCTTTGATGCTTTATTTGGGTTGACTTGGCGCATGCTTACACCATGTTGAGTATAAAAATAAGTCGCCTATAGCCTCTATGATCATTTAGTTTTTGACTTTTGATGCCATCTTATGCTTCTTTTAATGTTGCTTTGTCACTTTGCATGATTATGGCCGTTATTGCTCTCTTAGTTGGTCGCTCCCAGTCTTTTGCTAGCCCTCGTTTTGTACTGAGTGTGAGCTCTAGTCGTGCATCCAACTCCTAAAAACCAAGTTTGCCGTTGTGTCCACTATAAATTCCTATGCATGGTATTTGTAAGCTATTCCAAGTAAATTTTCATGTGCTACCTTTCAAAAACCTTCAAAACACTTCTCGTTTTGTGACACTATTTTTAACTCATGGGGACGTAGGGGTCGGATTTGCTATCTTCCATATTGCTTATTCCAAAAAGGAAAAAAAAGAAGAGAAAAAAACGAAAGAAAAAAGGCACTCCTCCATGGTATGTGAATGTTGGTGGGCACCCGATGGAATCGGTTAGCCATGGTTTGAGAAAGGAAAAAAGGTGGGAAGGAGTGCCAAGTTTTATAAAAAGAGCGCAAAAAGTGCCAATCTCTCTCAAAAACTTGCTTCATTTTTATATGGAAGATAGTAAGAACCCCATTGCTAGTCGTTGACAAAAGCAACTACCTCTCAAAACTCAAGTTTTATCCCTCTGTTTTACAAATAAAAAGCTCTAGCACATGTTTAATCACTGCTTTCCTCTGTGAAGGTCCTTTCTTTTACTTTTATGTTGAGTCTCCACCTTCTATCCTTATGCGCCATTAAGAGAGCATAGTTGTCATTCTGAGTATATTGTGCATTGTCCCAAAGTTTTCCATTGATTGATTCATATTGTTGGTTTCACTTGTTCTTAAATTATTTGTATCTAGTTGCCCTCTTAAACTTGAAGGTGTCCTATGCATTTATGTTTTGCTCTCTCTCATTAAGGACAAGCTGAAAACCATTTACTATGTTTTTCCATATGATTTGAACACACGTTTGACTTTCATTGTTTCATTATTCATGATCTTGTGTTTCTGTTTCTTTTCATGTTATAACATGGTTGCTAAGTTTCTATTATCAAGATTATGTCTTTCGTGCCCATGTTTTAAGTTCTTTGATCTCAGCACTCAATGATTTACCTATATGATCAAGATTGTGATGGTGCATGTCATCTCAAAAATTATTTCTTTTGTT
This sequence comes from Dactylis glomerata, assembly GCA_007115705.1. NCBI lineage: Eukaryota > Viridiplantae > Streptophyta > Magnoliopsida > Poales > Poaceae > Dactylis > Dactylis glomerata. The sequence goes on from QXEO01000536.1 coordinate 2,466,703, forward strand.
ATCACTTACCTACTCGAGGACGAGCAGGAGTTAAGCTTGGGGATGCTGATACGTCTCAAACGTATCTATACTTTTTGATGCTCCATGCTTGTTTTTACACCATTTGCCTTGTGTTTCGTTACACTTCGTGGCGTTTTTATGCGATTTCTGGAACTAACCTATTGACAAGATGCCACAGTGCTAGTTCCCTGTTTTCTGCTGTTTTTGTGTTTCAGAAAAGCTACACAGGAAATATTCTCGGAATTGGACGAAACAAGTTCCAGAAGTCTTATTTTTCCTGGAAGAGTACCGAAGACCGAAAGAGAGCCGGAGGGGGGCCGGAGGCCGCCCACACAATAGAGGGGCGCGGCCCAGCCCCTGGCCGCGCCCACCCATTGTGAGGGCGCCCTGGCAGCCCCCTGACGACGCCCCTTCGCCTATATAAAGCCTCAAGATGGAAAACCCTAGGGGAATCGGGAATTTTCCAGAAAGAGTTCCGCAGCTCCGCCGCCACCGCCGACAAATTTCGGGGGACAGAAGTCTCTGTTCCGGCACCCTGCCGGGACGGGGAAGTGCCCTCGGAGCCATCTCCATCGGTCTCCATCACCGTCTCCGCCGTCTCCATCGACCTCACCGCTATCTCCATCAACCTTGTTGTCTCCTATGATGAGGAGGGAGTAGTTCTCCCCCGAGGCTGAGGGCTCTACCGGTAGCTATGTGGTTCACCTCTCTCTCCCATGATGTGATCTTTATGTGATCGTGAGCTTTGTATCTAGTTGAATTGGTAGATGTTATTATTCAGATATTATTCTATTCCTATGCTTTATTATTGTACTCTCCGGAGATACCTTGTATCATGGTGTAAAGGTGACTAGTGTGTGCATCATGTGTATCTTTTTGGTTAATGTCTCTATGAAATGTTGGTGTTTATTGGAACCATCTAGTGCGTTCATGGTGATAGTGTGGGACAATCTAGTTTGGGTACATACGGACTTTGAGGAGTGCTTCGTAGCCCTACGCATGATTAGTGTTTGTTTTCCATTGTAGAATTGTTTTGAGTTGCATATTGATGATAGTATCTATTGGTTCAATTATGTTATATTTGTTGAGAGTGTGTCCACTAGTGAAAGTATGATCCCTAGGCCTTGTTTCCAAGCTTTGCACACCGTTTACTTCCTGTTTTGTTACATGTTTGCTCACAGCGATATTTATTTCAGATCACATTTACTACTTATAATCATCACTACTACTTGTATTTCACTATCTCTTCGCCGAACTAGTGCACCTATACATCTGACAAGTGTATTAGGTGTGTTGGGGACACAAGAGACTTTCTGCATCGTAATTGCAGGGTTGCTTGAGAGGGATAGTGATACGTCTCCAACGTATCTATAATTTTTGATGCTCTATGCTTGTTGTTACACCATTTGCCTACTGTTTCGTTACACTTCGTGGCATTTTTATGCATTTTCCGGAACTAACCTATTAACAAGTCGCCACAGTGCCAGTTCCCTGTTTTCTGCTGTTTTTGTGTTTCAGAAGTGATACACATGAAATATTCTCGGAATTGGACGAAACAAGTTCCTGAAGTCTTATTTTTCCCGGAAGCTTCTAGCGATCCGAAGAGGAGATGGAGTGGGGCCACGAGGTGGCCACACATCAGGGCGGCGCGGCCAGGCCCTGGGCCGCGCCCCCTACGTGTGAGACTGCCTTGGTCCACTTCTGACGATGCCCCTTCACCTATAAAGACCCCCCGACGGAAAAAACCTAGGGACCCGATCAATTTTCCAGAACACATCGTGATCCGCCGCCGTCGTCGACCCGAAGATCGGGAGGGTCTAGAAGCTCTTCCCTGCACCCTGTCGGAGAGGGGAATCGCCACCGGAGGTCTTCTTCATCGCCATGCTTGCCTCCGGAGCGATGAGTGATTAGTCTACCTTGGACTATGGGTCCATAGCAGTAGCTAGATGGTTGTCTTCTCCACCATGTGCTTCATGTTTAGATCTCATGAGGTGCCCTACATGATTGAGATCACCGTTATGTAATTCTACATGTTTGGTTTGTTGGGATCCGATGAATATTGGTGTTATGATTGAGTTGCTATACTGAAATATATCTTACGTTATCTCTATGTTGTTTATGATCTTGCATGCTCTCCGTTGTTAGTATCTATCTTGGCCGAGTAGTTGCTAGTGACTCCAAGAGGGGGTATTTATGCTCGATAGTGGGTTCATGCCTCTATTTAACCTGGGGGAGTGACAGAAACCTCTAAGGTTGTAGATGTGTTGTTGCTACTAGGGAGAAAACAACATTCATATGCTCGACGGCATATGCTTTGTTTACATTACACACTTTGCTTAATGCAATTATCTGTTGTTCGCAACTTAATACTTGTGGAGTTCTCGGATTGATTCGCCACAAGTGGATTATTAGTCATAGATACAGTTGGATGGCGGTCTATGTATTTTGTTGTAATGCCCAGAGTAAATCGCATAGTGATCTTCTTGACATATCACGTTTATCTTTATTCTATCAATTGCCCAACTGTAATTTGTTTACCCAGCATGTGTTATTTATCTTATGGAGAGACACCACTAGTAAACTGTGGATCCCGGTCCTATTTCCATCATATTGCTATCACCTGTTTACTTTACTCGCACTGTTTACTTTACTCGCATACTTCTACTATTTTCCACTCGATACGCTCATAACCCTTGTTTCAAGCAAACCGGTGAGATTGACAACCTCATCGCAAGTTGGGAGCAAAGTACTTGGTTGTGTTGTGTGCAGGTTCCGCGTTGTAGCTAGCAAGCAAAGCTTGGACGAGGCGCCATATATAAATTGTCCGAAGGTGTCGCAAACCAGCAAGCATCACCTTCAGTCGTATTGTTCGCTCTTCTCCTGATCGACAAAACCCTGGTTTCTTAACTGAGGGAAAACTAGCTGTTATATTCATCACACCTTCCTCTTGGGGTTCCCAATGGGCTGGTCATTCACCACGCATCAAGCTCTTTTTCTGGCGCCGTTGCCGGGGAAGAGTGGAAGACCTCTGCAAGGGGAGTTTTCGCACACACATCCTTTACTTTGTTTTAAGTTTTGCTTTACTTTATTTATTTTACCTGCATCGTTTTATCAAAAACCCAAAAAATAGAATCATTTGTAGTTATTTTTACTTGTCTTGCTTTATCATGCTTTCTATCAATGGTTGGTTTCTTTGAAACTAAATCTTTTTGGCAAGGTGGGTTCACGGAAGAGCAGCAAAATTATTATGAGGAACACCGCTTGTCACAAAAAGGGAAACACTTATGGGAACAAATCAACAGATTGTATATCATTGCTAGAAACGTGTGCTCTACTTATAATGTTACTTATTGCTTTGATAGATCTTGTTGATGTAGGAGGTATAAACACCTCCCTTTTCAATATGAGTATAATGATGATGTTACCATATCTTCTTATATTAATGGAACTTATGACTTTTATGATGTGGAACAAATTGAAGAATTTATTGCTTGGAATGGTGCATTCGAACTTGCTTATTTGCTTGAAAATACTGATGATACACCTTATAAATATGAGGTTTATGATATACTCACATTTTGCTTTGATAATTACAAGGAAGGAAATGGCTATATTCTTAAATGTCTTAATAGATGCTCTCCAACGGAAGAGACTAATGCCATGAAGGAGCGTATGGAAGAAGAAATTGCTGAAACTGGAAGCTTATTGGATGAAAAAGAGGAGGAGAGTGATGATCAAGAGGAGGAAGAATGGAGCTACCCATGTCTACCTCCCAATAAGAGTAACTCTTTAACTAATACCTTATTTAATCGCCCTCCATGCTTAACAAAAGAGGGTGAATGTGATATTTATATTGTTGAGTTTGTTCATGATGCTACTGAAAATTATCATGAGAGAGGAAAATATGGTTGTTGGAATTCTTATGTTACTAAAACACCTCTCTTTATATTGAAAGTTCCAAAGTTGCTCTTGTTTTATCTACCCATACTTGTGACTATGTGCTTCTTTTATTTATTTTCTTACAAGATTCCTATGCATAGGAAGTGGGTTAGACTTAAATGTGCTTTATATTTGCTCCTTGATGCTCTTTTTGGCTTCCATTCATATTTCTTATGTGAGCATCTTCTCAAATTACTGAGCCTAGCTCAAAGGCGTTAAAGAAAAGCACTCTTGGGAGATAACCCAATGTTTTATTTTCAGTAATTTTTCTTTTATTTGAGTCTTGGAAGTCATTACTACTGTAATGACCGCTCCTTATCCTTTTTATTTTATTATTGTGCCAAGAGAAGCCTCCAATTCGAGTGAGGTAAAGATTTGGGGATGTTGCTGTCCTGAAACTGTTTTCGGTGCTGCACCGTAAAAATTCGTATAAATTCTCTATATATCTTTTGGACCTTCGATTTCTTGTGCATATGCCCCAGGTTATATCCAAACTTTCGTTAGTTGAACACTTTTTGATTTGAGCAACAGAAAACCCCTAAAAAATTCGACCTTTGTCAGCTGTTCTGTTTTGACAGATTTCTGCCAATATTTGTGTTTGCCGCTTTATCGCTTTCTTTTAAGTTCTTTTGATCATGGAACTTTTGGGGAAGTTACTACAGTAGTATGTGCTATATATGTGGTGGTTTTGGGTTGAAACCTGAAGCAAAAAGAGGTTGATTATATGTTATGCCTACACTAATGTTGCTAATAGATTTGTGTTTAGTTTTGTATGAAGAAAGTTTTCAAGTGTAGGGATTGGAGATTGATGAGATGATTTGAAGAATGGACAAAAGCTCAAGCTTGGGGATGCCCATGCATCACCCCAAGAAATATCCAATAAGTACAAGCGTCAAAGCTTGGAGATGCCCCCGAGGCACCCCCTTCTTCATCGGCAAAAATCAGGTCACCTTTCAAAACACTATATTTTTATTGCTTCATGCACTATGTGTTTTTATTGGAGCGTCAGTTCTTTAGTTTTCTTAGTTAGCTTAGTTTGTTTGCTGCAATAAATGGTTGGACCCCAACAAATTTCTTTTGGAGGAGAGTTGCCTTGCTTTTCATTTGCCAAGAACACTCCATTTTTCACTCTTATCGTTCACCGAGTGTTCTTCTTTTTCTGCTACTGCTTTTAGTTTTCGTTTTTGCCTTGATATGCGTTCAGACCTTGTCATATCTTTTCATCAAGGTGTATTTTTGCCTCTGATCTTTATTGGTTTTCATCAAAAGAGGTGTCTTAAAAAATTTCAAATGGTGTTGGAAAAGAGAAAAAGCTTTATGCAAAATAGTGGTACAAGAAGGAGCTTGTGTAGACTGCGGCTTAGGCTTTTTTATGTCATGCTTGATGTATTTTTGATAGTATGCTTAGTGGTTTTGCTGTAGCATGACTTGTCTCAAATAACTGAGATTGCTTAATGAGCATTTGAAAAAATCATGCATTGTTTTAATTATTTGAAGCATTATTTTGGTTTTCTCCTTGATGCTTTATTTGGGTTGACTTGGCGCATGCTCACACATGTTAGACTCTTACAAATTCGCCAATAGCCTTCATGATCATTTAATTTTTGACTTTTGATGCCATCTTATGCTTCTTTTAATGTCGCTTTGTCGCTTTGCATGATTATGGCCATTATTGCTCTCTTAGTTGGTCGCTCCCAGTCTTTTGCTAGCCCTCGCCTTGTACTGAGTATGAGCTCTACTCGTGCATCCAACTCCTAAAAGCCAAAGTTTTCCAAAGTGTCCACCATACATACCTACTAGTAATTTGCTATTCCAAGTAAATTTGACTTGCTTTTATTTTCTCTTCAAATTAAACTCTTACCAGTGTTATGCGAAAATTGGTCAGTAAAGCTCTCACGAACCGGAAGGCACACTTTACTTTTTCTCGTTTTTAAAAATTTGACATTGTGGTCTCTTATGTTGAGTTGTTATGCTTGCAAGTTGTAAGTTGGATTCTAGCCCAGCCATGCTGTCATGGGGCAAGCTTTCAATATTGCACTTCTCTTTTGAGTCGATATCGTGATCTTTTGTTTATGGATGCCCGCGGTGTGAAATGAATTTTGAATCTTGTGGGGATCATGGAGTTTGTATATGTGTTAGGGAAATGCCTGGGCCGCCAATCTAAGCCATGCATAATTCATGGTGGAAATTTGCAGCATACCCATGGTAGACATTCGACGACGCATCTCACAATAAAAAGCTAAACAAATGGCAAATAAAAGAGATGTCGAGGTGTTCATTGTCTGCTTGTCCTGTCATTTTGATGTGGGCTTGTTCCATGTCATCGGGCACGGAGGTACCCCGTTGGCGGTTCTTGATGATACATATATACTTACAATGACAAGAGCCTTGCTTGGGACTCTAAGTAAAGTAGCATGAGGTTTGGGTACTCGTATTCACGGGACACAAGGTTTTCGACTTATGATTTGTCAAGCATATGCATCATAATTGTTCTTGCATTAACTCTAACCATTCAAGATGCTTATGATGGGGGCAATGAGAGCTCAAAGCCGGTAAGTACCATAATTTTTGACGGTCTATAAAACTTGCAATCACTGTTTCCTTCTGTGAAGGGCCTTTCTTTTACTTTTATGTTGAGTCACCACCTTCTATCTTTATGCACCATAAGAGAGCAAAGTTGTCATTCTTAGTGTAATATGCATTGTCCCAAAGTTCATTGATTGATTCATATTGTTGGTTTCACTTGTTCTTAAATTACTTGTATCTAGTCGCCCTCTTAAACTTGAAGGTGTCCTATGCATTTATGTTTTGCTCTCTATGAAGGACAAGCTGAAAACCATTTGTATGTTTTTCCTTATGATTTGAACACACGTTTGACTTTCATTGTTTCATTTTCATGATCTTTTGTTTGTGTTCATTTGCATGTTTATAACATGGTTGCTAAGTTCTTATTGTCAAGATTATATCTCCATGCCCATGTTTTAAGTTCTTATGATCCCAGCTCACAAATGCTTACATATATGATCAAGATTGTGTAGGTGCATGTCACCTCAAAAATTATTCTTTTGTTACGACTTATCTACTCGAGGACGAGCAGGAGTTAAGCTTGGGGATGCTTGATACGTCTCCAACGTATCTATAATTTTTGATGCTCCATGCTTGTTTTTACACCATTTGCCTACTGTTTCGTTACACTTCATGGCACTTTTATGCATTTTCTGGAACTAACCTATTAACAAGTCGCCACAGTGCCAGTTCCCTATTTTCTGCAGTTTTTGTGTTTCAGAAGTGATACACAGGAAATATTCTCGGAATTGGACGAAACAAGTTCCTGAAGTCTTATTTTTCCCGGAAGCTTCCAGAGATCCGAAGAGGAGATGGAGTGGGGCCACGAGGTGGCCACACACCAGGGCGGCGCTGCCAGGCCCTGGGCCGTGCCCCCTACGTGTGAGACCGCCTCGGTCCACTTCTGATAATGACCCTTCGCCTATAAAGACCCCCCGACGGAAAAAACCTAGGGACCCGACCAATTTTCCAGAACACATCGCGATCTGCCGCCGCCGTTGACCCGAAGATCGGGAGGGTCCAGAAGCTCTTCCCGGCACCCAGCCGGAGAGGGGAATCGCCACCGGAGGTCTTCTTCATCGCCATGCTTGCCTCCGGAGCGATGAGTGAGTAGTCTACCTTGGACTATGGGTCCATAGCGGTAGCTAGATGGTTGTCTTCTCCACCATGTGCTTCATGTTTAGATCTCATGAGCTGCCCTACATGATTGAGATCACCGTTATGTAATTCTACATGTTTGGTTTGTTGGGATCCGATGAATATTGGTGTTATGATTGAGTTGCTATACTGAAATATATCTTATGTTATCTCTATGTTGTTTATGATCTTACATGCTCTCCGTTGTTAGCAGCTATCTTGGTCGAGTAGTTGCTAGTGACTCCAAGAGGGGGTATTTATGCTCGATAGTGGGTTCATGCCTCTATTTAACCTGGGGGAGTGACAAAAACCTCTAAGGTTGTAGATGTGCTGTTGCTACTAGGGAGAAAACAACATTCATATGCTCGAGGGCATATGCTTTGTTTACATTACACACTTTGCTTAATGCAATTATCTGTTGTTCGCAACTTAATACTTGTGGAGTTCTCGGATTGATTCGCCACAAGTGGATTATTAGTCATAGATGCAGTTGGATGGTGGTCTATGTATTTTGTTGTAATGCCCAGAGTAAATCTCATAGTGATCTTCTTGGCATATCACGTTTATCTTTATTCTATCAATTGCCCAACTGTAATTTGTTTACCCAGCATGTGTTATTTATCTTATGGAGAGACACCACTAGTAAACTGTGGATCCCGGTCCTATTTCCATCATATTGCTATCACCTGTTAACTTTACTCGCACTGTTTACTTTACTCGCATACTTCTACTGTTTTCCACTCGATACGCTCATAACCCTTGTTTCAAGCAAACCGGTGAGATTGACAACCTCATCGCAAGTTGGGAGCAAAGTACTTGGTTGTGTTGTGTGCAGGTTACGCGTTGCAGCTAGCAAGCAAAGCTTGGACGAGGCGCCATATATAAATTGTCCGAAGCTGTCGCAAACTAGCAAGCATCACCTTCAGTCGTATTGTTCGCTCTTCTCCTGATCGACAAAACCTTGGTTTCTTAACTGAGGGAAAACTAGCTGCTATATTCATCACACCTTCCTCTTGGGGTTCCCAACGGGCTGGTCATTCACCACGCATCAGATAGCTTTGACCTCTTCCTCCCTGAGTTTGATAAACCTTGGGTGATCCACTTAAGGGAAACTTTCTGCTGCTCTACAAACCTCTGCACTTGGAGGCCCAACACTGTCTACAAGGACAGACGCATGTGTAGACATCATCTGTGCGCACCACTCGACCACATCGTCAACCCCGTCCAGGTCGCTGAGGCCCTAGAGCGAATGCGCATCGTCCTCCTCAGCAAGGCGGCCGAGGACATGGACGCTCGGCGCCGCATGAACACCATGCTCCACGAATTCTATGACGCGCAAGGTGTCACGCTGGCCGGGTCAGTCCATGAATTGTGGCGCGATCATGGACTCTCTGCTGCGGGTCCAAGCCGGATCCAGATCCAGCGGTCTCCATCATCAAGCCAAGGCCCGGAGGGGTGTGGCCAGGGCGGTCGTGCTCCAAGCTGCAACGGCCAAGGCCGCTGCACCTAGCGGACAAGTGGCGGTGGCCAACATTGCCAAGCCCCATCTCTAGTGGCCGAGCCAAGAGCTCAGACCCGCCAGCCGGCTCTACACGTCCACCTTTGGCTCGACCACATGAAGACGCTCGCCAAGAGCACTGCCAGCTCGAAACGGGCGGCGGCTGAACAAGGTGGCCCGGGGGCTGCCGGCAGCGGTCAGGGGCACAAGGAGGGCAAGTACACTGATACGTCCATTTTGCATCACTATTTTGTATCATAATTTACTGTTATTCATTGATATATTTCATATTTAGAGATGATACTTATGTTGTTTCCTCAGTTTTTACATGTTTGATGATCATTGGAGAACTTGCTGCCGGAGTCAGCATTCTGCTGGAAAAAGGACCGTCAAGATACCATATTTCTGAAGATCAACAATTCTAGAGAAATACCTAGAAATTCATATATTACAAGAAGACAAAAGTAGCCAGAAGGAGGAGTCGAGAGGAGCAGCAGGGTGGGCACACCACCAGGTGGCGCGGGCCCACCCCTGGTCGCGCCGCCCTGTGGTGAGGCCACCCTGGCCCACTACTGCCATCGCCCCCTCGCGTATATTGTCGTCCCCGAAAACCTAAGTCAAGGGGGGATCAGATATAGACACCGCCGCCTCTGTGGGGCGGAAAACACCGAGAGAGAAAAGCTCTCTGGCAGGCAGAAATCTGCCGGGAAATTCCTTCCAAGAGAGAGGAGATTGTCGCCATCGTCATCATCATCGCACTGGACTTCATCGGGATCATCATCACCATCATCATCATCAGCAGCACCTTCATCTCCACCATCACCATGCCATCCCGCTGTAACATCTTGGGTTGAATCTTGTCAAATTCTTAGGGCAAACTTTACCGGTGTTGATTACCTTTGTAGTTGACGCTATTGAGTGGAACCGTCGAATTAAGGTTTATGTTCAGATTGTTATTTACCATTATTTCACCTCTAGTCATGATCCATATGATGTCTTGTGAGTAGTTCGTTTAGTTCTTAAGGACATGGGAGAAGTCGAGATGTTAGTAGTGAAACTATGTTGAGTAATATTTAATGGTTTGATATTTATGTTGTGGTGTTATTCTACTAGTGGTGTCATGTTAACATCGACTACATGATACTTCACCATTTATGGGCCTAGTGGAATGCATTGTATATTTGGCTACTAATTGTGGGGTTGCTGTAGCGACAGAAACCTAAACCCCCGTTAGGAAACCATTGCACCAGGGAGCGTAGGATCTCAGAGTTTAAGGTTGTGGTTAGATTTATCTTAATTACTTTCTTGTATTTGCGGACGCTTGCAGGGGGTATAATCACAAGTGTGTATTAGTCCTAGTAAGGGTAGTACGCTAGCACAGGTTCACCCCCATAACACTTATCAAACCAATGAAGATTACTTAGCGGCATGAAGCGAAAGCTCTCGACAGAAACTCCTGTGTGTCCTCAGGAACGGTTGGTAATCATAAGTTACACAACCGGCTTGTCCTTTGCTCTAGAAAGGATAGGTCCACTTGCAGCAATTACTATTATTGTCTTTTATTTACTTGTACTTTATTTACTTGCATTACCAAATACCCCTGAAAACCCGTTTGCTAGTATTTACAGTGAATCCTCGATCAAAACCACTTGTCAACACCTTCTGCTCCTTGTTGGGTTCGACACTCTTATTTATCAAAAGCAATGTTCAAGAAATCGTTTATCGTTAACTTCTCGGCAGGCTTGAGTTTTGAGATTAATCGTTTATCGGCCGATTAATCGATTTTATTGGTCGGCTATTTATCGCCTAGTTTTTTCATAAATCCCAAAATTTGGCACTAAAAGTTCAAAAATATGCGATGCAAAAACAACATTGGAGTATTGGACAAAAATCTTACCTTGATTCCTGGAATTTAAATCAACAAAAATAGCAAAAATCGAGGTAATGTACACTTCTACAAGACTATTGACCAATAAATCGGCTACCAAGTCATAGTAAGTGGTGAAATTCAGGATATTTCGGCCAACATATCGCCTATCAGGTCAATATATTTGCCTAGGAGATAAAGCAGACCGAGAAGTTGTTATCTTATTACTCACCCAATGATTCACGATTAATCAGAAGATTTATCGGGAGATTTTTTTAATAATGATCGAAAGTACTACGATACACCCCCTATACTTGTGGGTCATCAAGACTATTTTCTGGTGCCATTGCCAGGGAGTGAAGCGCTATTGAAGAGTGGAATTGGTAAAGGTAACTTTTGCTGTGAGTATTGTTTTTATTTCTATCTTTTATTTTGTTTTGCTATGGAGAATTCTCCATTTGGTTCCCTATTTGGGAACACTACTGCCTCTGCTACGGTGGTAGATGAACCACCGTCTTCTCAATTAGATCCTTTTAAAATACCTATGAAAATTGTTGAACGTGTTATGAGTAACCGCTATTCAGGAGATGGAACTGTCCATCCGGGTGATCATTTACTCTTTATACATGAATTATGCGAGTTGTTCAAGTGTGCATGTATTTCATCAAGCCAGGTTAAGAGAAAGCTATTCTCTTTATCACTGAAGGGCAGAGCTGCGGAATGGTATAGGCTGCTTAAGGATGGTCCATCTATTGGCTGGGAGGAAATTGTACCTCTCTTTTATTCTAAATTCCACCCTCCAAGTGAGATTCATAAAGATCGGAATCAAATATATAACTTTTGGCCTCATGATAGAGAGAGTATTACCCAAGCATGGGGGATATTGAAGTCACTAATGCTCAAATGTCCCATTCATGAGCTCCCCAGTAATATTGTTATTGATAACTTTTATGCAAGGCTTGCTCTTCACGACAAGGATTTATTGGATGATTCTTGCTTTGGATCATTTACACATATGAAAGGAGAAGCTAAATGGGATCTTCTAGACCATATTCAAGAAAATACTGAAGGATGGGAGAACGACAAAGGTAGAAAGTCAGGTATAAATTATGATTATGAATGCATTAAAGCTTTTATGGGAACCGATGACTTTCATGATGTTAGTGTTGTTTATGGTATTGATTCCCAAATACTTGCTAACTGTTTTAAGGCCTTTTCCTCGTATCTTGATGTTCCTAGGAAGGATTGGAACAAGTATCATGCGCCTTATAAAGATATTGTTAGTTGTGTTCCTGCTAGAACTACTGAAGTTTGCACTTTTGATCGCATTCTGCCCGAGCTTTATTTTGAGAAAACGCCTTTCCCTGCTAAGGTAAAGGAACATTCTACTTTAATTAGTGTGCTTAAGAAAAGTGCAAAGAAAGCTCTAGAACTTAATGAGCAAATTACTATTAAGTCTCCTATAGCTATAGTGAAGGACCTTGTTACTAAAAATGTAGAAGATGAACATATTGTCTTTTGTGAAGATGCTTCTAACATTGTTTCACATCCTAGTAGATCTAGAAAAAAGTGTTCCCGTGCTTTCTGTCAGGATTGGTGATCATTGCTATTATGGTTTATGCGACATTGGTGCAAGTTCAAGTGCTATTCCTTACGAGCTTTACAGAGAAATCATGCATGAAATTGCCCCTTGTGAACTTGAAGAAATTGATGTGGTTATTCAGCTTGCTAACAGAGAGACTGTCTTGCCAATTGGTATTGTTCGAGATGTGGAAGTTCTATGCGGTAAGACTAAATATCCTACTGATTTTCTAGTACTTGGTAAAGAAGCTAGTAAAACTTGTCCTAGTATTTTCGGTAGACCCTATTTGAATACTTGTGGCACTGTTATAGATTGCAAGAAGGAGAAAATTTTGACTAAGTTTGATGGAGAATCTTATCAGTTTAATTTTTCTAAGTTTACTAAAGCTCCTAAAAAAATGAATTGCCTAATGAAGATTTTCAAGTTGAACAACTTGCGTCTATTGCTCTTGCTCCTAATAATGCTTTGCAGCAATTTATGGAGGACCATGAAAGTGAGGTCTTCAGGGAAGAAAGAGATGAGATTGACGATATTCTTCTTCATCAATCAGCGTTGATTAAACACAATTTACCTGTGGAGGATTTGGGTACCACTTTGCCACCCAAGGAAGATCCTATTTTTGATCTAAAACCTTTACCTGATGATCTTAAATATGCTTATATTGATGACAAGAAGATATATCCTGTTATTATCAGTTCTAAACTTTCAAGAAAGGAAGAAGAAAGGTTATTAGAAACATTCAGGAAACAACGAGGAGCTATGGGATATACTCTTGATGATTTAAAAGGGATTTCTCCTACTATATGTCAGCATGCTATTAATATGGAGCCAGATGCAAAGCCAGTTGTTGAACATCAATGCCGCTTAATTTCTAAGATGAAGGAAGTGGTAAGAAATGAGGTATTGAAGCTCCTTGATGCCGGTATTATTTATCCTATTGCTGATAGTAGATGGGTCAGTCCTGTTCATTGTGTTCCTAAGAAAGGAGGTATTATTGTTGGGCCTAATGAGAATAACGAGCTTATTCCTCAAAGGGTAGTAGTTGGTTATAGGATGTGCATTGATTTTAAAAATTTCAACAAAGTTACTAAGAAAGATCATTATCCTTTACCGTTTATAGATCAAATGCTAGAGAGGTTATCTAAGAAAACTCATTTTTGTTTTCTTGATGGTTATTCTGGTTTCTCTCAGATTGCTGCTAAAAAGCAAGATCAAGAGAAAACCACTTTTACTTGTCCTTATGGAACTTATGCTTATAGACGTATGCCTTTTTGTTTGTGCAATGTGCTACCGGTTGATGGCGTATGGTTGACGTGGGAGCAGACGGTCCTTGTGCGTGGTGGATAACCAGCCCGTTGGGAACCCCAAGAGGAAGGTATGATGAGTATAGCAGCTAGTTTTCCCTCAGTTAAGAAACCAAGGTTTAATGTTGGTCAGGAGAGGAGAGACAATGACGACTGAAGGTGATGCGGAACCTGCACACACACAAACAAATAATTTGTTCCCAACTTGCGATGAGGTTGTCAATCTCACCGGTTTGCTTGAAACAAAGGTTATGAGCGTATCGAGTGGAAAACAATATAGTATGCGAGTAAAGTAAACAGTGCGAGTAAAGTAAACAGGTGATAGCAATATGATGTAAATAGGACCGGGGTCCACCGTTCACTAGTGGTGTCTCTCCATAGATAAAATAACACATGCTGGGTAAACAAATTACAGTTGGGCAATTGATAGAATAAAGATAAACGTGATATGTCAAGAAGATCACTATGAGATTTACTCTGGGCATTACAACAAAATACATAGACTGCCATCCAACTGCATCTATGACTAATAATCCACTCCCTGGGATATCAATCCGAACACCCTAGAAGTATTAAGTTGCGAACAACAGATAATTGCATTAAGCAAAGTGTGTAATGTAAACAAAGCATATGCCCTTGAGCATATGAATGTTGTTTTCTCCCTAGTAGCAACAACACATCTACCACCTTAGAGGTTTCTGTCACTCCCCCAGGTGAAATAGAGGCATGAACCCACTATCGAGCATAAATACCCCCTCTTGGAGTCACTAGCAACTACTCGGCCAAGATAGCTACTAACAACGGAGAGCATGCAAGATCATAAACAACATAGAGATAACAAAAGATATAATTCAGTACAGCAACTTAATCATAAACACCAATATTCATCGGATCCCAACAAACCAAACATGTAGAATTACATAACGGTGATCTCAATCATGTAGGGAAGCTCATGAGATCTAAACATGAAGCACATGGTGGAGAAGACAACCATCTAGCTACTGCTATGGACCCATAGTCCAAGGTAGACTACTCACTCATCGCTCCAGAGGCAAGCATGGCGATGAAGAAGACCTCCGGTGGCGATTCCCCTCTCCGGCAGGGTGCCGGGAAGAGCTTCTGGACCCTCCCGATCTTCGGGTCGACGGCGGCGGCGGATCGCGATGTGTTCTGGAAAATTGATCGGGTACTTAGGTTTTACGCGTCGGGGGGTCTTTATAGGCGAAGGGGCGATGTCAGAAGAGGGGCCAGGCTCTCTCACGCGGGCCCGGCGCGGCCAGGGGGCTGGCCGCGCCGCCCATGCGTGTGGGGCCCTGGTGGCCCCCTCCTACTCCTCTTCGGATCTCTGGAAGCTTCCGGGTAAAATAAGACTTCAAGATGTGGTTTGGTCCAATTCCGAGAATATTTCCTGTGTATCACTCTGAAACACAAAAACAGCAAAAAACAGGGAACTGGCACTGTGGCAACTCGTTAATAGGTTAGTTCCGGAAAATGCATAAAAGTGCCACTAAGTGTAACAAAACAATAGGCAAATGGTGTAAAAACAAGCATGGAGCATCAAAAATTATAGATACGTTTGGGACGTATCAAGCATCCCCAAGCTTAACTCCTGCTCGTCCTCGAGTAGGTAAGTGATAACAAAAGAATAATTTTTGAGGTGACATGCACCTACACAATATTGATCATATATGTAAGCATTTGTGAGCTGGGATCATAAGAACTTAAAACATGGGCATGAAGATATAATCATGACAATAAGAACTTAGCAACCATGTTGTAAACATGCAAATGAACACAAACAAAAGATCATGAAAATGAAACAATGAAAGTCAAACGTGTGTTCAAATCATAAGGAAAAACATACAAATGGTTTTCAGCTTGTCCTTTAAAGAGAGCAAAACATAAATGCATAGGACACCTTCAAGTTTAAGAGGGCGACTAGATACAAATAATTTAAGAACAAGTGAAACCAACAATATGAATCAATCAATGAACTTTGGGACAATGCATATCACACTAAGAATGACAACTATGCTCTCTTAATGGTGCATAAAGAAAGAAGGTGGTGACTCAACATAAAAGTAAAAGAAAGGCCCTTCGCAGAGGGAAGCAGTGATTGCAAGTTTTATAACCTTCAAAAATTATGGTACTTACCGGCTTTGAGCTCTCATTGCCCCCATCATAAGCATCTTGAATGGTTAAAGTTAATGCGAGAACAATTATGATGCATATGCTTGACAAATCATAAGTTGAAAACCTCGTGCCCCGTGAATACGAGTACGCAAACCTCATGCTACTTTACTTAGAGTCCCAAGCAAGGCTCTTGTCATTGTAAGTATATGCATATCATTGAGAACCGCCAATGGGGTACCTCCGTGCCCGATGACATGGAACAAGCCCACACCAAAATGACAGGACAAGCAGACAATGAACACCTCGACATCTCTTTTATTTGCCTTTTGTTTAGCTTTTTATTGTGAGATGCATCGTCGAATGTTCACCATGGGTATGCTGTAAATTTCCACCATGAATTATGCATGGCTTAGATTGGCGGCCCGGCGTTTCCCTAATACATATACAAACTCCATGATCCCTACAAGATTCCCAACTCATTTCACACCGCGGGCATCCATAAACAAAAGATCACGATATCAACTCAAATAAGAAGTGCAATGTTGAAAGCTTGCCCCATGACAGCATGGATGGGCTAGAATCCAACTTACAACTTGCAAGCATAACAACTCAACATAAGAGACCACAATGTCAAATTTTTAAGAACAGGAAAAAGTAAAGTGTGCCTTCCGGTTCGTGAGAGCTTTACTAACCGAATTTTGCATAACACTGGTAAGAGTTTAATTTGAAGAGAAAATAAAAGCAAGTCAAATTTACTTGGAATAGCAAATTGCTAGTAGGTATGTATGGTGGACACTTTGGAAAACTTTGGCTTTTAGGAGTTGGATGCATGAGTAGAGCTCATACTCAGTACAAGGCGAGGGCTAGCAAAAGACTGGGAGCGACCAACTAAGAGAGCAGTAATGGCCATAATCATGCAAAGCGACAAAGCGACATTAAAAGAAGCATAAGATGGCATCAAAAGTCAAAAACTAAATGATCATGAAGGCTATTGGCGACTTTGTAAGAGTCTAACATGTGTGAGCATGCGCCAAGTCAACCCAAATAAAGCATCAAGGAGAAAACCAAAATAATGCTTCCATACAACAAAAACAACGCATGATTTTTTCAAAGGCTCATTAAGCAATCTCAGTTATTTGAGACAAGTCATGCTACAGCAAAACCACTAAGCATACTATCAAAAAGACATCAAGCATGACATGAAAAAGCATAAGCCGCAGTCTACACAAGCTCCTTCTTGTAACACTATTTTGCACAAAGCTTTTTCTCCTTTCCAACACCATTTGAAATTTTTATAAACACCTCTTTTGATGAAAACCAATAAAGATCAGAGGCAAAAATACACCTTGATGAAAAGATATGACAAGGTCTGAACGCAAATCAAGGCGAAAATGAAAAACCAAAAGCAGTAGTAGAAAAAGAAGAACGCTCGATTTTTAATAAGAGTGAAAACTAGAGCGTTCTTGGCAAATGAAAACGAGTTCATCTCCTCCAAAGGAAATTTGTTGGGGTCCAACCATTTATTGCAGAAAACAAACAAACTAAACCAACTAAGAAAACTAAAACAACTGACGCTCCAAGAAAAACACATAGTGCATGAAGCAATAAAAATATAGTGTTTTGAAAGGTGACCTGATTTTTGCCGATGAAGAAGGGGTGCCTCGGGGGCATCCCCAAGCTTTGACGCTTGTACTTCTTGGATATTTCTTGGGGTGATGCATGGGCATCCCCAAGCTTGAGCTTTTGTCCATTCTTCAACTCATCTCATCATTCTCCAATACCTACACTTGAAAACTTCCTTCATACAAAACTAAACACAATTCTATTAGCAACATTAGTGCAAGCATAACATATAATCAACCCTCTATTTGCTTCAGGTTTCAACTCAAAACCACCACATATATAGTAGATACTACTGTAGCAACCTCCCCAAAAGTTCCGTGATCAAAAGAACTCAAAAGAAAGCGATAAAGTGGCAAACACAAATATTGGCAGAAATCTGTCAAAACTGAACAGCTGACAAAGGTCGAATTTTTGAGGGATTTTATGTTGCTCAAATCAAAAAGTGATCAACTAACAAAAGTTTGGATATAACCTGGGGCATACGCACAAGAAATTGCAGGTCCAAAAGATATACAGAGAATTTTCACGAATTTTTACGGTGCAGCACCGAAAACAGTTTCAGGACAGCAACATCCCCAAATCTTTACCTCACTCAAATTAGAGGCTTCTCTTGGCACAAAAACGAAATAAACAAGATAAAGAGCAGTCATTACAGTAGTAATGACTTCCAAGACTCAAATAAAAGAAAAAGTACTGAAAAGAAAACATTGGGTTATCTCCCAAGAGTGCTTTTCTTTAACGCCTTTGAGCTAGGCGCAGAAAATTGCGAATCAAGTAATATCAAGTGATGAAGCATCAAGCTCATAATTTGCTCTAAGAATAGAGTCAAAAAGTAATTTATTTATTTTCCTAGGGAAGTGTTCCATACCTTTCTTTAGCGGGAATTGATATTTGATGGTGCCTTCCCTCATATCAATGATGGCACCTACAGTTCGAAGAAAGGGTCTTCCCTAAATAATAGGAGATGAAGCATGGCATTCAACGTCCATAACAAGAAAATCAACGGGAACAAGGTTATTGGTAACCACAATAAGAACATCATTAATTCTTCCCAAAGGTTTCTTCTTAGCAACATCAGCAATAGGAACATCAAAATAACATTTTTCAAGCGGTGGTAAATCAAGCATGTCATAAATCTTTCTAGGCATGATAGAAATACTAGCACCTAGATCACATAAAGCATGGCAATCATAACCATTAACATGCATATCAATGATGGGTTCCCAACCATCTTCTAACTTCTTGGGAACAGAGGCTTTTTGCTTCAACTTTTCATCCCTAATCTTTATGAGAGCATTGGTAATATGCTTAGTAAAAGCAATATTTAAAGAACTAGCATTGGGAGTCAAAGCAAGCTTTTGCAAGAACAAAATTACTTCAGATATATTGCAGCCATCAACATCAAAATCATTAAAAGAAATAGAGCTATCATCTCCCACACTCCGAAAAATTTCAGCACTCTTTTGAGAAAAAGTTTTGGCAGTTTTAGGCTTTTTAACACAAGGAGTGGGAGTTTTCTCTACACCAATCAAAGTAAGAGGATTGCTAGTATTAGGAGCTACATCATTAGAGGTAGTAATGGTACATACCTTCATCTCTCTAGCCATCTCATCTTCTCTTTCCCACCTGGCATGCAATTCCGCTAACAATCTAATATTTTCATCAATTCCAACTTGGATAGCATTAGCGGTAGCAAAAACATTGCTCTCTTTCACATCATTAGGAAACACTTTTAATTTCAGAAGTTCAACATCATGAGCAAGGCTATCAACTTTAGAAGCAAGAATATCAATTTTGCCTAACTTTTCCTCAACAGACTTGTTAAAAGCAGTTTGCTTACCGATGAAGTCCTTGAGCATTACCTCAAGCTCGGAGGGCGCGGCCCTAGTGTTGTTGTAGGAATTACCATAAGAGTTACCATAACCATTACCATTGGTAGAAGGATACGGCCTATAATTGTTACTAGCAAAATTATTCCTATAAGCATTGTTGTTAAAATTATTGTTTCTAATGAAATTCACATCAACTTGCTCTTCTTGAGCAACAAGAGAGGCCAAAGGAACATTATTAGGATCAACATGAGTCCTATCATTAGCAAGCATGGCCATAATGGTATCAATCTTATCATTCAAGGAAGAGGTTTCCTCAACAGAATTTACCTTCTTACCTTGTGGAGCTCTCTCGGTGTGCCATTCAGAATAATTTACCATCATGTTGTCGAGTAGCTTTGATGCGGTGCCCAAGGTAAGGGACATAAAAGTGCCTCCAGCAGCTGAATCAAGTAGGTTCCTTGAAGAAAAATTCAGTCCTGCATAAAAAGTTTGGATAATCATCCAAGTAGTCAGTCCATGAGTGGGGCAATTCTTTATCATAGATTTCATTCTTTCCCAAGCCTGAGCAACATGTTCATTATCAAACTGAGTAAACTTCATAATATTGCTACGCAAAGCTATAATCTTAGCAGGAGGATAGTATCTACCAATAAAAGTATCCTTACACTTAGCCCATGAATCAATACTATTCTTAGTCAAAGACAGCAACCAATCTTTAGCTTTTCCTCTCAAAGAAAAAGGAAACAACTTGAGCTTAATAATATCACTATCAACATCCTTATATTTCTGCATCTCACATAGCTCAACAAAATTGTTGAGATGAGCTGCAGCATCTTCAGTACTAGCACCAGAAAATTGCTCTTTCATAACAAGGTTCAATAAAGCAGGCTTAATCTCATAAAAGTTTGCAGCAGTAGCAGGTGGTGCAATAGGAGTGCAGATAAAATCACTATTGTTCGTGCTAGTAAAGTCACACAACTTGGTGTTTTCAGGATTGGCCATTTCAGCAAAACGAAAGTAAACAAGTAAAAACAACTACCAAGGATTCTAATTTTTTTGGGTTTTTGATATAAAGCAATGCAGGTAAAATAAATAAAGTAAAGCAAAACAATAAAACAAAGTAAAGGATGTGTATGCGAAAAACTCCCCTCGCAGAAGTCTTCTCTTCCTCCCCGGCAACGGCGCCAGAAAATGAGCTGCTACCGGTTGATGGCGTATGGTTGACGACTGAAGGTGATGCGGAACCTGCACACACACAAACAAATACTTTGTTCCCAACTTGCGATGAGGTTGTCAATCTCACCGGTTTGCTTGAAACAAAGGTTATGAGCGTATCGAGTGGAAAACAATATAGTATGCGAGTAAAGTAAACAGTGCGAGTAAAGTAAACAGGTGATAGCAATATGATGTAAATAGGACCGGGGTCCATAGTTCACTAGTGGTGTCTCTCCATAGATAAAATAACACATGCTGGGTAAACAAATTACAGTTGGGCAATTGATAGAATAAAGATAAACGTGATATGTCAAGAAGATCACTATGAGATTTACTCTGGGCATTACAACAAAATACATAGACCGCCATCCAACTGCATCTATGACTAATAATCCACTCCCTGGGATATCAATCCGAACACCCTAGAAGTATTAAGTTGCGAACAACAGATAATTGCATTAAGCAAAGTGTGTAATGTAAACAAAGCATATGCCCTTGAGCATATGAATGTTGTTTTCTCCCTAGTAGCAACAGCACATCTACCACCTTAGAGGTTTCTGTCACTCCCCCAGGTGAAATAGAGGCATGAACCCACTATCGAGCATAAATACCCCCTCTTGGAGTCACTAGCAACTACTCGGCCAAGATAGCTACTAACAACAGAGAGCATGCAAGATCATAAACAACATAGAGATAACAAAAGATATAATTTAGTACAGCAACTTAATCATAAACACCAATATTCATCGGATCCCAACAAACCAAACATGTAGAATTACATAACGGTGATCTCAATCATGTAGGGCAGCTCATGAGATCTAAACATGAAGCACATGGTGGAGAAGACAACCATCTAGCTACTGCTATGGACCCATAGTCCAAGGTAGACTACTCACTCACCGCTCCAGAGGCAAGCATGGCGATGAAGAAGACCTCCGGTGGCGATTCCCCTCTCCGGCAGGGTGCCGGGAAGAGCTTCTGGACCCTCCCGATCTTCGGGTCGACGGTGGCGGCGGATCGCGATGTGTTCTAGAAAATTGATCGGGTACTTAGGTTTTACGCGTCGGGGGGTCTTTATAGGCGAAGGGGCGATGTCAGAAGAGGGGCCAAGCTCCCTCATGCGGGCCCGGCGTGGCTAGGGGGCTGGCCGCGCTGCCCATGCATGTGGGGCCCTAGTGGCCCCCCTCCTACTCCTCTTCGGATCTCTGGAAGCTTCCGGGTAAAATAAGACTTCAAGATGTGGTTTCGTCCAATTCTGAGAATATTTCCTGTGTATCACTCTGAAACACAAAAACAGCAGAAAACAGGGAACTGGCACTGTGGCAACTCGTTAATAGGTTAGTTCCGGAAAATGCATAAAAGTGCCACTAAGTGTAACGAAACAATAGGCAAATGGTGTAAAAACAAGCATGGAGCATCAAAAATTATAGATACGTTTGGGACGTATCACAATGCTCCTCCTACTTTTCAAAGATGCATGTCTGCTATTTTTCATGGTTTTTGTGAAGAAATTGTGGAGGTATTCATGGACGATTTCTCCGTCTATGGAACTTCTTTTGATAATTGTTTGCACAATCTTGATAAAGTTTTGCAGAGATGTGAAGAAACTAATCTTGTTCTTAATTGGGAGAAATGCCACTTTATGGTGAATGAAGGAATTGTTCTTGGACATAAAATCTCCGAAAGAGGTATTGAAGTTGACAGAGCAAAGGTTGAAGCAATTGAGAAAATTTCCTGTCCTAGGGATGTTAAAGGTATTCATAGTATTCTTGGTCATGCTGGTTTTTAAGGAGGTTTATTAAAGATTTCTCTAAGATTTCAAAGCCTCTTACTAATCTTCTTCAAAAGGATGTACCATTTTTTTTGATGATGATTGTAAGGAAGCTTTTGAAACTCTTAAGAAGGCTTTAACTACTGCTCCTATTGTTCAACCACCTGATTGGAATTTACCCTTTGAAATTATGTGTGATGCTAGTGACTTTGCTGTGGGTGTTGTTCTTGGACAGCGCGTAGATAAGAAGTTGAATGTTATTCATTATGCTAGTAAGACTCTTGATGCTGCTCAAAAGAATTATGCTACTACTAGGAAAGAGTTTCTTGTTGTTGTTTTTGCATGTGATAAGTTTAGACCTTATATCATAGATTCAAAAGTTACTATTCATAATGATCACGCTGCTATTAGATATCTTATGTCAAAGAAGGGTGCTAAGCCTAGGATTATGAGATGGGTGTTGCTTTTACAAGAGTTTGATTTGCATATTGTAGATAGGAAAGGTGCTGACAATTCTGTTGCTGACAATTTGTCTAGGTTGGAAAACATTTCTTTTGATCCTATTCCTATTAATGATAGTTTTCCAAATGAACAGTTGGCTTCAATAAAGGTAACTTCGCGAGAGAATCCTTGGTATGCTGATTATGCTAACTTTATTGTTTCCAAGTATTTGCCTCCAACCTTTACAGCTCAGCAAAGAAGGAAATTCTTTTATGACTTGAGGCATTATTTTTGGGATGACCCACACTTATATAAAGAAGGAGTGGATGGTATTATGCAAAGATGTTTTCCAGAGTATGAACGACAAGAGATATTGAGAAAATGTCATGGTAGTGCTTATGGAGAACATCATGCTGGAGATAGAACTGCACAAAAGGTTCTACAATCAGGTTTTTATTGGCCAACCCTTTTTAAAGATGCTTGAAAGTTTGTTTTATCTTATGATGAATGCCAAAGAGTTGGTAATATTTCTAGATGCAATGAAATG
This sequence comes from Dactylis glomerata, assembly GCA_007115705.1. NCBI lineage: Eukaryota > Viridiplantae > Streptophyta > Magnoliopsida > Poales > Poaceae > Dactylis > Dactylis glomerata. Next base: position 2,490,157 of record QXEO01000536.1, read on the forward strand.
CCTATGAGTTATTCTCTTGTTATTGAACCATTTGATTGTTGGGGATTTGACTTTATGGGTCCTTTTCCTCCTTCAGAAGGTTATACTCATATACTTGTTGATGTTGATTATGTTACTAAGTGGTTAGAAGCTATACCTACGAAGAGTGCCGATGGTGAGACCTCATTAAAAATGCTTAAGGATGTTATTTTTCCTAGGTTTGGTGTGCCTAGATATCTTATGACTGACGGAGGTTCTTATTTTATTCATGGCGGTTTTAGGAAAACTCTTGCTAGATATGACGTTAATCATAGAATTGCTTCTGATTATCATCCCCAAACTAGTGGGCAAGTAGAGCTATCGAATAGAGAGATGAAGTCTATCTTGTAGAAGACTGTTAATAGATCTAGGAAAAATTGGGCTAGCAAGTTGAACGATGCTTTATGGGCTTATAGAACGGCTTATAAGAACCCCATGGGCATGTCTCCTTACAAAATGGTTTACGGAAAAGCATGTCACTTGCCTTTAGAATTAGAACACAAAGCTTTTTGGGCAGTGAGAGAGCTTAATAGGGATTTTAAACTCACCGGTAAGAAAAGGTTGCTTGATTTGAGTTCTTTAGATGAGTGGAGAAACGAAGCTTATGAGAATGCCAGACTTTTCAAAGAGAAAGTCAAGCAATGGCATGATAGGAGAATTTTTAAGAGAGAATTTCATGTTGGTGAGAAAGTTCTTTTGTATAGGTCTCATCTCAGATTTTTTGCAGGAAAATTACTCCCAAAATGGGAAGGACCCTTTGTCATTGAAGAAGTGTATCTCTCAGGTGCGATAAAGATTGCTTCGCTTAAAGATAACACTACGCAAGTGGTGAATGGGCAAAGACTCAAACATTATATTTCTGGAGATTCTTATAATGAAGATGTCGATGTTATTCAAATGATTACTCTGGAAGAATTCATCAAAGAACATATGCAGGAAACTACATAGTCCGTTTCCGAATAGGTAACAGTTCTAGTCAGAAAAGTTTCGCGGTAAACCTTTCTATTTATATTTTTGTTGTTTTTATTAAATATGAAAAATCACGAGATGAAAACGGGTTGGAAACGGAGTCCCGAGGCTCCTCACCACCTGGTGGCGCGGGCCCCCTCCTGGCCGCGCCACCCTGTGGTGAGACCACCTCAGAACTTGTTTCCGTCCCGGTTTCCTCCTGTGACTTCGTTTCGATGTTTAATTTTTGCCTATATAACCCCCCAGATTGCCCGAGGTCTATATATCGTGTTCTCGTCGTGTTTTTGTTTCGATCTGTTTCTGTCAGGAGTTGTCTCAGTTTTCGAGTCACCATGTCTTTTGTCTGGTTCATCCGAGGAGAACTCTCTTGCGGACATCATTAATCCGTACATGTGGGAGCTGAGGATGCATCGAAAGGAGTTGTCACTCAAGGATGGGAAGTTGCAGATAGAAGATGTCCAGGGCCCTACATGAGAAGGGAGTCTCGAAGCCAGGATGGAAGCGCTGGAGCAAGAAGTCTTTAAATACAAGAAGATGGCGGAACGCGAGGTGGACATCATCCATAGGATAAATCAAGAACTCATCGCTAAGCACAAGAAGGAGACCGCAGAGCTCTGGGATGACATCTTGTCACTCCATGAGACCACCAACAAATTACAAGCACAACTCTACGACTTGCAGACCCAAAACTGTGAGTATGAAGCTAGGTTTAAACAAATGAGTGTTGCTACTAGTTTCAGGATATTGGAGACCAAGACATCTTTCCTTGATGGGGAACCTCTGCCTTGGAAGTCTGATCATGATAAAGACAGCCACCACCATCGAAGGAGTAATTTGTCATTGGTATAGGCATCCCCTTGGTTTGTTCCAGGCTTGGGGGAGTGCCGCGGTATCACATCATTACTCTTTTACCCATTTACTTTTCAAGTAGAGTCATATCATGAATAGAGAAGTTATCTTATAGAATAGTTTGCAGTGCGGAAGTATCCTCCTTTAGTTGGTTACCTATGTATCCCTTGGTGTGAGTTGCGGTTGAGAAATATTAATGAGAAGTTTTATCATTTACTTTCCGTGCACTTTATTTTAGTTTGCAATCTTTCTCATATGATTAGCCTTGTTGATTAGTATTGGTATCACATTGGGAGCATGAGTAAATCTAGTTGGTTTTGGCAAACTTAGCCTGGTCAGTAGCAACATTACCTTGAGGTTTGAGTAGAAAAAGAAGGAAGTGTTAGTAGATACATCATTTTAGCTTTCCTTCATGATTGGCTCATAAGCAATAGTATTCTCAAGTTAAAATCGATTGAACTTTCAAGGAAGTTTGCATGATTGTTCAGATCACATGTATGTTTGTTTGCTTCATGCAACTCTTATGCTTGCTACCCAACTTTGCTAGCCAAAAACCTGTACTAAGAGGGAATACTTCTCGTGCATCTAATCCCCTAAAACCAAGTTACTTCCAAAGAAGTCCACTATAAATTCCTATGCATGGTATTTCAAACCATTCCAAGTAAATTTTCATGTGCTACCTTTCAAAAACCTTCAAGTACTTCTCGTTTTGTGCCACTGTTTTTAGCTCATGAGGACATAGTGGTTGGGTTTGTTATCTTCCATACTAAATTGAGTACCCCTCGACTTGCATGCTTCATCTGCTCGTCATTAATTTTGCAAGGGAGCTGGTCAGACCATTGTAATCTAAAAAAAAGGCACTCCTCCATGGTATGTGAAAGTTGGTGGGCACCCGATGGAATCGGTTAGCCATGGTTTGTGAAAGGAAAAGTGGGGAGGAGTGCCAAGCTATAAAAGAGCACAATTGTGCCAACTAATCAACATCTTGGAACCGCTCTCACTTGTTTACTATGGAAGATATCAAGAACTCTGTTGCTAGTCATTGACAAAAGCAACCACCTCTCAAAACAACTTTTACCTCTGTTTTACAAATGAAAAGCTCTAGCACATGTTTAATTCCTGCATCCCTCTGTGAAGGGCCTATCTTTTACTTTTTTGTTGAGTCAACCTATTCCCTTCTATCTCAAGCAAGCATTTGAGTTGTTATGTTTCATTCATCCATATGTTGATCTGTTCAATCATGTTTACTATCTTCCTTTGTTTAGTACGATGCTTTTATCTGAAGGAATATATCTTTGAAAGCTTTCTATGATTGTAAAGAGTTTGTTTCATTGAGCATATGGTTTTTGCTATATTAGCCCTATTATAAAAGGCTCCATTCAAAAATAAGTACAGTTTGTTCATTGTTCTCTGACCAAGAACAAAGGTTTGCAATCACCAATCATGATTTACCTTGTGCATCTTTATTTGTGATTCTGTTTTGCTTATTGCAAGTCTATATTATATGAAGGGAAGTTGTTGTCTACTATAACTTGTGCCTTGGTAAATGTGATGCTTCTTGTCCGTATTTTGTTTATCGACACTTCACTCCATAAACTTGTGGTCATGTTTACCGAGTTCAGTTTTTGCTTGGGGACAAGCGAGGTCTAAGCTTGGGGGGGGGGTTGATACGTCATTTTTGCATCACTATTTTGTATCATAATTTACTGTTATTCATTGATATATTTCATATTTAGAGATAATACTTATGTTGTTTCCTTTGTTTTTACATGTTTGATGATCATTGGAGAACTTGCTGCCGGAGTTAGGATTCTGCTGGAAAAAGGACTGTCAAGACACCATATTTATGAAGATTAACAATTCCAGAGAAATACCTAGAAATTCATATATTACAAGAAGACGAAAGTAGCCAAAAGGAGGAGTCGAGAGGAGCAGCAGGGTGGGCACACCACCAGGTGGTGCGGGCCCACCCCTGGCCGCGCCGCCCTGTGGTGAGGCCACCCTGGCCCACTACTGCCATCGCCCCCTCGCATATATTATCGTCCCAGAAAACCTAAGTCAAGGGGGGGATCAGAGATAGACACCGCCGCCTCTGCGGGGCGGAAAACACCAAGAGAGAAAAGCTCTCCGGCAGGCAGAAATCTACCGGGGAAATTCCTTCCCGGAGAGGGGAGATCGTCGCCATCGTCATCATCATCACGCTAGACTTCATCGAGATCATCATCACCATCATCATCATCATCAGCAGCAGCACCTTCATCTCCACCATCACCATGCCATCCCGCTATAACATCTTGGGTTGAATCTTGTCAAATTCTTAGGGGAAACTTTCCCGGTGTTGATTACCTTTGTAGTTGATGCTATTGAGTGGAATCGTCAAATTAAGGCTTATGTTCAGATTGTTATTTACCATTATTTCACCTCTAGTCATGATACATATGTTGTCTTGTGAGTAGTTCGTTTAGTTCTTGAGGACATCAGAGAAGTCGAGATGTTAGTAGTGAAACTATGTTGAGTAATATTTAATGTTTTGATATTTATGTTGTGGTGATATTCTACTAGTAGTGTCATGTGAACGTCGACTACATGATACTTCACCATTTATGGGCCTAGTGGAATGCATTGTGTATTTGGCTACTAATTGTGGGGTTGCCAGAGCGACAGAAACCTAAACCCCCGTTAGGATACCATTGCACCAGGGAGTATAGGATCTCAGAGTTTAAGGCTGTGGTTAGATTTATTTTAATTACTTTCTTGTATTTGTGGATGCTTGCAGGGGGTATAATCACAAGTGTGTATTAGTCCTAGTAAGGGTAGTACGCTAGCACAGGTTCACCCTGATGACCCACAAGTATAGGGGCTCACAACAGTCTTCGAGGGAAGTAAAACCCAAATTTATTGATTCGACACAAGGGGAGCCAAAGAATATTTATAAGCCTTAACAGATGAGTTGTCAATTAAGCTGCACCTAGAAACAAACTTGTTCACAGCGGTTTATCAGTAGAAACAATTTTATAGTGGTGATAATAGTGAAACAGTAACAATAGTAGTAGAATAAAAGTGGTAATAGTAACAATAGTAAATAGTAGGAACAAATACTGTAGGCATAGGGATGGATGTATGGGCATTGCATCGATAAGATAATTCATGAAATCAATGAGACATGGGCAATTGCAGATAAATAATGATAAAGCATCCTAGTACTAAACAATCATAGGCATGTGTTTCGTAAATAGTCGTGCGTGCTCACAAGGAGAAACTTGCACGACATCTTTTGTCCTACCAGCCTGTTGTAGCAGGGCCTCAAGGGAAACTACTGGTAATTAAGGTACTCCTTTTAATAAAGTACCGGAGCAAAGCATTAACACTCAGTGAACACATGTGATCCTCACATCATAGCCATCCCCTCCGGTATCCCAATTTTTGTCACTTTGGGGCCTCGGGTTCCGGACAACAATATGTGTAAACAACTTGCAGGTATGACCATAAACAACAATTATCATAATGAAACAATAACATGTTCAGATCTGAAATCATGGCACTCGGGCCCAAAGTGACAAGCATTAAGCATAACAAGTTGCAACAACGTCATAAGCACTAATAGTAGATACTAGGCACCATGCCCTAACAATCTCATATCAAATTACATGAACAATCTCATCCAATCCCTACCATCCCCTCACCTACAGCGGGGGAATTACTCACACATGGATGGTCGATGGAGGGACGTCAGTGATGATGGTGATGAAGATCTACTCCAAATCCCCGTCCTGGCAGGGTGCCAGAACAGAGTTTCTGGTTCCGAATCATGGTTTTTGATGGCGGCAGCGTAGCGGAAGTCTCTCTGGGAAAAACGCTGTACCCCCGATATTTTCAGGTCAGAGGGTATATGTAGGCAGAAGGAGAGGTCGAGGAGACGGCCGAGCCATCCTCACAACAGGTGGGCACGTCCAGGGCTGGGCCGCGCCCCCTGTGTGTGTGGTGGCCTCGTGCCTCCCCTACGTCTCGTCTTCTGGCTCCGTGAGTCTTCTGGTGAAATAGGATTTTTGCCTATTTTTCCCAAATTTTTACTGAAAGTTGGATTTCTGCATAAAAACGAGACACCAGAGCAATTCTGCTGAAAACAGTGTTAGTCCGTGTTAGTTGTATTCAAAACACACAAATTAGAGGAGAAACAACAGCAAAAGTGTTCGGGAAAGTGGATACATTTTGGATGTATCAACTCCCCCCAAGCTTAGCTTATTGCTTGTCCTCAAGCAATTCAGTTAACAACTGAGTGCGATAGAAGAAACTTTTACGAACACATTTGCTTCAAAGATGTAAATATTCTCACTATATTATCAAATGCTTAAGCAATTCATAATAAGAAATATGCAGCCAATGTTATCTCATAGTCATGCAAGCTATGAAAGAGTGCCAATAGACTAATAGAAGTATCATGAAACATAAGAAGTTGCAAGATTGTAATGTTCATAATAAGATATGAAAGAGTGGTATCCCGCTTGCCTTTATTTGTGGAGCAAAACATAAATGTTGAGGCACCTCTGAAGTTCAAGAGAAGACTAGAAGTAGAAATATCAAAGATAAAAGCATCAAAGTTATACCACAATTAACCGTGTTCTGGGACAAGCACATTACACTAAGAATAACAGTTATGCTCTCAAGAAGTGCTTTAAAGTTAGAAGATGATGACTCAACATAAAAGTAAAAGAATGGCCCTTCGCAGAGGGAAGCAGGGATTAAACATGTGCTACAGCTTTTCATTTGTAAAACAGAGATAAAAATTTATTTTGAGAGGTGGTTGTTTCATATCAACGACTAGCAATGGTGTCTTGCTATCTTCCATAATAAACAAGTGAGAGCGGTTTCGAGTTCTTTGAAATTTATAAAACTTTGGCACTCCTCCCCACCTTTTTTCCTTTCTCAAACCATGGCTAGCCGATTCCACCGGGTGGCCACCAACTTTCACATTCCATGGAGGAGTGCTCTTTCCTTTACTTTTCAGAATTAGATTATAATGGTCTAACCAGCTCTCTTGCAAAATTAATGATGAGCAAATGAAGCTGCCTAGTCGAGGGGTACTTAATTTAATATGGAAGATAGCAATTCCGACCACTACGTCCTCATGAGCTAAAAATAGTGGCACAAAATGAGAAGTATTTGAAAGGTTTTGAAAGGTAGCACATGAAAATTTACTTGGAATGGCTTTGAAATACCACGCATAGGAATTTATAGTGGACTCTTTGGAAGACTTGGTTTTTGGTAATTGCATGCACGAGTAGAGCTCATACTCAGTACAAGTGAAGGCTAGCAAAATACTGGGAAGCGACAATCGAGAGAGCAATAACTGTTATAATCATGCTTGCGACAAAACAGAATTAATATAGGCAGAAAAATGATACAAAAACTCTGAGGCAATTTAGATCATCGAGGCTTAATTGACTTTTTATTTAGTCAATGTATGCTTGAGCATGTGCCAAGTTGATTCAAATGAAACTTTTCAGAGGAGGATACCACAATGTCATACCGTTTTTATGAATAAAACAATGCAAGCAAACAACTACATGACATGCTACAAAATATTAGTAAATTGAAAATAATCATATGAAAGCAAGAACTACAAAGCATCCATTAGATAACATATACCTTACATGAACCGACTAAGCATGTCCACATAGATGAGTATATGTACAAAAATGAAAACAAATATAGTCCATACCAGCCTCTTACCACATCTCGGATTGTCATATGTCATCATTATTGCTCTTCACTTGTGGCTTGAATAATATAAAGTGAATACCAAGCTCCAATGGAGTAAAAGGAGACTAAACTCTGCAACAATCTTTACAAAACTGAAGAAGAACAACAAATATTTTTGGGTTTTCAATTTTTGAAACAAGAACAGAAGGAAACAGCAAACAAAGCAAAATATTTTTGGATTTTTCAAATACCAAACCGAAAATGGCAAGTAAAGCAAACCAAAGGTAGAAAGCTAAAAGGGCGAACAAAGAGAAACAACAAAAATATTTTTGGTCTTTTTGTGTTTTGGGAAAGTAGAAATAAGAACAAGAACAATAAAGAAAGCAAAACATGGATACACATAGGACCGACAAAATATGATATGTAGATGAGTGAATCATCGGTGTACCTCCCCCCAAGCTTTGGCTTTTGGCCTAAGTGGAGATCAATTCTAGCCCTGGTAGTTGCTCCAGGCTGGTGGGTCATCATGGGTGTAATTGTACCCTGGCTCTCGTGAAGATGAAGCTGATGGCGCACAATCATAATAAGGCTGCTCATATGGGAAATTCGCAATGTTGGAGGGCTGACCCGACTCCTCGGCACCCTCCTCATCGCGCACAGGCGGTGGGTGCTCCTCTACGTACGCGTCGAGCTCATCCTCCGTGAGCGACCATCCATTCCTGCGATCAAGGTTAAACAAAAGAGGTGCAGGCAAACAGACTGATCGACCAGTCTTCACTACCTTCCAGGTAGACTTCTTGAAAAAGGTTAGCTCAAATGTTAAGTTAATCAAGCTAGCAGGAGGAGAAACAAACTTATGATGAATCATAGAATAAAGATCAAGTTTCTCCTCGGGGAACTGCAGATCTAGAAAATGAGGCACTACACCATGCAAAGATAACAAGCGTGAAGCTATAAGTCCTCCACAGATTCCCCCTTTCTCACGGTTAACATCAAGACGGAAAGCTATTAAGGCACCCAAATGGTATGTCCTATCACGTCTCAAAGCAACAGCAATAAAAGCTAGATCATGGAGAGATAATTTACTTGCAGCTTTCCTAGCAAGAACACATTTGGTAATAAAGTAGGCAAAATATCAAATGGATGGGAAATGAATATTTCGAATTATACCACCCTCTCCTGTGAAGCTTCTTCCTTGACAAATCTCCTCATATAGTTCCAACAATGGCCTAGGCTGTCCCCTTATCTTCTCGCGCGATCCCCACTGTGGTACTCTAATAGCTGTACAGAAAACATCAAGAGGCAAGTCCACAGATTTGTTATAGATTTTATAATGAACCATGGGGTTAAAAGTGGACCAACTAAATTTGAAATCCTGCACCACAGACATTGTTAGTTTAGCATATTGGGGAGGTTCACCATCAATAAAATGCTCCAATCCTGCATTAGAGATTAAAGTTTGGAAGTCTAGCAGGATTCCAGCATCATTCATGAACTCTGAGCATGGATAGAGTGAGGGAAAGACCCTCTCTTCACGATGAACTCTCATGACTTCTTGCACTTCTAGTTCATGTTGAGAAAGTTGATATGCATTCTTCTCCATTTCTGAAATTTTCAACAAACCTCATAAAAATGATTTTGAGACAAGCAAATGTAGGAAACTACTATAGTGAGTTACTAGAGAGCTAACATGCATCAAAATAACATTTCTAAGCAATAGAACAAGCATGCATACTCATTTATCCGGCCACCTACAATGCTAAAATACTCAAGGAATACTTCACCAAAAGAAATTCTACTTGGACAAGCAGAGGAGTCACATACCGGAGAACAATTGCTCCAAATCTCAGCAGAAATCGCGATGGAGAGCAGCAAGAACTCGAGTTCGAGCTGGTGTGTCATTATTTTTGGGAGAGAGAAAGAGCTGGGGAGGAAGAGATGAGTGAGAGGCCAGGTGGGGCCCCGTCACAGCAGGTGGGCGCGGCCAGGGCTGGGCCGCGCCCCCTATATGTGTGGTGGCGTGGCAGCCCCTCCTGGTGTCTCCCAGGTGCCTCTCTGTCCCATTTTTGACATAAAAATTTAAAAAGATTTTTTCTGGAATTTTTTGAGAAACTTTATTTTTGAGGATTTTTTAGAAATTAGCAAATCGATAAAAACTCGGAAAAACGAAGGTGAAACAATTTAAAGCAAATCAAAACCAAGTATGCAGCAGCTCTGAGATACTCTTAATCATGTAACTAAACTAAAGGAATAAAATTGGTGAAAGTAAATATAAGTGGGGTGGAGTGGATGCGGTGAAAATGAAGTTTCGTTCATATAAAATCACTTTGTTAACAAGGTTGATCAAGTCTTGTTACCAAACTAACTTTATATGAGGCAAAACTTTGCATTTCACTAAATGCTTATGTTACCTCAACTTTGATAGGCATAGTCCTAATCATGACAATTTTATATTCTTCCTTGGGCTTTCGCTCTGAACAAATAATTTGACCAACTCGAATGGTCTCAACATTCTTGATTGAATTTAGAGCGTTCTTCGTATCAATCTTCTTGGGAAAATAGACCATATACTCTTTATCATTGACATTGAAAGTTACTTTTCCTTGATTGCAATTAATAACAGCACCTGCAGTGTTTAGAAAAGATCTTCCAAGAATAATAGACATATTATCATCTTTAGGCATTTCCAACACAACAAAGTCAGTTAATATCAAACAACTGTTAGCAACTTGAACAGGAACATTTTCACATATACCAATAGGAATAGTAGTAGACTTATCAGCCATCTGCAAAGATATATCAGTCGATACCAATTTTTCTAGATCAAGTCTCTTATAAAGAGAAAAAAGCATGACACTAACTCTAGCTCCCAAATCACATAAAGCAGTTCTAACATAGTTATTTTTAATGGAGTAAGGAATAGTTGGTATACCTGGATCTCCAAGCTTCTCCGGTACTTTACCATCAAAAGAATAATTAGCAAGTAAAGTGGAAATTTCCTCATTAGGAATCTTCCTTTTGTTAGTAACAATATCTTTCATATACTTTGCATAAGGAGGCATTTTAATAGCATCAGTCAAAGGAATTTGCAAAAATAAAGGTTTCATCCATTCACAAAACTTGTTGTAGTGTTCTTCTTCTTTTGATTTATGTTTCTTACCAGGAAAAGGCATTGGTTTCTGCACCCAAGGTTCTCTTTCATTACCATGCTTGTTGGCAATGAAGTCTTCTTTGGTGTACTTTGCATTCTTATCAATCTTTTTTGGTTCCTCTTCAACTTCTTCTTTATCGGAAGCATCACCTGGTTCAGTTTCAGCATCAGAAATAGAAACACTGTTAGGATCTTTACCTGCTTCAGAGGATTCTGCAGTTGTTTTATGCTTCTTCTTCTTGGAAGGAATATCATATCTTGAAGTGCATTGAGAATCTTGCTCGATCCTCTTAGGATGTCCTTCAGGATATAAGGGGTCTTGAGTAGTAGCACCTCCTCTTGTGCGAATTTCACACGCTTGTTTTTCTCTTGAAGCATTTACTAGCAAATCTTTTTGCACCTTGGTAAGCTGATCAATTTGAGTCTGAACCATTTGAAAATGTTTAACAAGTATCTTCACATCATTGGAGGTTCTCTCCACAATATCCTGCAACTTGTTAATAGCTCTAGAATTTTCCAACAAATGATTCTGCACCATTCTATTAAAATTATCTTGCTTAACAACAAAATTATCAAACTCATCTAAGCATTGATCAGGAGGTTTAGAGTAAGGAATATCTCTATCATCAAAGTGTTGGAGAGAATGTACCTCAATAGTGGATGAATGAGGGATTGGCTTACATATTTCATCTATAGGAGGTAAATTCTTCACATCAGTGGCCTTAATACCCTTCTCCTTAAGAGATTTCTTAGCTTCCTTCATAACTTCATCATTTAATTCAATCATTCCTCTCTTCTTCGGTGTAGGCTCTGTAGATGGCGCTCGTGTTGGTGCTAGTGTTGGCTCAACTAGAGTCCAATCATCATGATTCTGGCTTATTTTAGCCATTAATTCTTCAGCTTCAGCCGGAGTTCTTTTCCTAAAAACACAACCAGCACAACTATCCAGATATGACTTAGATTCATCAGTTAGTCCATTATAAAATATATCAAGGAGTTCATTTTTAGGCAATGGCTCTTTAGGCAAAGCTCTAATTAAAGAACAAAACCTCATCCAAGATTCAGGCAGTATCTCTTCTTTTCTCTGTTCAAAATCAAAGATTTTCTGCACAGCAGCATGTTGAGCACTAGCAGGAAAATATTTCTGAAAGAAAGCATTAACCAAAACAATAGGACTATTAATGGATCCAGGAGACAAGTTATTAAACCAAGTTTTAGCTGCATCTTTCAACGAGAAAGGAAAAATCTTAGCAACAAAGTAAGTGCGAAGCTTAATATCATCAGAAAACAAATTACTCAAAGTAGAAAGCTCATTCATGTGCTCCATAGCACTTCATTCTCAGTACCACAAAAAGGCTCTTTCTCAACAATAGATATGTAAGTTAAATCTAAAGAGAAATCATAATCCTTGTCTCTAATATCTATGGGAGAAGCAGGAAACTTAGGATCAGGAGACAATTTATATCTAACAGCACGTCTTGCTAGAAGTTCCTTAACAGCTTTAGCATCACAAGTAGCACGAGCTTCAGCAATAAAATCATCATCAAGCTCAATATAAGCATCATCAAAATCATCACTAGGACATTCCCTATACTCGGGTGAACTAACAGGTGTAACAGTGGTGTTTCCCAACTTAGCTCTAGCAATTGTAGCATCTAAAAAGGAACCTAGCGAACCACTCTCATCAAGCACAGTAGACGCATCATCTAAATTATCAGTGGCATTTTCAAACTCAGCAGAAGTAGTAGAAGTAGCGTGTGCGTGTGGTGGTGTAAGCAACTTACTCATAACAGATGGTGAATCAAGAGCAACAGAGGTGTTCAAAGTCGTACCTCTTCTTGTAGTGGATGGCAATATAGGAACTTTTCCATCACGAGGTTTACCCATGATGAAAGGATTGCAGCGAACAATATGAATACCAAGTGAACTTACAAATAAAGCTATGCTCCCCGGCAACAACGCCAGAAAATAGTCTTGATGGCCCACAAGTATAGGGGATCGCAACAGTCTTTGAGGGAAGTAAAACCCAAATTTATTGATTCGACACAAGGGGAGCCAAAGAATATTTATAAGCCTTAACAGATGAGTTGTCAATTCAGCTACACCTGGAAACAGACTTGTTTGCAGTGGTTTATCAGTAGCAACAGTTTTATAGTGGTGATAATAGTGAAACAGTAACATCAGTAGTAGAATAAAAGCGGTAATAGTAGCAATAGTAAACAGTAGGAACAAATACTGTAGGCATAGGGATGGATGTACGGGCGTTGCATGGATAAGATAATTCATGAAATCAATGAGACATGGGCAATTGCAGATAAATAATGATAAAACATCCTAGTACTAAACAATCATAGGCATGTGTTCCGTAAATAGTCGTGCATGCTCACAAGGAGAAACTTGCACGACATCTTTTGTCCTACCAGCCTGTTGCAGCAGGGCCTCAAGGGAAACTACTGGTAATTAAGGTACTCCTTTTAATAAAGTACTGGAGCAAAGCATTAACACTCGGTGAACACATGTGATCCTCACATCGTAGCCATCCCCTCCGGTTATCCCAATTTCTGTCACTTTGGGGCCTCGGTTTTCGGACAACAATATGTGTAAACAATTTGCAGGTATGACCATAAACAACAATTATCATAATGAAACAATAACATGTTCAGATCTGAAATCATGGCACTCGGGCCCAAAGTGACAAGAATCAAGCATAACAAGTTGCAACAATTTTATAAGCACTAATAGTAGATACTAGGCACCATGCCCTAACAATCTCATATCAAATTACATGAACAATCTCATCCAATCCCTACCATCCCCTCACCTACAGCAGGGGAATTACTCACACACGGATGGGGGAATCATGGATGATCGATGGAGGGACATCGGTGATGATGGTGATGAAGATCTCCTCCAAATCCCTATCCCGTCAGGGTGCCAGAATGGAATTTCTGGTTCCGAATCGCGGTTTTTGATGGCGGCGGCGTAGCGGAAGTCTCTCTGGAAAAATGTTGTACCCCCAATATTTTCAGGTCAGAGGGTATATGTAGGCGGAAGGAGAGGTCGAGGAGACGGCTGAGCCATCCTCACAACAGGTGGGCGCGGCCACGGCTGGGCCGCGCCCCCTGTGTGTGTGGTGGCCTCGTGCCTCCCCTCCGTCTCGTCTTCTGGCTCCGTGGGTCTTCTGGTGAAATAGGATTTTTGCCAATTTTTCACGGGGTTTTTTACTGAAAGTTGGATTTCTGCACAAAAACGAGACACCAGAGCAATTCTGCTGAAAACAGCATTAGTCCATGTTAGTTGTATTCAAAACACACAAATTAGAGGAGAAACAACAGCAAAAGTGTTCTGGAAAGTGGATACATTTTTGGACGTATCACACCCCCATAACACTTATCAAACTAATGAAGATTACTTAGCGGCATGAAGTGGAAGCTCTCGACAGAAACTCCCGTGTGTCCTCAGGAACGGTTGGTAATCATAAGTTACACAACCGGCTTGTCCTTTGCTCTAGAAAGGATTCGGCCACTTGCAGCAATTACTATTATTGTCTTTTATTTACTCGTACTTTATTTACTTGCATTACCAAATACCCCTGAAAACCCGTTTGCTAGTATTTACAGTGAATCCTTGATCAGAACCACTTGTCAGCACCTTCTGCTCCTTGTTGGGTTTGACACTTTTATTCATCAAAAGTACTACGATACACCCCCTATACTTGTGAGTCATAATACACCCTCGATGCGGCGCTCAACCAGCTGTGTAAGTTCCACAGCACCCCTAGCAGGGAAGCGACCCACTCCACGCGTTAGTGCAGCTTTGTCAAAGAGCTAGAGCAACGCGCTCAACAACTCCATGGCGTCCTCCATGCACAGCCAGCTGAAGGTTAGGAGGACCACCAGCCCGAGCCGGCTGCCGAGAGGCCGGACCAGGGGACGACGACCTCCCGACTGTCATTGAGCAGTACCATGTCTTCACCACTCCGGAGAAGGACAAAAGGAGCGACCTTTGGTATGAGGCAGAGGTAAACACTCCCGGGAGAATACACTCTGGTCCTGGATCCCATCGTGTGCTCCGACATGCACACATGTCGTTTCTCCTGCATGCTTATCGACGGTGGCAACAGCATGAACCTGATATACCGGAGCTCACTGGAGAAGCTGGGCATCCCGATTGCTCAGCTGAAGCTGAGCCAACTCACCTTCCATGGCGTCGTGCCAGGGCATTCGTGCGCCCCTATGGGTAAGGTGCAGCTGGAGGTTCTCTTCGGGGAGAAAGGCAACAGCCGCCGCGAGCCGACCTGGTTCTAGGTGGTGGATATCAGCACTCCATACCATGCGCTGCTCGGTCATCTGGCTCAGGCCAAGTTCATGGCAGTACCGCATTACGCGTATCTCAAGATGAAGCTCCCAGGTCCCAGAGGCGTGATCACGGTCTCAGGATGCTTCAAGAAGTTGATGGAGTGCGCAACGGCCAGCTCGCAGTTGGCAGAGGTGTTGGTCATCACCGAAGAAAAATGCCAACTCCTCCATCGCGTACCGCTGACCCAGCAGGACGTGCCGGTTCGCGAGTCACCAGTGGAGCAATTCCAGCCAGCCAATGACACCAAGAAGATCCTGTTGGATGAGAGCGGTCCAACCAAGTTCGTCATCATCGGCACTAGCCTCTCTGCCAAATAGGAAAGTGAGCTCACCAGCTACCTCTGTGAGAATCGGGACATCTTTGCATGGTCTCCAAAAGACATGCCAGGTGTACCGAGGGAGCTGGCTAAGCACTCACTTCATGTCTGGCCAGATGCCAAGCCGGTCAAGCAACCGCTGTGGCGCTTTGCAGAAGAGAAGAGAAAGGCCATTGGTGAAGAGATTGCATGGCTCCTCGCAGCCGGTTTCATCATGGAAGTGTTCTACCCTGACTGGTTGGCGAACCCAGTCTTGGTCCTGAAGAAGAACAATACTTGGCGCATGTGTATTGACTAGACGAGCCTCAACAAGGCTTGCCCCAAGGACCCCTTCGTGTTACCACCCATCGACCAGGTGATCGACTACACAGCCAGCTGCGACCTGCTGTCTTTCCTGGATGCCTATTCGGGCTATCACCAAATACCGCTGTACCAGCCAGATCAGATCAAGACGTCCTTCATCACCCCGTACGGAGCCTACTGCTACGTCACCATGCCTTTCGGCCTGAAGAACGCTGGAGCAACTTACCAGCGAATGATGCAGCAATGTCTGCAAGAGCAGATAGGGCGGAACATGCATGCCTACGTGGACGACGTAGTAGTGAAGACCAAGCAAAGCGGCATGCTCCTCGACGATCTCAAGGAGACCTTCACCAACTTGGGACACTATTGCATGAAGCTCAATCCTGAGAAGTGCACCTTTGGCGTGCTGGCTGGACAGCTTCTAGGTTATATCGTTTCCTAGCGAGGGATCAAGGCTAACCCCTCGAAGATCAAAGCCATCGAGGCCCTAGAGCCGTCCACCGAGCTTAGGGGCGTGCAGATGTTTGCCGGCTGTTTGGCTTCGCTCAACAGGTTTGTCAGTTGGCTCGGAGAGAAGGTGATGCCGCTATATCAGCTGATGAAGAAGACAGACCATTTTGTCTGATCCCAGCGTGCTGATGATGCCTTCAACGACCTCAAGCGAGATATGTCCACAGCGCCAATCCTGGGAGCGCCGGCTTTGCGAGAGCCAGTGCTGCTGTACATCGCAGCTACCCCATGAGTCGTCAGCGTCGTGATCATGGTGGAGCGCATCGAGGAGGGCAAGGAGCTACCGGTTCAGCGCCAGGTGTACTATTTGAGCGAATTGCTCACCCTCTCCAAGCAAAACTACCCGCACTACCAGAAGGTAGCGTATGCCGTGTACATGGTGACCAGGAAGCTGAAGCACTACTTTGAGGAGCATCCCATCACGGTGGTAAGCACCACCCCACTTTCGGAGATCATCGGATGCAAAGATGCCACTGGCAAGGTGGCAAAATGGGCAATTGAGCTAGCTGCTCACACCATTCAGTACAAGCCTAGGACGATGATCAAGTCTCAGATCCTGGCTGATTTCTTTGCTGACTGGGGAGAAAACCAGTACCTGCCACCGGCTCCAGACTCCACATACTAGAGAATGAACTTCGATGGCTCCAAGATGCGCGGGGGCTTGGGATCTGGCGTCGTCCTCACTTCTCCCAAGGAAGACAAGCTGCTTTACGTGCTGCAGATCCACTTCCGTGCATCAAACAACGTCGCCGAATACGAGGCCCTGGTGCACGGGCTCAAGCTAGCCAAACAAATTGGCATCCCGAGGATCCTCTGCTTCAGAGATTCCGACCTCATGGTGCACCAGGTCTCGGGAGAATGTGTGGCTAAAGACGCCAACATGGCCTCCTATCGCTTCTATGTCTAGCAGCTCTGTGGGTTCTTTAAGGTCTATGAGTTTCATCACATCCCTAGAGCGAACAATGACGAGGCAGATCGGCTGTCGAAGATCGGCTCCACCAAGCAGGAGATTCCAGCCGGAGTGTCGCTGGAGATAATCCGCAAGCCCTCCATCAAGCCATCGCCGGAATCCGGCTCCATCTATGTACCGAAAGACCCAGTTCTGGTTCAGACGCCATTGCTGGACTCGGGGGCTGCTGTCTCGGAGCAGGAAGGAGCAGCCGGCCAGCCCAGCATGGCCGGCTTGACGAAGGACTCGGGGGCTGCCGTCTCCAAGCCGGCCCCCGCAGCCAGCCAACCGGACGAAGCCGGCACATCGACGGACCTGGGGGTTGCTGAACTTTTGGTCGCCATCGTTTTCCACATCCGGGAGATACCATCCTAGGCGGAGCCATTCTCCAACTACCTCATCACTTGGGACTTGCCACAAAACGAAACAGAAGCCAGGCAACTCCAATGCCGCGCGCAGGCGTACACCATCATAAACAGCGAGCTGTACAAGCGCAGCATGTCAGGAATCTTCTAGAAGTGTGTCAAACCAGAAGAGGGATGAGAACTGCTGAAGGAGATACACCAAGGAGAGTGCGGACATCACGCATCCTCTAGGGCCTTGGTAGCCAAGGCTTTCCGCCCTGGTTTCTACTGGCCAACGGCACTACGAGATGCGGATCTGCTGGTGAAACATTGCAACGGTTGCCAGCGCTTCTCCAAGCACCGGCACACCCCAGCAGCGGCCCTCAAGACAATTCCACTCACTTGGCCGTTCCCGTCTGGGGCCTCGACATGGTGGGACCATTCAAGACGGCGTCCGGGGGCTTGACGCATCTCTTGGTAGCAGTGGACAAGTTCACTAAGTGGATCGAGGCCAAGCCAATCAAAAAACTCGACAGCTCGTCAACCATCAAGTTCTTCAACGAGAACATCGTGAGATATGGAGTCCCACACAGCATCATCACTGACAACGGGATAAACTTCGCAAAGGGAGTCTTCACAGAGTTCTGCAGCCAGAAAGGCATCCGGCTAGACCTGGCATCAGTGGCGCACCCTCAGTCCAATGGACAAGTGGAAAAGGTAAATGGCCTGATCCTAGCCGGCATCAAGCCAAGACTGGTCGAGCCCCTTGAGCGCTCAGCTGGCTGCTGGGTCGAAGAGTTACCCTCAGTACTCTAGAGCCTGTGCACCACTCCTAACTGCTCTATCGGCTTCACTTCTTTCTTCCTGGTCTACGGGGCAGAGGCTGTGTTGCCCACGGACATCGAATTCGACGCACCCAGGTTGGTCCAGTACACGCAAGAGAAGGCGAAAGAAGCTCGCAAAGACGGCGTCGACCTCCTCAAGGAGACACGAGAGCAGGCCTTGGCCAGATCAGCGCTCTACCAGCAGCTGCTGCAATGATATCACAGCTGGAAGATCCATCCTCTCGCATTCCGTGAAGGAGATCTCGTACTCCGGCTGGTCCAAAACACCAATGGTATGCAAAAGCTGTCCTCTCCTTGGGAGGGACCGTTCATTGTCAGCCGTGTGCTAGGCAATGGGGCATACTACCTCATCGACGCGCAAGAGCCAAGGAAGAACAAGGCGGATAATTATGACAAGGAGACAGAGCGTCCCTAGAATGTCAATCACTTAAGACCTTTCTTCTGTTAAGGCAAAAGCTTGTACTTTGAATGCTTTTCAATGAATAAAGGATGATGGAGTGGCTAGTTACAGCTGGCTCCATGAAAAACACTTTGTGTATTTCGCTTCCTGCGTTATTCACTTGACCGGCAGTCGGCTCCGCACACCGAGCCGCAGCCGACTGCCCTAAAACAATTGAACCCCCGTTAGCCAGATAAGTTCCACATATGGGACAGGTCCCGAGCCTAACCTCCATCCCTTGGCTCAGGATAGCCGGCAGGGAGGGAGCCGACAGACCGCATACGTAGGAAAACCGCAGGGAAGAACCACAAACGTTAAACGCATCACTCAACTAAGTATTGAGGGCAATGATTGTTGACTGCACGCCAGCTAGCTCAAGTCGAGTGCCCGATAGACTGAAGGACTACTTCTCACCCTGCGGCACGCTCCTACCCTAGGCCGGCATTCGGCTGCCAGCCCAAGGGAGACCAACCGGCACCAGGCTGCCGGTTGGGGTAGAAGGGCCGAAGCGTGGGGAGATAAAGGAAAAGGTTGAGGGAACTAGGCTAGGGCAGGCCAGCAAGCGGTCGATTGTCAAAACCCTTAGTGCTTAGGCTGAGTAGCCATGTCAAAGAGGTTCGAAGCTAGAGCTACCTCGTACGACATAGGCGTCACATGCAAGTGAGTCAGTTTCAAGCCAGCTATCACTTCAGCTGCCGCAAAACTCAGGGCTAGGGGGAAAGCGAATTGGTCCTTAAATGTGCCGGCTCCAATCCTCCGCCGGCTGCCCGTCCAGCCGGCGCTGCATCATGACCAGCAACAGAAGCTCGAAATCGAAATTTATAAAGGACATTCGCGAAAAGAGCAGCCCAGACCAGCGTTCCGAATATTCTCCTCAGTCACTGTGAGACTTTGGCGAAGACTCGCGAAGGAAAAACAGACCGGCTCCGGTCTCACCCAAGCCGGCGTGGAACCTCGCGTTTGTTCAAACTCTCCCGAGCCGGCGATGGACTCTGTGTTTGCTTGAGCTTTCTGGAGCCGGCCAGCGGGGTTGCGGCTCTTAACGCCAGAGCCGGACAAGTTTGCCAAGATGTTTTTGTCCAAGAAGCGTCTCGAGTGGTCGCTCGCTATCCTAGCCTTAGCCTACGGATATACGCGAAGCTCGCCCCAAAGGCAAGATACGGCTCAAGCGCGAGGTGGAGTCCTAGCTATGGATTCGTCGTCATTCTCAAGCAACACTCAAGCAAGGCGATCAATCACAAAGACACAACAGATGAAGTTTGCAGGAAAGTAAGTTTCATCAAACAGAAGTCTGATAGATACAGTTAGAGGAGCAAAAGCTTCCCAAATCACTACCCTAAGACATTAGCGCTTCTCGCCGTGGGGACGCTCGCCTTCCTCGGCATGGCGCAAGCACCGCATGAACTTCTTCCCGGAGAAGTCTGCGCTCGAGGTCGACGAGATCCGCATGGACGAGAGGGCGGCAGGACGCTTGCCTTCACGCCCAGGCGACAAAGGAGTGGGCGCAGAGGGTGCCGTCGAAGACGCGGACGAAGAAGTCCTGCATCCCATTGCGATGAGTGAAGAGAAGGAACCAGCCCGCGTGCACGCCATAATCCGCAAAGAACTTCGGCCTCCTGTTGCGGAAGAAGCACTTCCCTTTGCCGTCGTAGTAAACCTCGACATGGTACTTGGGCTGGCCGACGCTGCACTCCTGCGGGATGGCGTACGCCATCTCATGGCCCTCCAGCGCCTCCACAAATTGGGAGGGTAGGCAGAGACGGTCCTCGGCCCTGATGAGCACCGGGACGATCAAGGTAGACAACCCCTCGGCTGAAGCGTACGCCAGCGGCTGGAGCGCCGGCAGCATCGGCTAAAACCGCGACGGGCCGGCCAGCGAAGAAGCTGTCGCGCTTTGTCGTCGTGGTGAAACAACATATGCCATAGGATGGCTTAAATGGGGGCCGACTAGATGCTGGAGGATTCGGGAGAGGGGAACGAGCTAAAAAGCACGACAGAAAGAGACACTGATCTACCCAGGTTCGGGGCTCTCGTAAGGAGATAACACCCCTACTCCTGCTCTACTGATTGTATATATGGATCGATGTAGTACACCACAATGGTGCTTCCAAGCTCTCTGCTAGAGAAGGAAGATGAACTGGTAAGTGTAAGAGTACAGAGTGACCAACCAACAACTATCAGCCAACGTTCTACCAGCTACCAACCTTCCAAGGACCGACCCTTTACCAGGGCTCCCTATGCCACCTTATATAGTGGTGGCCAGGGTTACAACGGTCATACAAGACCACAAGACAAGGGCTACACTCCAAACAGGAGCTGGTGGCGATGGCAGAGACCCTTGACTTCGCCCCTGATTGCTCTCGATGGGACGCCATATCCCTGTACCTTGTACCTCTTGAACTGTGGCCTTACCTCCGTGCGGTAAGCTCGTACTTGTGCACAGTGAGGGTAGGTAACCTCCACTGTGCACCCTGCCATCTTACTCTGCTACCATGCTTGGATGTTTTCTTCCTTGATTGTAGGGATGTGACACCTTGGTTGACTTAAGCATCCCGGATATGACCGTTGGCCATACCCAGGACTTATATGCCGGACCAACGACCTACGAGGGTCGGGTAATCCGGCCTCCCCTGCTCCTGCACAACACACCAAATAGTTAGGCCGGCATATCTGAGTATATGCCGGCACACATATATCAGTATTCCGGCTATGCCGGCATATCCAGACACCAGCCGGGATACACATTATATGCCGGCCTGGCCGATGCTCTTATATTCTGGCCAGGCCCTTCCTTGATAACCCGGCATAAAGTCAATCATAGACCTTGTGTCTCTCTAGTCTCTTGACCCTACCGGGGGTCATCCCCCCGACACTAGTCCCCGAAGCTGCCGAGGTTCCCCAGTCATAACTGTGGAGCCTTGACAGGTTCAACATACCTTTCTTCCATATGTCCCGGCGATCAGATTACATGCCGGCACATCTGCACATATCCCGGCCTCTGTTCCTGTTCCAAAACTTATTCCGGCCGGTCCCGAGGGTATTCCGGGCGGAACATATGCATCGGGCAACTAATCCGGCATATAAACGAGTCTTCCTCGAGAAGCCATGTCCGACAGCTTTGCATCGAAACTTGTAACTGCCCTGCCACCTCGAACGATCACCCACGATGTGACGGTTCACAGTGCAGCAGTTACTTCTCGCCGTCATGGCACGGTTACAGGAACCGCCGCCCCACTCTGTGCCGCCACGTGGCGCCTCGCCGCAGAAACGGTCGGGGGAGTGGAGCACTCCCACGATCCCCACGACCCTGCCTCTTCGCTATAAACAGGGCGGCGGGGGTAAACGTATCTTTTTACCCCCCACCACCATCGTCTTCCTCGCCTTCCTCGCCTGCTCTTCTGCCTCCTGCGCTCCACCGCCGGTCCGAAGAGCAGCATCGCCGCCGCAGCCGACCTGCTCCCCGCCGACGCCGACGCCCGACGACGCACGGCATCACCTTTGACGCCGCCGCCGCCGCCGCCTCTTCTCTCTGCAGCATTGCAGGGAGATTGGATCTTCCTGCACGCTCGCCGCCGCTCCATCGTCGCCGGCCAAGCTCCGGTGAGACCTCCCTCTGCTCTTCCTCTTTCACGCCTTTTACAACTTCGCACCGATAGCCCCGTTTGCACAGATCTGCCTCGGTCTCAGAGCTAGTTTTCCCTTTGATTCGACTAGCATTGCTAGGCAACGCTCGCAGGTGTTCATCTTTAGGAGTTTTACCCTTATTTGCTTCCTATTTTACCTGCCTCGGTAGATCTTCTATTCCTGCTAACATCTGTGAGAGTGGTATGCCGAAGAGACTAACCTCCCTCTTTTCTCCGGCCTTGATAGGAATAACATCACGGGACTCCGGCTCTCACGCCTTATCCCGGCCACTAAGATGGCATCTTCAAGCATGACGGCTACCTCGGCCTCTGAGGAAGATACCTCGGCCTGAGCTCAAGGACGCTCCGGCTGGGAGGGGTCGGAGGTTACTCCGGCCGAGATATCCTGGGTCACCTCCACCAGGAGAGTCCCGGAGGGCGTAGCATGCCGGCTACCAGTAGGAGAAGTTGTGCCGGCACCTGAACCCGGCGAACACGTCGTCTTCATCGCCCACTTCGAGCGGGGCTTCGGTCTGCCGGTGTCGGACTTCTTCCGGGACTTCCTCAACACCTACGAGCTTCAACCTCATCATATCCCGGCCAACGCCGTGATGAGCCTCTCCGCCTTCGCTGCTTTTTGCGAGGGCTATGCCGGCATAGAGGCCATTACTCAAGGCTGGGCGAAGTACTTCCAACTGCGGAAGCAAGTCGTCCAAGAGCCGCCCCGGAGCAAGGACGACCCGCCGGAGACGGCCCAGGAAAAGAAGGACCACCCCATGACCCTCTGCGGCGCGGCCACCATCATGTCCCGGAAGGGCTCGGACTTCCCCAAGGTGGAGCTCCTGGAGTCTTGCAAGAAGTGGCAGAAGAGCTTCTTCTACGTCAAGAACACCACCGACGAGGATCTCATCAACCTGCCGCCATTTGTGGACGAGCCACCCTTGGCCATGACTAACTGGACCTACAACCCGAAGAATTCGGTGATGCCGGTGAATGCGCTTCACCGGGTTAAGGGCGAGCTCCGGGATGCCGGCCTTACTCCTAACGATCTCGTGGCATGCTTCATCAGCCGGCGCGTCTCCCCTCTGCAGCGCCGGTCGCACAAGATATGCCAGATGAGCGGGCCAATGGACCCCACCCGGCACTCCACTCACGAGCTGACTCCGGCCGACATTCTGCGCCGGATTAAGGATGTCTGCAAGTCCTCTCAGGCCACTTTTGCCTGGGGGCTGGAACCATACAGCCGGGCTAGGCCCGCCCCAACGGTAAACCATCTTATCCGATACATAAAGTCCATGTCCGGCACATAGATACTTAAGCCGACATATGTCTGTTTGCCGACACATATCATATCGACACCGGCATATTTCCTTGTCTGAATATTTGACTTTGCTGTTTATACAGAAATTCAGCTTCCAAACCATGGAGAACTCCCGGATCAAGATCGCGGCGGGACCGCACCGTTGCGGAT